>VBSM01000361.1:36106877-36160350 GCA_008086735.1 Cheirogaleus medius
AAAAGAGATTCTTTTCCCCAATGTATATTTTTGTCTGCTTTATCAAAGATTAGGCTAACACATGCAGATGGTTTCATCTCTGGAATCTCAGTCCTGTTCCAAAGATCGATGCCTCTGTTCTTGTGCCGGTCCCAGGCTGATTTAATTATTATTGCTTTATAGTACAGCTTGAAATCAGGAAGACTGATGCCTCCCAGTTTGTTCTTTTTACTTAAGATTGCTTTTGCTATGGGAGTTTTTTTTCTGCTTCCAAACAAAGTGAAGAATTATTTTTTCTAGATCTGTAAAGAATGATGATGGTACTTTGATGGGGATTGCATTTATTCTGTAGATCACTTAAGGTAATATTGACATTTTAACGATATTGATTCTACCAATCATGAACAAGGTAGATTTTTCCATCTGTTTACATCTTCTACAATTTCTTTCTTTTTAGCGTTTCATAGTTCTCCTTGTATAAGTCTTTCGTATCTTTCATTAAATAAATTCCTAGATATTTAATTTTCTTTGGGGCTATAGTAAAAGGTATTGCGTTTTTGATTTGAGTTTCAGCTTGACTGTTATTGGCGTATATGAATGCCTCTGATTTTGTATATTGATTTTGTAACCTGAGACTTTACTGAATTCATTTATCAAATCTAGGAGTCTCTTGGAAGATTCCATGGGATTTTCTAGATATAATATCATATCATCTGTGAAGAGCGAGAGTTTGATCTCATCTGCCCCCACTGGGATTCCCTTAATACCCCTCTCTTGACTGTTTGCTATAGCTAAGACTTCGAGCACTATGTTAAATAGAAGAGGAGATAGTGGGCATCCTTGTCTAGTTCCAGTTCAAAGTGGGAATGGGGAGTTTTAAGTGGGCAGGGTCTTCATAGCAGTGCAGTGGTGCAACTCAGTGTCCTGTTTCCACATCCTATACTTGTTACATCATTTTAGAATTCTCAAAGTGAGAAGTGCTTGGTGCTTGTGTCAATTCAACTATTTATTTTCGTCAAGCTTGTTCATCAATGTGTGTGATTAATTATTACATATCCCTGCTAAATGTCTGGAAAGGTTGGACTCTAGAAAATTAATAGGCATATACTGATGCTTGTGCACTGGAGCTGGAGGTTTACCCAGTCTAACATGATAGTTTTAGGTTTTCTAATTGCTGCTTTCTAATTGCAACCACCCTCTATTAAACTCCCTTTCCTTAATATCTTGAGCAGATTCTATATTTCTAGTAGCTTTCAGTTATAAAAAGATGTGTCTAATTCAGTCTAGATTAAAACACCCATTTTCATATCTGATTTGAATATCTTGGGCCTCTAGGGGCTTGAAGTAGAGAAAAGACATATTCAGTTCTTTTTCCTCCACTTTGTACTCCAACATCTAATAGTGTATGGGAGATGTATATGATTTCTGGGATCCTCCTCCACTCTTCCCACTCACACCTCCTTTCTAAGGCCTCACTTCACCCATGTTGTAACTGGGAGAAGCAGAAAGCATCTTCTTTAATTGGGTACCTGGAAATGGTAGATAGTATTTCTTGGCCACTCCTGGCTTGGTCTGGTTCTCTCTGCTGCTATTGTGGAGTTTTTGCATGGACTGTGTATGTTGTTCAGCTTTTTCCTAGAACTTCCTATTACTAAGGATCCACTCATAGAGGGGCAGTTTGGTCTTCCTTTAGCCCTATATGTGAAACACTCCTCCCCACCCAATCACCTATCTGGTGTGCTCTCAGCTTGCTTGCTCCCTTGGAAAATCCTTATACAAAGTGAAAAACATCTTCACTTGTTTACCATAACTGCGAATATTTGATATTGGGTTTACATAAAATAGAACATATCTATAATTTACTTGAAACTGTAATATGCTTTGCTGCTAAATTCAATTTTATTAATTCTTAAAGCTACAAAGCTGTTTGGATTCAATGAATGTTAAACATAGCAGAAAATCTATTACTATTCAAAGGGAAATCATGTTTCATTTAGGCTTGCTACAGGTCTGTCCATTGTCGCATACGTAATGAAAAGTATTCAGTAGTTTATGCTGCATTTGTCTTATGTGACTTAAGTTGAGGTCTCATTACTTGCAGAAACACATTCAATTAACCTTTCATTTTGAGGTCAAGAAAAATAAGATACAAAGATGATCTACCTGTAAGTGCATGTCAACACTATCGCATATGGGTAAACATGCTTGATTCAGTACATAGAAGGTCACTAAAATGCCTTTTATATCAAGTGGAGATTCATAAGCTTGACTTTTAAAGAAAATTCTGTTTTACTGAGCTCACTGTGACAACTGGATTTGGTGGTGTGCCCTGAATGCCCATTAGTTTCAGCTTCCCTACATCCCATGTCTCTCCGTATTTTCAGTTCACTCTGGTCTGGCATGCTCCTTCCTTGGCACATGATTCATAACCTTTCCTCTTTCATCTTTCCCTATTTTTCTTCCCACTATCTAATTGTAAGGCTGTATCTTTCTTGGCCTCTTGTGTTCCTAGGACACAAGTGCATTCGATTCAAAGCAATTAGGAATGCACAGCATTGTACAACAAAACCCATGTCCTTTTTGGAAATGACCTGAAGTAAATAATCTGCAAGAATATGCTAATAAGGAAATAAAACATAATTCCCATATGAAGCCAGACACACCTAGGCAAGAGTAAATGAAGAATCTACTTGCCTAATTTGAAGAACTGGAATTCATCTGAATGTATATCATGTTCTGGGCTAAAATACAAGGTGCCATGTGAGATTCTACACAAATGGACTTATAAATATAAATTGTTTTGTTTTGTATGCTGCCCAGGATTTTTCCAAAATTTTCAAGAATTAACAGAATTGAATCTAGAATTACAGCACATCAGAGTTTAAAGCATGCTTGTCTTTTTCTGGCCCTATTTTTTGTTTTCCAGAGGGGAGGACTGATGCAGAGTTGCTGAGAGTCATCTGGCCAATTTGTGTTAGACGTCTCAGAGGTATCCTTTACCTTCCCTACACTTAATCTTACTTCTCTGATGGTGTTTTGTAAAACACAATACTGGTGGGAAATGCTCATTTCTCCCAGTTTCCAGAGGCCTTTCTTATTCCCTACCTTACCTTTTGAAAAATAGCAGGAAAGGAGACTATGATACATAACTCTTATTAGATGCTTTTTTAAATGCCTTAGGGTTTGCTGATGGCAGTTGGAAGCCTGCCAGTGTAGAAAACATACACAACGTTATGTGTGTTTTCCAGATTCTGTGTGAAATCAGTTATCATTTAAAAGGCATTTCCTTGACTATGCGCACTTCTTTATCATTCCCAGGTCTCTGACTTCCAAGATGTTTTTGTAATGCCTGCCTTAGACAACACGATAGTACTGACAACATTTTTATTTCACCTCTGAGCCCCTTGCTTCTTCAGACGTAGCCTGCCCTAGGTGTGACCTTGAAGTATTAATATAACTGTATGTTCAATCAATAAATTTTTAACCACTTATTGTGTATTTATCACTGTGCCAAGCACTGTAGGAAGATCCAAAGAAGAACTATAAAAGCATTCACAGTGTTTTCCATTTATTTTAGGTCAAAAAAAGGTCAAAAAAATTAAAACTTATGAGCTAATTAGAGAACCATTAAGAATTGAACTATGAGAATAAAGGCAGTAGAATATGACTGAGGAATGAAAAAATCAGTAGTTTATTTAGACTCCTTTGAGAAAGGAGATAAGACATGGACTGCAGCCTGAAAGAATGAATAGAATTTGGTGAGTGAGAAAATGGGAAGGAGCACTTTAGAGAGAAAGCCAAGGAGGACAAATGCTCAGCGGTGGAAATAACAGTTGAGTCTAATGAGAGCCTGGGGTGCACACTAGTGAACAGGGACATCACTTTGAATGACAGTGAATGAACCCTTCATGATCAAGGACATCTACCTAAGCAGTAGCATTTGGATTTGGCACAATGACACAATAAATAACTGTGAGAATAGTGCTGTTCAGTAGTGGCCTGTAGGCCACCCGCCACAGAATTTGTGTTTCACTCCTTAAAATGGCATATTTTTGTCACCAGCACCACAATAAGGATACAGAACAGTTTCATCAGTCCACACCACTCCCTGGTGCTCCCCTTTTATGCTCCCACCCTTCCCCCATTCCTATACATGTATTGAAATTTATAAAATTGTACATCAAATAGTCAATGTTATTCTGCATTAATTTAAAACAAAAAATGGATACAATATCATCCTCACCTACAAAAACAAATAGTATGTTTCTGGGCTCTGCATCATATGTATTAAAGTCAGAACCTTTTGCATTGAATCTAAAAATATACATTCTTAAAAACAATTTTTGTAGTGATAGAGGGAGATTTCACTCACTTAAACACGCACCACCTTCCTTGCTCTGCCTCCTCGAGGTACAAATATGTCACTATCTTCGGTTTGGGTTTCTTTCTTTTTCTTTCTTTTTTTTTTTTTTTTTCTCAATTCTTCAACTTTAAATGCATAGTTATAGTACTATTTCTTGCTGCATCATCAATAAATGGTATTTTTGACTGCACATATTTTATGAGAAATTTATGCTCTCATACTTCCTTCCAGCTCTGTCTCATCCCTTCTCTCTCAGAAATTGAACCTATATTAACATCTTCAAGGTTGAAGACACTTAGATTTCTTTCCCTAATCATACTTGATTTGTACATAATTTGATTCTAAAACTCAAACATTAAAAAAAACATTTTTATCACAATGTGTAATTACTGTTTACTGGAGAAGCAGGGAAGTTACTAGAATTACATGACCCCTGAGCCCTACAATGAAGAATATTCCTTATTTATACTTCACTTATTTTTGTCACATCCACACATTTCCCAAACCTTATTTAGCCTTAACGTGTGCCATGTATTGGTCTTGGAGATGGGATTTAGGGAGTAAACATAAGAGATAATCTCTGTCCTGATGAAGCTCACATTCTGCTGGGGAGATGAAAAATATATGAAAATAAAACGAATATAGATTTTAATGGTAGGTATTGACAAGTGCTATGAGGGAAAAAAGTCAAATAGGGTTATAGAGAGAAATGGGGATGCCATTCTAGAGAGTGTGATCAGCAAGGGTCCTCTGGAGAGGGCACCCTTAGGCAGTGTCCTCTAGGAAGTGAGGACAAAGCATGTCAGTATCTGGAATAAATAAAATCAAGAGTGAAAATTCTGAGGTGAGAGTGCTTGTCACATTTGCTGAACTCTGGAAAGGGCATTGTGGTTGGGAGAAAGTGAAAAAGGAAGGAATGATAACAAGTGAAGTTGCACTGTGCGTCAGCCACATCATTTAGGGACCTATCAGCCATGAAATGGAATTTTGCTCCAAGTATGATGAGAAGCCATTGTATTTTGAGCAAACAAGTAATATTTTCAGCTTTATGTGTTAAGAGGTTAGCTCTGGATGTGATATTTAAAACAGACCCCAGGTTTTGGAAGCAGGAAGAATGTAGGAGGCCTCTGTGCTAGTCTAGGCATGAGACGATGATGGCTCATAAGAGGATGAACAATGGGACTTAGAATCCCCAAGGGCCTACCTTGTGGAGACCTTTTTTCCATGTGAAGCTGTGCTTCCATTGCTCTGCCAGCCTGCTGCTGAGCTACCATCCAGGGGCTGCCTTTACTTTCTGGGTTGGTGCTACTTTCCTGGGTCATCTGTTTCTTGGTTTACTGCTCCATTTTACTGGCCTTCCAATAATGAGAATAGTTGCCAAAGTTCTTTCTCTCTCTTCCTCTCTCTCTCCCTCTCTCTCTCCCTTAAAGCCAGGAAAGAGTCTTTGCTTTTAAGGACTCATATGATTAGATTGTGCCTACCTAAATAATCCAGAATAGTTTTCCTATCTCAAGATTCATAATCATAATTATATCTGTAAATTCTCTTTTGCTATGTAAGATAACATATCAATAGTTCCAGGGATTAAGGTATGGACATCACTGTGGGCCATCATTCTGCCCATCACAAACTGTCTTCTAGAAATTTATTAGAATCTCTGCATCTCCTAATATTCCTCTCCTATTCTCTTTATGGCTATCAGTGTGTATACCAGTTTACATCATTTTATGATCATTTTACTGTGGTTGTATGAGAAGAGCAGTTAAGTGGACGGGCTTAGTTTGGCACCTTGAATCTTAAGACTTTCCCCAGGAGTTTCTTATGTTTATTATTATTTGAAAACCATTATCATATAGAGTCTTGAGTAGGGGAATAATACAATAAAATTTGTTTTTTATTTTTAAAATGTATTTTGTATTTTCAAAATTATCTAGCATTTGCATCATTTTTTTGCTATATTCTGAGTTTAAACTTATTATAAAAGGAATTTCCTTATTTAACACATTTGTTGCCACACAAAAAATCAGCAACTTTTGCTTGGGGCCACAGTGTTTTATTACGAAAATAGAATAAAAACTTGGAGTGGAATTTAATGGTAAACATAAATAGAAAAATGAAATTTGTTGACTTTTATTCATTTAATCCATGTTTTTACAGTTAAATTGTCAATTGTAACAATAAGAACATCAGCAAGTAAGATTTTATATATGCTTCATGTAGCCCCAGGGTCAAAACTAGAGTGAGTTAAATACAACTCTCATTGCAGTTAATGTGTTAAGTTACTTAACTATAATTAAGTCTATGTCTTAAGCCTGAGCCTTGTTATCAAGTTTTGTATAGCCTTAGCATTTTAAAGTATTCTGTACATGTTTGAATGTTGACATACTTTTTTTCTATTTGTGTGTGTGTGTGTGTGTGTCTATGTTTATATGTATATGTCTATGTCTTTGTGTATTTCTAGAGGGGAGGTTGTATGCTAAAGTGGTATCAATTATTTTGTGAGAGATACAAAAATATCTTTCAAAATAACTTTTAAATTTAGGAAGGAATAGGATTCATTATAAAATATTCAGTCTAGCCTTATAGTTTAATTATTTTAAATTTTTAAAAAGTTCAGACTAGCTTTTACATTTCTTGATAGAAATGATGTATTTTCTGCATTTCACTAAAACTTAAAAGTACTCTAATTACCAGAATCTATTATTTTCCAAACTGTATTCCACAAAACTCTAGATTCCTGTGTGATAGTAGTAGCTCTTAGGAAAAAGTGCATTCTATGGGCAAATAATTTGGGAAAATGATCCATTCTACTACATTTCCCTCTTGAATATTCTTACGTATATAGAGAAAAATTATGCAGCAAAACAAGAAATATATTTTTTGAAAACTTTGGTCAGTCCCAAATATTATAAATATATTTGATAATGACTTTTTTGTTTTAATTTGAGGATTATCCCTTAATAGCTCATGGGAAACTATAGCTCATGATCATAGTTTGAAAGTGCTGTCTGCTATAGCCTATACCTTTAATTGTTTTGTGCTACATATTTTGACTTTATCATATACAAATACAATGCAGAGAATGATTACCCACAGTTCTACAGCTGTAAAGGAACTGGAGCATGTGATCAGGCCCTGTGCTGTTCTTTGACTGACTCTTCTACCAGCTTACATTAGTGGGATGGCATCACTTTCCAGAGTTGTGCAACTAAGAGCTCAGCGTGGGACTCCACAGGTTTTCTAGGATTACTCTGTGGCCAACAGCACATTTTCCTCATTAATTCTATTTCTTTTCTTCTAAAGAATGCTGATTTGGTGTGAAGGTACAAGGGAGAGCAGAAGAGAGAATGTGGTAGGGTACACAGTGCTTGCTTCGGTTTGACTCTCACCTGTAAACACCACTTCATTTAGCTCAGTTAGAGTGCCCGCCATCCTCCTTCCCAGGAGACCTTGTTAAAAGGGTTCAGAATCAGTTTATTTGGTATTTATTTGCACCTCTCCTTGTTTCAGAAAATATTTTAAGACATTTTAAAAAATGCATAAATTGTAATCAGATGTTAAAATGTTAATGTGACCTACATACCTACCATTATTTGGCCCTAAATTTAGTGCTCTATTTTCCAGAAACCAAGTGCAAACAAGGAATCTTTGTTAGTTAACAAGAGTAGCAGTAGTCACTGGATAAAAACAAATCAATTGCTTAAGAGAATTACAATTCTTTGTACTAGAATTAGGGGCTTTGTAAAGAGAACACTGAGGTTTAATCAACGGCATTCTACAAATTCAACAAATTTCATACAAATCTTTCTCATAACATTGTCAATAAAAGTTGATGTCATACTTAAGCATAATTTGATAACAATAATGATGCATGTATGTGTATGTGTGTGTGTAGGGAAGGGTATGGTTATCATTCAATACTAATTATGTGTTCAGCTCTTGGCTGACCTTGAAGGGGGCTGAATTCTCAGTAGGCAACCCATTGCCCTGAATGTAGCAGATGCACAAAACTTTATTGAAAGTGATAATTATTCTTCAGAGGGAGGCTATATTAAAGGACACATCTGAATAGTTTTTCTATAGAGCTCACACTAGCTTATTCCACATGCCATTTCAAATCTGCTGCCCTAGATCCTGCACCCATGAGACTGGAACAGGATTGTCTGCTAACCAAATCAAGGGCTGAAAGATTGATCCTCAGTTTGGGCCAGCCCATATTTAATAATCTAAATCTCCAAAGCACAAGATTGACTTTTCAAATATATCTTTAAAATGTCTATAGATTTACCCCTCGAGGCTTGGCTCTGTCTATTGTGAATAGATGTAATATCTCTGTAGGGTCAGAACTTACACATAAAGAAATTGAGATTCAGAATGGTTAAGCGTATTGACCCAGTTCATCTAGCTAGCAAGTGGTAGTGCTGGGACCTGAACCCAGATCTGTCTGACTTCACATGTCATGATCTTAACTACTCCACTGTGCTGAGATAGATCTGCAGAGCTTGAACTCTATGCTTTCCCTTACAAAGAAAGAGCAGGAAAGGCCACTGCAGACAGAAGGAGCCATTAAAACTTCAGTCAATAATTCTGGCAATTCAGATATTTTAAATTTGCTTTGATACTCCAGGATCTCAAACTTTATTTCTGCTGTCATGTGAGCTGGCCTTTCTCAATACCAGCCTTTGTGTCATGCTTCAAGGGTAGCATGTCAGATGTGCCTTTTGAATCCCAGGGACACTGACTTTCAGAGGAGGGCCTACATCCTTTCATTTATTTCGTGTGCTCTCAGGTGGTATATAAGTTGACAGCCAGGTCCTCAGTTTTCTTCTCAAGGGATTATAAGTGTTGAACTACTTTCATCTTTCTTTGTCTGTATTTTTTATTACTGATAAAGGATCAAGAAGGCTCTGAATTCTGTGCATCCTGCTCTCTCCCCAGTCATTCCCTAGCATTCTAAGTGAAATGTTAGTTGGAAAATCACACTCCTACGGTGATGGTTAAATAATTGAAATTCATTGCAGCAAGGAGAAAATCAGTTCTGGAGGCTTATTTCTCTGCAGATTCCTTATTAGGATTTTAACCTTGAGTCTGCACTAGTCAAGTTGCAGAGAATTAGAGGAGGGAACAAGGACCCCTGGAATGTTCCAAAGTGAAATGATTATATCCCAAATCTGTACTTCTGAAATGGTTTATTCTCCTTGCTTACATCCCTCTGGTCTGCTGTTCTTTGGATGTTCATTTTGATGTCAAGCCCTCCTGCAAAGCATCTTTAGCAAACTATTCGAGGTTTAGATGTACAGTATTCATATTAATGTGAGGGCTTATCAAACATCTCTTCTTTAAAAAAAACTCTAAGCAGGCTGACAACCTCATCATCCTCTTCTTCACTGTTTCCTACATGATTTTCTCAGGCATACATGTTAACAGGATGTATTTGTCAATAAAGATGATCTATTCCCTTTTTTTTGTGAGAAATCTGGCTTAAAAGAATATGTTCTCTTCTGACAAGCATAAGACTGACATTAGCCAGAAAGAGAAAGTCTAATTTTAAAGTCTAATTTTCTGATTCATTGAATATAGTAGACATAGATTGGAGCACAAACTCACAATGTTAAAAGATTTTGAGGAATATAAAGGTAGAAAAGATGTTATTAATATTCTTTGTATGTGTATATGATGGCCCTGGGACAGCAAAAGGATCACAAAAAGAAAAGAAATAGGTAAAAGAGGTCTGCAGTAGAAACTAAGTTTATAAAACCTATGAAGTATAAGTATTAGTTCCTGCTCCTCATTTCATTTTTTTGGCTACAATTAAGATTAATAAAGAGAATGATAGATTACACATAATAGAAGGTAGATTTTAATAAAGGGAAAATACTTGTGTCACCAGGGGCAGGAATAAAGTTAATATAGAACAATAATATATTCATATATATAACATAGCATGTAATGGAAAGGTATTCACATATAAAAGAGCTTTCTCACATTTTTATTACTTAACAAGCTTATATTTGCAAAGTTAGAAACCAACTGACTGATTGGAGACATGAAGAACAAATCGCAAATTTTCTATAAAAATTAAAATTTCTGGATCTTTTTTCTCTCCTAAGCTACATATGTGCAGGGCAAAAGATGAATAAGTATTTCACAAAAAAGTATTAAACACTCTCAATCCCATTAGTCATCAAGGAAATGCAAATTAAAATCACAAAGAAATATCAAATACTACCACCAGGATATCTAAAATGTAAAGACTGATAAGACAAAGTATTGGCAAGGATTTGGGACACCTAGAACTCTCATATGCTGCTGTTGGATGGGTAAACTGGTACAACCAATTTGGAAAACTATTTAGCAGTATCTACTACACCTCAACATATGCATTTGCTATGACCCAGAAATTCCACTTCTAATTATATATTTGACAGAAAAGCATGCATATTCACCATAAGTAATGTACAAGTATATTTACATATACTTGAATTATTTATAACAATCTGCACTGGATACAACCCAAATATCCATCATTGATAGCATAGATAAATAAGTTGTAGTGTAGTCATGTGAAGGAAGGAATAGTATTCAACAATGTTTGATGATACAAGTCAGGTTAGTTTTGCCTGCTTTTGGACATTATATAAATGGGATCATGCAACATGTATTCTGTATGCCCATTATGTTTTACTTAATATTGTTTTTGGGAGACTCATTCAAACTGCTTAATGGAGAAATAATATATTTTTTCTCATTGCTGAATGGTATATTTTTTGTGTACATTCCATATATATGTATATATGTGTATATACTATGTGTACATATGTATATATCCATATAGAACTGTTCTATATACATATATGTATAGAAATATACCATATACACATTTGTGTTCTTTTCTATATGTATGTGTATAATATGTACATAAAAGTAAATGTGAATGTATGTATATAATGTCTATATATATAAAATATATAAAAATACAAAATGTATGTAATAAACAGTTAAAAATGTTAGTGTATTAATATTCTGGGGTTCACATTAAATAAAATATTGAACCAAAAGAGCTATGACTGAGCAACTAAGAGTTATTACATAGCATGAAGAAATAAATGAATCAATTAAATCTACTTAGGTTTGTTTCCAAGTAAACAATGTTCTCATCAAATGTTAAAGACCACCATAATTGGCTCATTTCACAGTAATGAGCATGGAACTCTGGAGGATGAATTTCCTTTTGCCCTATTTCCTAAATTTCCTCTTTATTCCTTTTTTTACATAGCCCACATCCAATTCATCAGAAATTTTGCCAGCTATACTTTAAAATCATGTCTTGAATATGGCTCCACAATTACAACCCTAGTCCAAGTCATTAACCAAGAAGATAGAAGAATGTAGGAAAACATGGGATAGAGTACTACCAGGAAGATTGTAAACACTGGGCTTAACACCACTGCTAGACCTAAAGAAGTGAGGGGAGGGCCTGAGAGGGATGCCTGACAGGAATATGACCTTGAGTCGAGGTATTCAGCCAACTTGAAGCAATTGCTTTTGGAAAGGAAGACTGAAAAATAAATATCCTGAACCTATTGACTTTTCTACTTCAGTTCTTTGCTCATGTTCTTCACTAGCTGAGTTCCACCTAAAACCAGCTGTCAAGGAGCCTACTGATGTGGTCCATACAGGGCATGCAGGCATAGGCAGTGGAGAGTGAAATCTGAGATAGGGAGATGTGTCTCCTAATGGGACATTTCAATTTCACTATTGTTCCCTTTTGTTCTATTTTTTCCAGAGCAGCCAGAGTAATTCTCCTAAATACTAAGGCAGATAATGCCACTGCCTTCCTTAAACCTTCCAATGGCTTCTAGTTTCAATCACAATAAAATATGAAATCTTTCCAATGGGCAAGAAAACCCTAAGGGACCTGACCCCATCAATACTTCTTTGGCTTTATCTATAATCTTTCTCCCTCTTAGGCAAGATTCTTCACTACATGACCTCTCTTCTGTTCCATAAACACATCAAGCATACTTCTATCTCAGTATACTTGTAATTTCTGTTCTGTCTCTGGAATTCTTCCCTCACTCCCTGAGATATACACGTGGTTTATTCCTTTACTTACTTCCATCCTCTGCTCACATCATATTTTTAGAGAGACTTTACTTGTTCTCTCTATATAAAATTACATGTCATCATCATTCTCCATACTCTAATACTGCTTAATATTTTTTCTATAATTGAACTGCTTCTGGTGTGTATTTTATATTTATTTGCTTATTGCTTTCTCTACCATTGTGGAATGTAAGTTCTATGAAAGAAGGAACATATTTTTCCTCTGCTCTATCCCTGGGTCCTAGTTCAGTGACTCACACACCTAGACACTTGTATATGTGTGGAGAAGTAAACTGCTATAATAAACAATCCCAAATTGACACAATGAAACTTATTACTTGTTCATGGCACAATGAAGTGCAGGTGATGTCTTAGTCCATTTTGTGCTGCTATAACAGAATACCTGAGACTGGGTAATTTATAAAGAGCAGAAATTGATTTTCCCACAGTTCTGGAGGCTGGGATGTCCAAGATCATGGTGCTAGCATTGGTATCTGATGAGAGGCCATCTTGCTGTATCTTCACATGCATGGCAGAAGGTGAAAGGGCAAGAAAGCAAGCTAGCCAAATGCTGTGTGAAGTGTCTTTTATAAGGGCCTTATTCCCATTAACAAGGGAGGAGTGTCCTCATGGTCTAATAACCTCTTAAAGCCCTACCACTTAATACCATAATATTGGAAACAACTGAATTTTGGAGGGGACATGTTTGAACCATAGCAAGTGATTACTAAAGCATTCTGATTGCTAATGGAAAATAATCTACAGGTATACCAATACACACAAACTATTAATATGGCTCATATCATTCCTTTTAAGAAACTTCCAGTACACAAAGCTATAGCTATCTACCACTCTATTTGTACCTATTTATAAATTATCAGTATCTTCTCTAATCACAAAACATAACAGAGAGAGAAAGAGAAAGAGAGAAAGAGAGAGAAGAATATCTATATACAAGCTTTTATTAATATATTTATTCTTCCTTCTTACAATCAAGTTTGATGACATTAGGGAGGGAAATGGCCATTAGTCTCCAACTATATCTTCAAATTTTCATTTCTTTTAAGTTTTTAAACCTTTTTGTAAACCAGCAATTCTTTTTGGCAAGGCCTCTCCTTATATGTGTTACTGAAGAGCCTACTATTTCTGGAGTTCATTTTTCATATAATATATATTCAATCAGTACTACATCTAACTGTGGGTCTTACATTTTGATTTCTTTTATTGATCTAAATGCATTTTCTGCATTGTCATATGTCAATCAATACCATTGTCTAGGATTCTTTAACAGAACTCATTTAATTTTTACAGTACAAATAATGTTTCAATGAAAATAAGCAACTGCTGTCACACATAGTAGAACAAATAAGCTGATATATTTAAAGGAATAGGTTATTGAGGAAAAAGAAGAATCACTACCTTTATTTCTCTACATGAAGAGGTATAATGAAAATTGTTACAAAGTCTCAATTGAGTAAGTATGCAAGTATATGTACTTATTAGTACAGCTATAAGTATAAGAGAGATTGCCAGAAGGCAGAAGACAAAAATCTCTGCTCCCAGGAAATTCAACTTTATAAGCATCCAACTTTATGAAGAGTGACTAGTTTTTAAACAAATAAACAATGGAATCAATTTGTGTGTTTTTGAACAGAACAAGTATGCAGTAGACACTTATTCCTGCCATAATCTCCTAGATGACACTAAAGCTTTATTTTTTTTCAGTCAATTATCTAAAGTCAATGTCTCTGTGAGTCTTCCACCTATCCATGGTAGCCTTTTTCCAATTTTATTCTTTAGCAGATAGTTTTTATAAACAGTACTAAACAGTAATATAATTTTCAATTTTCTTACTATGAGTATGATTTAACTAAACATGATAATTTCTATGTTTACAATTTTGTGTGTTCCCCTCAAGATATATTTCTCAAGAAACAAAATAACTATATCTGCATCTGCATCAAATTCCATTATTTTCAAAACAAGAAAACTTTGGTATTTGCAGGCATTAAACCCCAGCATCTTCATAGAGCCTTCAAAGTGCAAATATCATTGAAGTACAGAAGTCTTTGACTTATGATGGGGTTATGTCCTGATAAACTCAGAGTAAGTTGAAAATACCATATGTGTAAAATGCATTTAATACACTTAACCAACTGAACATCATACCTTGGCCTAGCATACCTTAAATGTGCTCAGAACACATACATTAGCCTCCAGATGGGCAAAATCATGTAACAAAAATCCTATTGTAGGCAACCTTGTCTGGTTCCGGTTCTAAGCAAGAATGTTTTCAATTTTTCCCTGTTCAATATGATATTGGTTGTGGGTTTATCATATGTAGCCTTAATAATTTTAAGTAATGTCCCATCTATGCCTATTTTGTTAAGGATTTCTATCATAAAAGTGTGCTGGATTTTATCAAATGCTTTTTCAGCATCTATTGAGAGAATCATATGGTCTTTGTTCTTGCTTTTATTTATGTCGCGAATTGCATTTATAGATTCGCATATGTTGAACCAGCCTTGCATCTCTGGGATAAAGCCCACCTGGTCATGATGAATTATTTCTTTGATGTGCTGTTGGATTCAGTTTGCTAAGATTTTGTTGAGGATTTTTACATCTATATTCATGAAGGATATTGGTCTGTAGTTTTCTTTTTTTGTTGCGTCCTTTCCTGGTTTGGGTAACAAGGTGATATTGGCTTCGTAGAATGAGTTGGGGAAGATACCATCCTTCTCAATGTTTTGGAGTAATTTCTTCAGTCAGTATAGGTATGAGTTCTTCTTTGTAGGTTTGGTAAAATTCAGGTATGAACCTATCTGGTCCAGGACTTTTTTTTTTTTTGGAAGATTTTTTATTGCTGCTCCAATTTCTGCATTTGATATCAATCTGTTCAGGAATTCTATTTCCTCCGGATTGAGCTTAGGGAGGTTGTGTGTTTTCAATGTGGTATATGTATACTATGGAATACTACCCAACAACAAAAAACAATGGTGATCTAGCACCTCTTATATCATCCTGGATAGAGACTGAGCCCATCCTTCAAAGTGAGGTAACACAAGGATGGAAAAACATGCACCACGTGTACTCCCTATTAATTTGGTACTAACTGATCAACACTAAGGTGCTCACATGATAGTAATACTCATTGGGTGCCAGTCAAGTAGGTGGGGTGGGGAGGTAGGGAGAGGAAGGGGGTGGTAAACCCACAGCTAATGGAAATGGGGCACACTGTATGGGGGAAAGACATGCTTGTAGCCCTGGCTTGGGCAAGGCAAACGCATTTAATGTAAACAAATGTTTGTACCCCCATAATATCCTGAATTTTTTAAAAAGTGAGGTGAAATTCACATAGCACACATACCAAAAAAGCCTATTGTATAATAAAGTGTTAAATAGATAACATAATTTTTTGTATACTGTACCTAAAGTGGAAAACAGATTGGTTATATGGTACTTCAAGTACAATTTCTATTGAGTGTGTATCTCTTTTGCACCATTGTAAAGTTGAGAAATTGTAGGTGGAACCATCATAACTTGGGGATATCTGTATACCATATCCCTTAGAAAAATATAGTAAATGGTCTTTAGGCCCTTAATAATTTTTCAAACATAACACTATTATTATTGATGAGATTAAAATAAATTATATTTCTAGAATAAAAGCTATTATTTATATAGTTTTGAACAACATTAAACATATCTAAATGTGCAACGGAACTCAGTTATCATTTTACTTGAGGATTTATGTGAATGAAATAAGAAGAGACCAATGCTGTCACACTGAGGAGTGGATGGTAGTCAGCTCTTTCTCATACTACCTAAATGATGCATTCTCACAAACCATCCTTGCAGCAACTCCAAGAGCAGAAAAGTTATACCTAGCTTGCAGTAGACTTCACTTGCTGGAAAAAGTAGTCTAAATATTTCCTGCAGTCCTTTCCTCCTCAGCTCTAGCATATTTCCTCTGGGGTAGAAGCAAAGAGCATTTTTTTCTTCAGTTCAACATTAGACATTTTTTATTAAAAGAGAATTACAGCTGAACAGTCAATTTTTCATATAGCAGGTTTATTTTTCATATCTTTGGGGATGTTTCAGTGGAATAGAGAAAAAAGTGAGGATATTTTTATATCACTTTCTAAATAAGATGACTTCTTAAAATGAGCAAATTACATACTGTGACAAGTCCAGGAGGGGCTAGACATTGCCTTATCAGAGTTTAGTAATTTATCAAATGTTTCTTTTATCTAAAAGCATGGTTATGAGAGTTCATAAATAACACTAAAATGTTTTGTAGGAGAAATATGTACTTTCCCCATGATGAGTTTCTACTATAGAGATTTTATTTAAAGGCAGTCACAGGAAGTAGGCATCGTGTTATATAGTAGAGACATCCTGGAATACTACTATAGAGGCTATGCAGAAGCCTGGATCTGAGGTTTTCGGGTAGCTAATGTCATGAACAACTGTTTACTGAGTTTATCACATCCTGAATTTCTGCCTAAAGCTTTGCCCATTAGTCCTCCAAAATGAAAATGTATATCTGAGTGGCGGTGCTTCCATTCTCTCAAAGCACTTAGTATTTTCTGGTTCCCTTGACTCTCCTCTTGATCTTGCCTTTATTTTTCTGAATTATCCTCAAGTTGGGGGATTGTCCACCATCAACTTGACTAGATCAGTTTCACACTGTTGTGCATCCTTTCCCACTACACATGATATTAGAAAGCTGAATTCCTCAAACAGTATTTGTGTCTCTTGGAGTCAAGGCCAAACAAAATCGTAAAGTGAGTGAAATTTATCTCCAGTGCCCTCCAGTTCTGTTTCAATCTTTCTGCCTTCCTTTTCCATAATGGCCATAACGGATGTTAAACCTCACACTGTTCTGTTGTCTGTCTACACAATAGATCCCTATTTGGCAGGTGCAATTATTATCCCCATTTTATTTTACTATTTAAGAAATAAGTAGGAAATAGCCCAGTGGCACACTTCTTGAAACCACGATTTCATCCCCATTGTGGTGAAGGCTAGGTGGCGTCTCTTTTCTGCACTCTCTCGTCTTGATGCTCCCCTGCACTGCCATCTCTACCTCTGCCCTGCCTTCTTCAATACCATCAATGGTATCGATGGCACTTTTCTACCCTGATCTCTGTGCTAAAATGCAAATTTACCTAATCTATGTTTAGCCACAAGTCATTGGCACCATAGCAAGTAATCTGAGAAACAATTCCAAGCAAGGGAATTAATCACTGATTACCACTCATTGAATTTGAGGGGAGTCAGGAACTCCCTAAGACAAATCAGGATTTTAGACTTGTGGCATAGACATCTTGTTCTTCAAATTTTACTGTATAAATCTGACACTATTTTCTGATGAATTAACTATAACTGCACAAAGTAAAACTTACTTCTTTTAAATCCATCTCTGTTCTCTATCATAGTTTCCTTCACCCACATAACCTATTGAAATTTTGAAAGTCATCTAATGAATTCTAGATATCTCAGCAATGATTCCTGGCACTGCAACTTTTGCTGGCACTGCTTTACCTTTGCAGCATTTTCTTTTTAGCTGCAGGCTTGAAGCTTTTAGACTAGCTTTTCAAATTGTGCTCGGTGGTGGAGGACTCCCACCCCACCCACACCTACCACTTTCAGCACAGCCCTGCATATAGATCTTCATATTTTTACCATGACATTAAGGATTCTCGGGCAAAATATTCTGAAACCTTCAGCTAGATGATTCAGAATTTTAAAAATCTTATTTTATAATATGAACACATTATTTTACCAACATATTTTGACATTAAGTAATCATTGCCATTGCTTTATGAAGCATATATTTGCAGAGAAAGAATTAGAATTATATATACTATTCATGGAAATGTGGATTTTTAAAAGTAGAGGATATATGTACTACAAATTATGAGAATTATTCTAAATATAAATAAAAAAAGAATAGTATTATTTTCCAAACCTGCCATAATAGTTTGTTTTTTCTTTGTGTATGTGTTGCTAGTTGTTTTGCTTTTGTTTTTTGGGGAAAGGGTAAATATTATTTATTGCATATCAAAAATTTAAAGCTCTATCAAACTTCAAGTATATAGTGCTATCATAAATATATGTAATTTTCTTAACAATTTAAAATATAAAATGTACTAATGTTAAAAACAGAGATTTATAGTGGTTTCATTAGAGAGATCAATATATTTATTAATATTCCCGAAAAGGGAAAGGATTCATGTAAACATGTGGACTAAATACTGTAGGATCATGCTACCTTTCTGCATAAGATGGACAACTCTTTGCATTTTATGAGAGGTGAGTTAATATTATAAAATATGTTTGTTTCCCAAGGAAACTGAACAACAAAATAAGAAGCATATTTTTTAAGGGTTATTAAACACTACGTATGTGTGCATACTTCTATATATCTTTCTTAGTGTTTGTGAGTTCATTATAAACAGAATATAATTATTGTTTACTTTATATTCTAGAGACTTTTGTCAAACATAAGACTCTGGGAACCTTTCTACAATTTCCAAACATTTTTTGTTATGAATACTACCATGAAATTTTCAAAACACAGTTTAATATGCATTTATATTTGTCCTCCATATACTTTCTCAGCTAAATTATAGTTCATTAAACTTTAACATATTTTAATCTCAGAGCAATGAAAGTCTTTAAATTAGTAAAAAAATAAATAAATAAATAGTGGAATAGACCACAGAGGAGATAGGCAACGGATGTTTCATCCATAATTAGAATATTACAATAAATAACAGCCAAAAAATAAATCTAAATTCCTTATAAATTAATTGAATAATATAGGACTTTCTTTTGGCTACTCAGGGAAAATCTGCACTGTTGTTATCATATTTTCTGTCTGAATTAACACTACCCATGGAATGAATCAATCTATATTCAAATGAAAAGGAATGTTAACCTGGCTCTCTAAAGTAAATTCAGGGAGTCACTGGGATCTGCTTTCTTGGTCAAGTCTGGAAACCCTTGGGTTGATTTCAGAGTGCCTATCCAATCCTTAACCATTTTTTGTTTTTCTCATAGTTGTTTAATTCCTGTTGTCCAGAAACTTAAATGCTTCTTTTTAGTCAATGTCCTGACAAATAATTCAACAAACAGCTCGAAGACGAAAGGAGGATATAATTGTGCTGATCAATAATCAAAACAAAAGTCATACCTACACAAACTTCACCTTCAAGAAGAATCCACAATAGTGATAAAGATCTGAGCAATTATCAATGACTTTGTTCCAGTTGGCTGAGAACTAAAAGGAGATATCAAGAATAAAAAATTCCTCATACCCTAAAGACTGAATCTTTTGTTGCCATAGTGATAAAAGCTACCAGAACTCATTTTTAGTCTGATTAATAAATGACAGCCTTCAGGTCATCACAAAAATTGACCACTGGAACTAGTTTTAAATTTGTTTCATCAACCAATGACAACTCACTTTAGTAAACATGGTTTTACAAATAACCAAACAGCAAAAGCCCTTTACTTCTGAAAGTCAGCCAGTCAGGAAGAGACTCATTCCAATGACCATGCTTCTGAGCACTAGCCAATCAGCAATAGTTATATGCTAATAATTACATATCTACCGTAATGTTAAATTATTCTTGCCTCTGAAAATCTGCTAATCACTAAATTTCATACTTCTCCAAAACTCTATATAAGATTGGCATTCTGTTCTGCTTAGAAAGACTGTGCCTGATCAGCATAGCTCTACAACTTCAAGGAAGCAACAACTTCAGGGTGCATGTGTGTATATGTCATGCGTGTGTTTTTCAGATATTGCACAGTGGCTACATCTTTTTACAGTGTTTGGTTATATGGATATATATATATTTATTATATGTAAATTATACATCAATTGAAAAAATAGAGAATATTAGGAATAAACACATAGCCAACAAGAGGGGGGTGAAAGTGGGGAATACTAACTGTATGGCCTCTCTCACATTCATATCAGTAGCCCCTGAAACACCTATATGATATCAATGGGATCTACAGAACACAGTTTGAAAACATCTCATATCTACGTGATGATTATAGTTCAATAGTAGGCAATGAAAAACACACCCTAAAATCATACAAGTAATGATATTTTGACTAATTTACAGATGCTTAAAAAGCATAAACTAAAACACCAGACAGCAATAACATACAAGTTGGGCAAAGGGTCAAAATTAACACAACCTAAAACTCTTAGATTATTTAGGAAGAATATAGAGATATTGATTAGTTTGTTAAGTTAATCTTCATGTTAAAAAATTCAAGAGCAATCACTAAGTAAACAACATAAAATGTGTAACTTCCATTCCAGCATTTTTCATTTCCATTCCAGGGAAAAGAAAAAAATAAAGAAAACCTGGATAATCTAATGCAAGGATGGAAAGAAGAAAAAAGAAAAAATTTATCATTAGTGATGTTCTGGAAGCAGCTTACCCAGTCTCTCAACACCTCTTGAGAGCTGCTATGCACATCTCTTTTCACCTTTACTTTAGTTGCTTCGAGGTTGTTGCTTGAATTCCACCATGTTGAGAATATTTTGCAAATGCTATAAATCAGGGTTTTTGTTTCAGAGAGGCAGTTGAAGATTTACCAGTATACCTCTATGCATTGTAAGTAGAAAACACAATTTTTTTTTTTTTTTTGAAACACGGTCTCACTCTTTTGCCCTGGCTAGAGTGCAGTGGCATCATCATAGCTCTCTATAACCTCAAATTCCTGGACTTAAGCGATCCTCCTGCTTCAGCCTCCTGAGTAGCTGGGACTACAGGCTTGCACCATGACATTCAGTTAGTTTTTTTTTTTTTATTTTTAGTAGAGACTGGGTCTCGAACTTACTCAGGCTGGTATCGAACTCCTAAGCTCAAGTGATCGTCTCGCCTTTGCCTCCAAGAGTTCGAAGATTACAGGCATGAGCCACCGTGTCCTGCCAAAACACAATTATTAATACTAAAAATAATACCAAATATATGGCTTAGAATAATATTTAATCAAACTGGCATTATGCCAAAAAAGCAGTTTTGAGGTACTTATTTAATAAGGTAAGATAATATAATAATGATCTCATGGTAAAGATGTAATAATACAAAGCCTGGGTATAGTTAACAATAAAGTCTTAACATATATAAAGCAAAAACAGCCAAAATAAGAAGAAATAGAAAAATTAATAGATTGGAGTATTTCAACACATTGCTCTCAGAAGTTAATAGATTGAGCAGGCAAAAAAACCCCACTAAGTATATAAAAAATTATACTACACAAATAATATAAGCATGATCTAATTAGGACACATATAGAACCCTGAAGCCAATAATATAATATAATATAATATAGAATAAAAATTATTTTGAGGTACACATAAAGCATTTATTAAATGATCATAAAAGAAGTTTCAAATAGCAAAGAATTGGTACATAAACTCCATTTCTTAATCATACTGTCATAAAATAAAAACTAAGAGAAAAATTGAAATTATACATTTGGAAACAAAATTAATATTTAACAATTTCATTGGTCTGAAAAGAAATTTTGATTGAAATTTAAGAAACGTTTGAAACTAAACTACATCAAAAACACTTTGTCACAAAATCTATGAGATGCTATTAATCAGGTACTTAGTAAGAAATGAACAGCCCAGAATGTGAAATGTTAGAAAACAAAAAGATTAATAAGGAACTATCTAAGCGCTCATCTCAAAAGTTAGAAAAAGAAAACTGAACATAATAGAATTATAAAGTATGACACTTTCTAGAAAAAATTGAAATGATCAAATTAATAAAATACATAATAGATACAAACATCTCTATCAGCATTAAGAAAATCAATCTCCAACATATACTCACATACAAAAAAGGGAATATAAGATTTGAAAACAAAAACCAAAATGGTCTTTATTTGTATTCAGTGTGATAAATTATATAGAAAATTAATAAACTTGTACAGCAAGCCATTCAGCTAATATTTTCAGAAAAATACTAGTTGTAAAGTCATTATTTAAAAAGTTAATAGCATAGGACTTCAAGAACTATGTTGAATAGAAGAGTAGATAGTGGGCATCCTTGTCTGGTTCCAGTTCAAAGTGGGAATGGTTTCAGTTTTTCCCCATTCAGTATGATACTGGCTGTGGGTTTGTCATAAATATATTTGACAAGGTATGAGCCACCTATGCCTATTTTGTTAAGAGAGGGATATTAAGGGCATCCAAGTGGGTGCAGATGAGATCAAACACTTGCTGTTCACCAATGATATGAAATTATACCTAGAAAACCCCATGGATTCATCCAAGAGACTCCTAGACTTGATAAATGAATTCAGTAAAGTCTCAGGTTACAAAATCGATATACACAAATCAGAGGCATTCATATATGCCAAGAACCGTCTAGCCGAAACTCAAATAAAAAACACAATACCTTTTACTTTAGTCCCAAAGAAAATTAAATATCTAGGAATATATTTAATGAAAGATACAAAAGACTTATACAAGGAGAACTATGAAACACTAAAAAAAGAAATTGTAGAAGATATAAACAGATGGAAAAATCTACCTTATTCATGGATTGGTAGAATCAATATCGTTAAAATGTCAATATTATCTAAAGTGATCTACAGAATAAATGCAATCCCCAACAAAGTACCACCAGCATTCTTTACAGATCTAGAAAAAATAATTCTTCACTTTGTGTGGAACCAGAAAAAACCTCCCATAACCAAAGCAATCTTAAGTAAAGAAAACAAACTGGGAAGCATTAGGCTTCCTGACTTCAAGCTGTACTATAAAGCAATAATAATTAAATCAGCCTTGGACTGACACAAGAACAGAAGAATCGATATTTGGAATAGGACTGAGTTTCCAGAGATGAACCATCAGCGTACAGCAATCTAATCTTTGATAACGCAGACAAAAATATACAATGGGGAATAGAATCTCTCTTCAATAAATGGTGCTGGGAAAACTGGATACCTACATGCAGAAGAATGAATCATGATCCCTACCTCTCACTTCTCACTAAAATCCACTCATGATGGATAACAGATTTAAACCTAAGACATGAAACCTTAAGAATCCTAGAAGAAGAGGTTGGGAAAACCCTTTCAGACATTGGCCTAGGCAAAGAATTCTTGAAGATGACCCCCAAAGCAATCACCATAGCAATAAAAATAAACAAATGGGACCTGATCAAATTAAAAAGCTTCTGCACAGCCAAGGAAACTATCATTAGAGCAAATAGACAACCTACAGAATGGGAGAAAATATTTGCTCTTTACACTTCCGATAAAGATCTGATAATAAGAATCTATCTAGACTTCAAAAGAATTAACAAGAAAAAAATCAAACAACACCATCAAGAAATGGGCAATGGAAATGAACAGAAACTATTTTAAAGAAGACAGAATAATGGCCAGCAAACATATTTTAAAAAGCTCAAAATAGCTAGTCATTAGGGAAATGCAAATCAAAACCACAATGAGATATTACCCAACCCCAGTGAGATTGGCTTGTATCAAGAAATCCCAAAACAACAAATGCTGGTGAGGATGTGGAGAGACAGGAACACTCTTACACTGCTGGTGGGACTGCCAATCAGTGCAAACTTTGTGGAAAAGAATTTGGAGATACTTTAAAGAGCTAAAAATAGAAATGGCATTCGACCCAGCAATAGCATTATTAGGCAGAGCATAAGACAGTCTACAATAAAGACATCTGCACCTGAATGTTAATGGCAGCACAATTTACTATTGCAAAGACGTGGAAACAACCCAAGTGTCCGTCAATTCATGAGTGGATTATTAAAATTTGGTATATGTTTACAATGGAATATTACACAATTCTACGAAACGACAGTGATCTAGCACCGCTTATATTATCCTGGATTGAGTTTAAGCCCATTATCCAAAGTGAGGTGACACAAGATCAGAATAATGGGCTCCACATGTACTCACCATCAAATTGGTACTGACTGATTAACACTATGGTGCTGAAAGGGTGGTGGTGTTCACCAGGGATTAGGGTTTGGGGTGGTAGTCCCACATCTGAGGGATGTGGTGAGCGTTGTGGAGGGGAAGGGCATACCTCTAACCCTTGCTAGGGAGAGGCAAAGATATAAAATGTAACCAAAATGTTATAAAAAAAAAAAACCATTTATCGAGTGTCAGGCAGGTGGGAGGGGGAAGGAGGGGATGGGTATTTACATGCATAGTGAGTCCGATGCACACCGTCTAGGGGATATACATGCTTGAAGCTCTGACTCGAAGGCGGAGGGGAGGCAAGGGCAATGTATGTAATCTTAACGTTTATACCCCCATAATATGCTGAAATGAAAAAATAAAAAAATAAAAATTAATAGCATATACCAGTATGCTATTTATATAAATGTTATAAATGTATGAATCAATTATATGTATATATGTATAGTGTAGAAATATATAGAAAAAATAAGTATCAACATTAGCATAATGAATGGAGGTAAATAAAATCAGTGAGAAGCACAAAAGCATTTATTTTCCCCAAAATATTTATTTTCCCCAAAAGATTTATTTTCCCCAAAAAATATATGACACAAACAACAAAAATTAACATGAATTATATTTAGCTTTTGGCATGTGGTGTTTGTTATAACCTGCATTTTCTGTTTGTTTTAAAGATATCCAAATAAAAATTGTAAAGTTGAAACTCTGAATTGGAGATTGAGAATGAGGGGCACCGAGCAGAGACAACTCTTCTAGGGGCTTAGCTTCAACGGAACAGTTGTTAGAGAGTGGCATAGGTCAGGGAAACGTTTTGTAATATGGGAAAAGCCTAAGCACGTTTATATGTAGAGGGCAGGGATCAAGCAGATAAATAAAAAAATAAAAAAACACTTATGATACTGGAGAAAGAATAGAATTGGTAAACAGAGCCCCGAGGCACTGAGTACACTGAGTCAAGAGCACCAGTGAGAAGAAGAGAGAACAAAACACCGCTGCTGCACAACAGGAGAAGAGTCTAAATGCAGAGCAGGGACCTTGCTAAAAAATATGGATCTGAGGCAAAACCCAGTGTAGAAAAATCCCTATGCACAACACAACCATATCCTCCCTTTTATAATTCTAGCAAGTGTTGTCTAGCCAAGCAACCAGAAGCTTTTAGGATGAGATCAGAACAAGATCCTGAAAGAACAGAATGTGGACAGCTCAGTACCATAGGAAACTGTGGAATCCGGCTCAGTGTCCAAGGTGGCTGTGGAACCAAGAATCTGGGCAGAAGTTAGGTCCCTAAGGAGCCTACCATTTTACTCTGGCTCCCTTTTCCCTGACCTCCTTTCTCTCTCTAGTTCCCAACCCACCCCTATGGGGAACTTTGCATCAATTTGTATGTGAGGGTAATGTCTGCACTGAAGAGAGGCAGAGGGGGATCAGTTGGATGGCTCTAGCCCCTAATGGCATGGTTTGTGTTCTCATCAAGGTGGAGGCATAATGATCTTGAAGCAGCCAAGGGAAACTTCAGATCCTGATCCCTCCTTCGGCCCTTCTGTTTAGGCTGGGGTTGGTGGGGGCAGGGGTTGATGGCAGTGGGCATTTATAGAAAGCATTGAGCATACGTAAAATCCAGATTTCATTAGAGAAATAGATGGAGGTCTCATTTAGAAAAGCATTTGAGGATTAGGGGTGGCAAGGGATCCAGTGGAAACATTTCAGGAGAGAAGGGAGAGCAATTACTTGACGGGAGAGGAAACACATTTTCAGAGTGGAGGGGAGAAAATACTTCAGGGACTTTCATCATGGGTGCTAATCACGATGAGGATAGAAGTGAGATATTATGTGTCTATCTCACTACTAACTGGTGAGGTAAGTGGAAGTAGAGAATGGGTATATATTGCTAGGTTCTCAGTATAGCTGTGGGAAAATTGGAAATGACAATCTCTAAGGACTTCTAAAGAGCATGGTTCTTAGTCCATAGTATCAGTCTCCTTTTCACAAAATATATTTAATTTTTTTCCTTACATTTTACTGGTAGAGAGTGATTTTCCCCATACTACAAGTATTTGACATACTGTGGAGTCTGTTTCATGTGATTTGATGTATGACCTTAATTTTCCTTCTTGATTTCTGAAAGAGATAGGAATATAATTGTGATATGTTTTTTTTCTTGATCCAAACAGAGATCCAATAGATTGGAGTGAGGCCACTTAAAGACGGAAATCTTGCAATTATTCTTTTTCAGTGGGGCAAGAGCCATTATCCAAACATCTCTTTTTAAAGAAAAGTGTTTCCTGGGACTTGACACTTGAGATACTAAAAGACTTAGGTGAAGTACCTGACCACTCTAGTCTACATTCTGTATCTGCAAAAAGAGTATATTTGGCTAGATGATTTCTAAATGCTCCGTCACCTTTTCTTTTTGTTGTTGTTTTATGTTTTTATTTTATTTTATTTTTTTTATTTCATCATATAATGGGGGTACAAATATTGTTAGGGTTACATACATTGCCTCTACCACTCCTCCCCCCCCCCACATGCCAGAGCTTCAAGCGAGTCCAATCCCCAGGTGGCACGCACAGCACACATTATGTAACTCTACACTTCCTCCTGCCTCCCGCCTGCCCTCCATCCAACAAAAGATTTTTTTGTTTTTACACTTTGGATACATTGTATAACTTTGCCTCTCCCTAAGAAGGGTTAGAGGTATGCCCTTCCCCCCCATAATGCTCTCCACATCCGTCACCTTTAAAACGCTACAATTCAGTGATTCGCTGTGACTGTTTTCCCCAGTAAAATAGGGGAACTTATCCAATACCTTCTAAAGAGAGAAGTTCTTTTTTTATTATTGCAATTAGATTTTATTTTAAGCTTTGTTAGATAACCTTGAGTCTAATCTGTGTTTAGACTGTAAGGCTGGTGGCGGGCCCCCCTTCCCTCCCTAGATCAAAAAGAAAAGGCTCACGAGACCAGACCCACCAAGAGCAACTGCCAGGCTCCGCTGAAAACAACAACACCTGGATGTCCACCTAGATAAGAAAGTTTTTGGTTCCTGGATTCCGCAAATACAGCCAGCCCCTCCTATTTTTCAATAACCACCAAAGGTCACCAGGGAAAATCCCCAGCTCTTTCCACCAAAAGTCCCTAGACTGCCCCAAACAGTATAAAGGCCTGTACCCCCTCCAAATGGGTGCAACTTCTTGAGCACCCCCTCTCTTGGGACCCATGAACCTTGCCCTGGAGCGCTCAATAAAGCCATGTTGTTTGGCCCCACTCTCTCTCTCTCTCTGCTTCTTTTGCTGCCGAAAAACTTTACAGACATTGTCTTAATCCTTTAAGGCTGTTATAACAAAATATTATAAACTAGGTGGCTTATAAACAACATAAATTTATTTCTTACCATTCTGGAGGGTAGGAAGTCCAAGATCTAGGTGCTAGCATATTTTGAGTCTGGTGAGGGCCTGCCTTCTGGTCCATTAATATCTAAGAGAGAAGTTCTTTTTAAGAGAGGAATCTCATAAACTGCCTAGCTAATTTTCCAATAAGAGCTACTGGCTAGATATTAGAAAAAACTTTAAATTAATTCATAGACCATTAGGGCTAGACTACTACAAGCCTAAAAACTTCTTCTTACAGGTGAGAATAGTATAGTCCAAGATTGAGTTAATGACTTGCTGAAAGGAACACAACTGATTAGTTCTGCAACTCAGCTGTTTCCTTATGGACTGTGGCAATTAAAACTTGCTTATGATATAAATATTTGTTGAACTAAAACTGCTTCCTAAAAATCTTAAACGCTTTTGATATAATTTTTATTTCATAGAGATTTAAATAGAAACGTTTTTTAACACAAAGACTTAAAGAGGCTTCATCACAGCATTAGTACATTTTGTATGCATAATTTCATTCAAGCATCTACAGTGGGGTTTTACAATTTTATTTTCTATCACACATTGAGTGAAAAAATGACTATATTAAAAGCTCAGTGTCCATCTCATTTCTAGTGGGATTATAGAAGGTATCTTACTGGAGATAAAACTTCAGGCAATTCTGTGCACACTTTAGGCAAACTCAGTATGTTTCAGGGGCCTTCAAATTCATAGTTAAGCTTATCAATTATAGGGAGTTTCTGACAGGGATGCTTGACCACTGTTGATTGCTTTATGAGCCATAATAATTTAAAATAGGTAATATAATAATCTAGTAATAACTATTGCCTCTTTTTAACCTGAAAGTAGTGATCAAAGAACTATTTAGATTCTATAATTCTCTGAAATATTTAGATATTTGGGTGATTATAAAGTGCTTTTTTATATATCTATTAAAATATAAATTATGCAAAGCAAAGAAGCAATCTCTTAAAGTGTGATCACATCCAGGAAGAACTACCTGAATCTTTTCCTTTAGGATTTCTTGTGTTTGTTCCCAGTAGCATTTTAATTTTTTTCTTTTTTTAGTATTATGTAATGTTGTACCTAGAGCACTATTTGGAATGTAAGAAAGTCAAGATTTTAATTTTGTTCATGGCAAAAAAAGCACTTGACTGATGGCTTTTGATAATCGGGTAGAAAAGAGTAGCCACACTGAAGACTAAAACAGAAATCACTTCATCTAAGAAAACACTCTGAAAGCAAAGCTGTAACAAGGTAGAAAATAAGTATGAATCAATCAAATATTGTGTGAAGTTTAGCTTTCAGGGAAGAGAAAATAGGTAACTCCCACTGCCTATGTTTGCATAGATTTTACAATGCACAATAACAGCTCATCTAAGGAGGCACTACTTATTTTGAGGGATGTACAATGTACACATTGTAGATGTGCACATTTATTGCAATTTTCTTTACAGATAGGAAGGTAACTATCTTTGAAAAGGGGCGCTTTTTTTAAATCCAAAAAATTGCCATATACATTAGTATTAGTTTAGAAGTTCCAAACCATTTTCTTACAATCGATTTCAATCTGTGTGTGGAGGGCTGATGGACAGTATGCACATGTGTCTGTTAGTCTGTGTTTCTTTTAACCTTATACTCTACATGTTACCTCAAGAGAATTTTAAAAATAAGAAAGTTAAATGACATAATAGTTAAGCTAATTAATCTATCATTAACTGGAACAACACAGCAAATATTTACCTCAATCATATTTTAAATAGAACTTTAAAACAACTTCCTGAAATAAGTACTATAGAATTAATGAAATAAAAACCTACACATCTAATCTGCATAAAACATTTTTCAGCCTTATTTTAATTTTCATCATTTAGAAAATATAGAATATTAGTGAATTACATTCAGAGTACTGTTCATGTTATTAACATTTTTCAAAGAAAAAATGAATCTGAACTCTGTCATTTAGATAAAAATGTATGTTTTTAAGAAATCTCTTATTGAAGTCCACAGTAAGTTGAAGTAGGACTAATTTGTGGCTAATATTAAAAATTTTATTTGAAATTATTACTTCGCCTCAGTACTAGAAATATCTCTAAGATTCAGTTCATACAGTTCTACAATTTAATGAAACCTAATGATGTATTGGAGAGGGTAGAAAAACAAAGGTATCCTCTGTTGTATTCTGTATTGCCTTTATAGTTATCAGTATCCTATCAAGCTAATCAAAGTTAAATTGGATCTCTAATAGGCATTTTCTCTTGCTAACAAAGGCAATTGCTTAGTGTTTCCATTTAAATGTGAAACAAATCGATAATGTGCTATAGGCAAAAAAAGAAGAACATGCTCAAAAAGACTACAGACTTTTAAATAATGAAAATACAGTCTCAGGAATCATATGCACCAGTATGGATGATGCCAGGAGATATGTCTGTGGTCATACTCTTGCAGACTGTGATCCTGTCTTTGCATTTACTAGTGAATCTACATCTGAGATTCTGGCTCCGTAAGCACCACATATGCCTGAATTCAGAGTTGTACACATCCCTTATTATTACTCACTTAATATTAAGCAACTACCCTATGTCTCTGGGTCCTCTATGAAAACTGGAAGTAAATAAAGCAAAAGTCACACAAAGGATTTTTTCAAATGTGTTCTACAGAATACTAAATTTTATGGTATAAGTAAAGGATAAGTGAAAACTAAATCCTATATTGAGTTATGGCAAAGAAATATTAGATTAAACAAGTTTCATTTTTCCTGGGTTTTCAAAGACTTCAATAGTCTAATACACTTTTTGAAATTCCAAAAGCACAATACATTGTGTGGCATTTCCCAAACATGCTTGCATATGGAACTTTTGTTTTAACAGAGTCCTTACTAGATCACTAGATTGGTATTTCTCAAAGTATACTTTGGGAGATGCTTATGTAAATGACGGCTCTTTACACATTTAAGAAGTGCAAAGTCTCTGGAATTAAGAACTCTTAGTTTTGTAAGAGAGATTTTTTTTCTCAAACCATGAAACCAAATGCATGAATGCAATTAACATTTAATTTGTGGTCAGTAACAGAAGTCCAAAGAAAACACATAGGTTAGAAGACTTAATTTAAGTTAGGTTATCTCTAAGGAATCAAGGGGCATAGAAGGTGATTGAATTTATTATTCTAGAATAACATTGTACTCAAAGCCCAAGTGTCCTGGGATTATGATTATTACTGTCATTTATTAGACTTAATTAATTTGGGTATACAAATCTCCTGAAGATTTGGCAAAATTCTAAAAGCCACAGCTGATTATATACCATAAAATCATGGTAAAACCTAGCTCATGACGTTAAAACCTATATAGTTTGATTACCAACCCAGAGAGAGCAAAGGTTGACTTAATGCAGTCACCAAGAAATAAGCATCACCAAGGAGCAACTTCTGGCCATTGTGGCATGAAGAAGTTAGCAAATCCTCTTCCTTTGATAAAAAAGTACAAAACTATAAAAATATTATCAAAATAATTTTAGGGATCTATAAATTAATGAAAGTCAAGCAACAATTTAAGAAGTATTATATAGGAAAAGCTAATAAAATTCCAAGTAAGAACAGTGAGAGTCTGCAGCTTTCTTGACTGGAGCTGTTCCCACTTGTCCAGAATAGACCATATTCTAGACCATAAGAAAATTCCCATAAATTTAAAAGATTTAAATCATACAAAGTATGCTTTGCAACCATAATGGTATTAATTTAGATATAAAAAATAGAAACAGAAAGGAAATCTGCAAATAACTGGAAATTCAACAATGCACTTCTAAATACCCATGAATCAAAGAAAAACTCAAAAAGAGAATTAAAAAATATTCTGAATTGCACAGAAACAAAAAGTCAACATAAAATTTATGAGATGCAGCAAAATTATACTTACAAGGAAATTTAGAACTTTAAAAATGTATATTAGGAAGAAAGATCTAAAACCAAATTAAAAGTTTCACCTCAAGAAACAAGACAAAGAAAATTTAAAAACCATGAAATAAATAGTTACATAAATAAAACAATTAAATAGGAAGACAGCAGAGAAAATCAATGAAATCAAAAGTTAGATTTATGAAAAATAGGGAAATACAAATTAAAAGAACAATGAGATACCATTCACACCAGCTGGAGCCCATTCTACTAAGTGAATTATCACACAAATGAAATACAAGCACCACATGTACTCACCATCAAATTAGTATTAACTGATCAACACTTAAATGCACGTATAGTAGTAACACTCACTGGGTGAAAGGCAGGTGAGAAGGGGAGGAGAGGATGGGTATATTCACACCTAATGGATGCAGTATGCACTGTCTGGGGGATGGACACACTTGAAGCTCTGACTCGGGTGGGGCAAAGACAATATATGTAAACTAAACATTTGTACCCCCGTAATATGCTGAAATTAAAAAAAATGGCAAAAACACAAAAAACCAATATCACCAAATGTTGGCAAGGATATGGAGAAACGAGAATTCTCATTCACTGTTGGTAGTAGTGCAAATGTTATAGCCACTTTGGAAGACAGTTTGACAATTTCTTACAAAACTAGTTTTACCATGTGATGCAGCAATTGTGCTCCTAGGTATTTACCCAAATTAGTTGAAAATTTATGTCTACATAAAAGCCTACACATAAATGTTTATAGCAGCTTTATTCACAATTGCCAAAAATTGGAAGCAACCAAGATATTCTTCAGGTTTGAATGACAAACAACTGATACATCTATACAATGGAACATTATTCAAACATAAAAAGTAATTACTTATCAAACCAAAAAAAGACATGGAAAAACTTTAAATACATATTATTAAGTGAAAGAAGCCAGTCTGAAAGTGCTGCATACTGTATGATTCCAACTATGTGACACTGACATTCTGGAAAAGGCAAAATTATGCAACTGAAACTACTCTGTATAATACTGTAATGGTAGATATATAATATTATGCATTTGTCAAAAAGCCATAGAACTATGCAATACAGAGAGTGAACCCAAATGTAAACTATGGATTTTAGTTAACTATAATATAGGAATATTGGTTCACCAATTGTAAGAAACGTACCACACTACTGCAAGATGTTAATAGTAGTGGAAACTGTGAGTTGAACGGAGAGGAGATATATGGGAACTCTGTACTATTTGCTCATTTTTTCTGTAAATCTAAAATTTCCCTAAAAAAAAGTCTATTTAGTTAAAAAATAAAATTAAAAAGAAATTTACTGGCTTCCCTTTCCAGTATCAGAAAAAAAATGGATTATAAACTATGAACAAATGAGTTTTATCCTAGGAATGCAAAGTTAGTTGAAAGGATTTGAATAAAAACATGAGTAAAACTATTATACTAAGATTTGTAAAACTTCTCTTTATCTCTCTACTTCCAATGGCCTGACCTACCAATTCCAGCAAATTTGGAAGCCTCAAATTATGACATATTTTCTGCCAGATTCTGTTTTTTTCAGTCACTGAAACCAATAACTTCTTCTTGAGCATCACCTCCACACATTATGGTTTGAAAGTCACCTCTAGGAAGAAAGCCAGCTCCACATGTGTGCTTCCCCTGTCTCAAGTTTCTGAGCCATATGCTGGGTTTGTCTAATTTCTTTCATTAGTTGTTTCTTATATTCTTATTAATTTTATAGTTGTTTACAGTGATAGGGAAATTTTGATACTAGCCATTCTGTCATTACCCAAACCCAGATGTCCCTATAAATGCATTTTTATGAATCACTCTTTCCACCAAGTTGATAATAGATTGGATTGGATCTACTGAATAAAGTGAGATAAATAAAGCTATGTTGCAATTGTTCAGGGTGTAGATAATAATAGCTTTGCCTCGCATGATGGTGATAGCACAGAAGGAGAAAAATAAATATTTGTGAAAAATGCAGAAAATAATATTGATACCATTTGGCATTTGATAGCATATGACAATAAAGGGGGTTTCAGTATGACAGTTTTCTGGCTTAAGCCATATGATGGATGATTGTAATAAATTTGAGAGTTCTGTGAGATATCCAAGTAGAAATAACGGAAAACAGGGCACATTTACAATGACGATAACATCTACAGCCCCTTTGTCTTTTGCTCTAAATATTCCAGTTTCAGTCTGGTTTGTTTTTTCATTCTGAATTCTGTGAACTTCTAAGAGTGTTCCATAAATAAGACCATGTCTAATTTTTTCTTTTATCTGCAATACCTGGCATAGATGGAGCATGTCAGAACTAAGGCAACCAAAGTAAGAATAGTGGAGTAGGGGAAAATAAAGGAGATATTAAAGAGGCAGAGTCAACCAGAGTAGTAATTGATTATATGTAGAAAATTAGGACAAAGGAAAAGACTAAAATGACTCCCTAGTTTAAAGCATTTGCATTTAGGTAAATGGTGAGACAATTGGCCGAAATATGGATTATATGAGGAAAAAGCATCTTGGAAGGTGTAGAAAGTTTTTTCCAATAAGTCGAATGGGTGGGATATCCAGGTGAGAGTGAAAAGTAAGCAGTCAGAAGAACTAGCCTGAAGCTTGCAAAGGAAATCTGAGCTACAAACACAATATTGGAAGTCAATGTGTATAGCAGTCCATAGATGTAGATAAAACAAACCAAGTATGGAATTTAACAGAAAAGAATTCTGAGTGGAACCTTGAGGAGCATCACCATTTAAGGTAACAGGTGTGACAAAGGCCATGAGCTCATTAAAAAGCACCAGAAAGGCTTGGGAATGAGTAGCCAGAGAGGAAAGAAGAAAAAAAGCAGAAAGGGATGTCTGAAACATATTTCCTTGTTTTTGAATTCTATAATTTGCAACTTCCTCTTTTATTTCTCACTCACTGTTATGGGAACAGTAAGTTATTGAGTTATATCTTTGGTGTAGAAAGTAAAAATTCATGTGAGCCAAATTTTTTTCCTTTTACTTTACATTATCTCTAAGTTTCATCATCTTATTGTCTGGACAAGTTGTCTCCAACATATATCCCATAAGATATCAGATGATCCATTGACATGCTGAAAAGAAAATAATAAAACTTCTATTTCTACTTAATTTTGTCTCATTCCCTTTTCTAATTCTATGTTTGTAAATGGTTTTATGTACATAATAACTCAGTAAAAATATGTATGGATACATATACATAGATTGGGAAATGAGAGAATTTCACAAAGAAATCAAAAAAGTTTCTTTCTCATTGGGATACACATTTTAAAAAGTTTGAGAAGTTCTAGCCTAAGGCTATTATAATCCTCCAAAGCCTGCCTATAAAACATGACTCCAGTTTAGCTATCTTTCAAAGCATTACTGCAGAAGATTTTTTTGGATGTCTAATCATTATAGTTTTTTGTACAGTTATTTCTGATGAATCACTAAAGTTTGAAATTCTAGACTCTGCATTCCAGCCTACCCTAAATCCCAGACTTAGCTCCAAAAGTATTTTTTGGAGCCTCTCCCCAGGGGTTTAGTTCTTTTGCTATACTGGTGTTGGTGTTTTCACTATTTTCTGAACATACTCTGATGCTCTTCTGTCTTTGTTGGAAAAATTTGCTGTGCTTTGAGTATTCTCTGCTAAAAGTTTCCTAATAAATATAGCCTGCCTAGATCCCAACAGATAGAATTGAGGGGTTTTTTTCTACCATATAATTCCAAAGCACATTTAACTCTCTGTAAGCATTTACTCCCGTGCCCCTGTGCATCTCTGCGTGTATATATGTGTTTATGTCTGTCTCTCATTCTAACTGTAAGCAAAGAGAAGGAAGGGCCTATTTTCAATTTTCTTTGTATTTCCCATGCACCTTATGCAATGCAAATTCACATACTTGGTTTGTAATTATTTTGAATCAAAGATAATATCAATAACTTAGTTTTAGTAATAAAGAATGAGAAATGTGTCTTATTATTTGCTTCTAATATAGTGCCCTGTGTGCATTAGTTGTGGATTTATATTGCTATTTACAGCCCTTCCAATGCTTGTACCTTTAGAAATAAGATCACGCTTGAAAAGATTTCATGGACACTCAGGGGCATTTTCCTGGAAAATCTCTGTGATGACGTTAGGAGGTATTATTTAAAAATACTTATAGTTTTATGTCTCGATTATTTTACCTTATTTTGGCTCAGATATAAAACCCTCAGGGAAGTAACTGCATCATATTTTGTCACTTATGAAGCTGAAAAGATACCTCTGGAAATTCACATACAAATATATCATCATCATAGTTGCCCCTGAAGACTGTGTTACATTTAAATAAGAACACCGAGACCCGTGTTATTTACAGCTATAATTTTATGAAGTTCTCCTTTAGCCTAGTTTGTGTATTACAGAGCTTCACACCACAAGAGTGAGAAGTCCTTCACCTAAAGGTCCACAGTAAGCAGTATAGAGAAGTGACTCTTTATAGGCTTTTCTGACAATACATCCTCTAAGATTAGAGGTCTTCAGAGTTGTTCAGATGGCAAATGAAATACTAGCTGAACAATATTGTTGATGCTACCTTTACAAAAGAATGAGAAGAATTATACATTTGTCTGAAAAATTAAAACAGCTGAATAGGTTCTGTTTAAATTTTATATGCTTGTTGGATTACATGTGCCTATTTTGGTACTAATAAACAGCATAATTTCCTATTTGAGACTTCCATATATTGTGCTTCTAGTTTAGTTCTCAGTGGAGTTGTGGTCTCAAGTTCATGAACAATCCAGTTATTTCATTATTGAACTACCCCTTCTGGAAGTGAAAAAAAAATCCATGAGAGATGAGGAAAGGAAAGAATAGGAAATAATATATCGAGTGCCCATGCTGCCTCAGGCTTGCTGCTAGACAATTTACAGATATTGTCTTGTTCAATCCTCACAAGACTATCTGTTGTCAAAATGCATAACTGGGTGAAGGGCTTCAGGATGACTGAATACAGGCATATGGTACTCACCTCCTCCATAAAGAAGAACCATAATAGTGAGCAGATAATCATGATTCAAATAGATCCTCTAAGACAGAACACTGGAATTCAACAGAGAATTGACAAGAAATACCTAAAGCAAAACAGGAGAGAGAAGCAAGGCAACTTGGTTGGCCAATATTGGCTGAAAACCTGGAGAGACTCTCCAATGCAGGGAAAAGGCAAGTGAGTGACCCACAGCAGTCCACATTTCCACTGCAAACTCCTGCAATCCTAGCCATGGGAGAGTGCCTTGACCCTTGCAGGCCCTGAGACTAACATAGGGAACTGCCTGGAGACCACACATTGGTATTTCTCTAGAAAGGGAACGCACACTGGGTCCTACACATGCCCTAAGTCCTAAACATCTACAGTATGGTGCCACTTTAAGAGCCTAGCCCTCACCAGACTGCATTTCTTCCCTGAGGCCCAACAGTATCTCTTGCATCTCCACCTCGAAGGAGCACTGTTGACATCCCTCACCCACGGCTACCACCACAACTGGCTGCTGCCACCAGGGCCAAAGCACAAGCCACTGCAGAGACTTGGCTATTTCTAGAAGCAAAACTGCAATGCACTTTCACATGCCCTAAGGATAGACTTCACCTCCTGCAGCCACGCTGCTACTGGTTGCCACTGCCAGGGTCAAAATACGAGCCACTGACAACAATGATGTCCTGATGTCCCCAGCAGTGGAGCTATTGCACAAGTGAACAGGCTACCCCAACTGAGGTCAGACTACCTCAACTGCAACCACCACAGTGCCTGGCTGTGGCTGCAAGGGCTGAAGTGTGATTCATTGGCAGTGACCCTGTAGCCCCCAGCTGTGGAACTACCACATATTTATAAGTACCCTGAGGACAGGCTACTCTGCCTGAAGCCACCACCTGGTACAAAACACACACTCCCCAGCTATGTGCCTAGAGCTGCTAACACTGAAAGCAACCCTGCCCTCCCTAGTCGCAAGGCTGCAGCACATCCACTACCACCCCTGCCGACCACAGCCAGCACCTGCACACATCACCAGGGTACCTGAGGACAGGTCCACATGGTCTGGCTTCATCCCCTCCCAGTGCCCAAGTATGCATCTAGGGACTTGGGGTTTGCTCAGCCCTGTCCACAAACACTGGCATCTGAGCACTCCTGCTGGAGGCCTGAGGATGGGCCTACCCAACCTGCTGTTTCCACCGCAGCTGATGTGCAACTACACATGCCATCTGCAGGCCCAGGGACTGGCCTGCCCACCCCACTATAGTCACTGCTAACACCAGCATGGACCACATAGAAATGAGAGGTGAGGTTTGTCCCACCACTGCTACTGCTGTGTCCTGCCCACTACCCTGGGGCCCAAGAACTTACTCACATACCTGGCCCACTGCTGCCACTAAGAGCACCCCAACAAACCACCTGGAGACAAAAGCATTGGCCCACCTGGACCTGCTAACACCAGTGCCAGTGTATACTGCCCTGAGGCCCAAGGACAGGCATGCTGGGCCCACTGCTGCCACCACTGAGGCCTCAATACTGGCCCACATGGCATCCCCATCCTCAGCAAAACTTTACCACAGCCTCCAATAAAAATTGTACCATAAGCCACTGAGGACTTCACAGACACCACTGATGCTGCTTATAGCTAAAGAAATCATACAAAGATGCACCCAGAATGCACCCAGAATCCAAGCAAAGTGACCTACTAAACCAACACCATAGACACATGTTCAGAAAAAAGTACTTCTCTACAAAAGCAAATTCGACAAAATTGAAAGAAGCAACTGTTACACCAGATGTGCAGATAGCAACTTGAGGACACAAGAGACAAGAAAAGACAAGGAAATATCACACTCTGATACCTCTAAAATAACAAAATAATTCTCCTGCAACAGATTATAAAAAAAATTTATGAAGTCCTACAAAAAGAATAGAAAATAATGATTAAAGAAGCTCAGTGTGATATAAAATAACACAGATAAACAATATGAAATGTCCACAAAAACAATTTGAAATATGAATGAGAAGTTTACCAAGAAATATATATCACAAAAAAGAACCAAACAGAAATTATAGAACTCAAATGCTTCAGTGCATTGGGCTAGGCAAGGACTTTTATGGCTAAGACCTTAAAAACACAGGCAACAAAGAAAAAGGGACTATATTAAACTTTAAACTAAAAAGCTTCTATACAACAACAAAATAAAAACAAAACCAGCAGAGTGAAGAAGAAATAACCTGTTGAATGGGAGAAAATATTTGCAAATTATTCATCCAAAAATTTAAAAATAGAACTACTACACAGTTGAGCAGTTCCACTACTGGATATATATCCAAAAGAAAAAAAAATCAGTATATCAAAGGGATATACTATTTTAATGCAGCATTATTCACAATAGTAAAAATATGGAATCAACCCAAATGTCCGTCAACAGATGAATGGGTAAAGAAAATGTGCTATATGTACACAATAGAATACTATTGGCCATGATAAAAAATGAAATCCTGACATTTGAAGTAACATGGATAGAACTGGAGATCATTATGTTAAGTGAAATAAGCCAGGCACAGAAAGACATGTAGTGCATGTTCTCACTAATATATGAGAGCTAAAAAAGTTGACCATATGGAGGTAGAGAGTAGAACGATAGATACCAGTGGCCAGGAAGGGTGTGTGGTTGGTGGGTGGGATGAGGAGGTTGTTTAATGAGTACAAACATACAGTTACATACAAGAAACAAGCTCTAATGTTTGATAGCAGAGCAGAGTGACTATAGTTAACAACAATGTATCATATATTTCAAAATGGCTAGAAATCTTGAAATGTTCCCAATATATAGAAATGATAAATGCTTATAGTGATAGATACTCTAAATACAGACTTGATCATTGTGCATTCTATGCATGTAACAAAATATCACATATACCCCATATGTACAAATATTATGTATTAGTGCAATTTTTAAAATGCATAACTAGTGAGTCAAAGAGCCAACTCTTAAAAACTGATTTCAAATCATCAAGGATTTTTTTAAATTTTTAGCTATTCATTTGGTTTCTGTTTTGCATTTTGTACACATTTTGCTGCATTTTCATCCCACAGGTTATCACAGTCCAACAGTAAATATCGCAAGGAAAATGAATCCAGAAATGTTTTGGAGGCCAGTGAAGGGCAATTGTGGTGATGATGATAATGATGTAATGATGAAGATGTGATGGGAATGATAATTCCAGGTAACATTAATTTTTTTCATATGTTAAGTGACAGACAATGAAATAAGTGCTTTCATAAATTAGCTTATTTAATCTTCTCAGCAATTATATGTGATAACTAAGATTATTCCACATTCTAAAATTTAGAAACTAAGCTTTAGAGATATTAAGAAATTTGCCTAATGTAGCTTGTAGCAGGCAAAGCTTAGATTCTATTTGAGACTGCCTGACTCTAGAGCCAAGTAGGTTAATGACAGAATGTTTGGTTTTAGTTTTTTCTTATTTTTCTCAAATGTCAAGAAACATGTTTAATTAATTTGAGTTAATGAAGCAGAATTCCCTGTGGGATTCTCCTATGCCAAATTAGATTCAGGCCATTGATTTGAATATGTTTAAATATCACCTATGATAACATCAAGGTTTATTTTGTGTGAAATATTTTGTTTTGTTTTTAAAGAATCTCTCCTTAGAACACATTAAATAACAACAAGCCTTCATTGTTAGATTTTTTAATTCTATTTAATTACTATAATAGCCTATTACTTTAGCTCTTACTATTCTTGATGAATGTACAACATATTTTAGTTAATAATAAGCATAATTTAAAATACCCCTTTAGACTACCTGTCGTAGAAAGGTGACAGTGACTGAAGAACAAGAATAAGCATCAATAGGAATAAAATTTAAAATAGATTTTTTAAAATCTAATTGTAAGAATTATTGATAAATGTTTCCTTCTTTCTTTTTTTATTTTATTTTTTTTAAATAGAGACGAAGTCTCACACTGCTACCTAGACTGGAGTGCAGCAGTGTGATTCTAGATCACTGCAGCCTTGAACTCCAGGACTCAAGCAATTCTCCCTTCTAAGCCTCCCAAGTAGCTGGGACTACAGGCTCGAGCCATTACACCTGGCAGATAAGTGTTTCTTTCTTGATTCCTCAACATCTGTTGCAGTTTTCTCATCTGCGAAATGATTATAATAACATGTGTCTTATGTAATAGTTGTGAAGACTAAAGTTATGTAATTGCTGTTATGGGCTGAATTGTCTCCCCACAAAGTTCACATGTTGAAGTCCTAACCCCTAGTACCTCAGAATGTGTTTGTATTTGGAGATAGAACCTGTAAAGAGGTAATTAAGTCAAAAGAAGGCTATGAGAATGGCTCTAATCCAATCTCACTGGTGTCCTTATTTAAAAAATAAAAGGAAATTTGGACACAAAAAGAGATACCAGGGGTACCTGTGAACAGAGAGATGACCGTGTGAAAGGGCAGCAAGAGGGTGGCCACCCACAAGCTAAGGAGAGAGGCCTGGAACAAGCTTTCCCTTTTTGTCCTGCTGACACCCTAATCTTGGACTTCCAATCTCCAGAACTGTGAGAAAATAAACTTCTGTTGTTTAAGCCACCAATCTATGGTATTTTGTTATGGCAGCCTTAACAAACAAATAAATATATACTGGTAGACACCATGTGTGTGTCTAATTATTCTCTACTTCAGCCACTAGTATGACCTAACTATTAGGTTAACTCCACTTAATAACTTGTGTTGGTTTTGGAAATTGTTGCTGTAGCTTCCTTCAGGCCATCACAAATCAAGTTTCTCCAGCAATCAGATGCTGTATCCTTGTGCTTAGTGTTACTCATAGGTTGCTGAAGGGTGTTTCTCAGCATGCTTGCTTCCTTTAATGAAACAGCTCAAGACAGGGAGCCAGGTTTCGTGCCTATGCACCACTAAGGGTGCCTATTTCCTTTTCTGCCTCTAATCTTTCCCATGAATATCTAGTGATGGCCCATGATAAATAGATATGGCAAATGTATGTATACTCTCACTGTCTGGAGTTCCCAGAGATTTTAAATTGTCATGCTAGCACACATCCAACTTCTAACAAAGTGTTAAAATTTAGCTGTTTTCTTCTTACCTGCTTTTATGGTAGCTGTGTCTGCACCCCAAATTTTGCCAAAGTTGAAGTAATTCATCTTTCCTATCTCTCCTCAGAAGAGCCTGCCACTGTTTGGAATTTAGCCCACCTGGTTACAGAGGTTACTAGTGGTTTGAGAAACTCCAGGAAGCCTATGTAGGGACTATTGTCTTATCACATTTCCCATTGAGAATGTTCCTGTGGGAAGAGCAAGAGCAGGAAAGTCTTGTATCTTTTAAAATCTCAATGCAAGGACTGAATTTTTACTCTTCAAAAAACTCACTGATGGCTCATTAGGGGGTGGAACAATTGCAATAAACTATTTTGTTATCACTAAAGGAGGAAAACTGAGATTCATCTGGGAAGAAAATGTTACATTGTTCAGAAGGCACTGATTTCCAGGAATTTTTGTTAAAGCTTCCAAATATCTGCACATCAACTTTCTAATACAATTTTCAGTAGCATGCATATAACCACGAATCAGCAAATTTGTTTGTACTGCCATCTTGATAAATGTTTCTAATTCAACCTTTCTTAAAATATGGACAGGCAAATAGAAAATTTATATTCCTCCAACTTATTTGCCACCTCATGAATTTTAGTAAGATAGAAAGCATCTTTCCCTGGACACATTTTAGGAAAACTCAGCCTTTTCGCTACAGTCCATTCTGACAACATGGAAAAAGCCTGAAAAAAAAGTAAAAAAGACTGCTTTCTCTTTTGCTCAAAGATACCACTTGTATTCAGTTATCTCGCAAGAACATATAACAAACGGTAAATTGGAATAGGCAATTCTCCTCTCTCCTATGATTAACAATGGTTGCATTGCTCATTGCTTTGCCATTGTGTCTGCTTATATATTGTGTAAATGTTCTTTTCTGCTTATCCCTGAAGTATCATCTCTAGACAGTTTACAATCTGCTTATTCACTGCTAAACCCTTGAATGTTAAATTCAATCTGTTTATCTGAAGTTATGGTACTTTAAAATGATAATAATAACTACATTTATTAAGCACTTACTACATGTCAGTCTTTTGGTATATATTATCTATTTTGATTATTACCACAGCTTCAAGAAGGATGAACTATTATGATCTTTATTTTACAAGAAATGTAAAGTGCAGCTTATAGTGTTTAAGTGTCATACCCAATATGACCTAGCTAGTAAAAAAATAGAAGGATAATTTTTATCTCACATGTACCTGACTCCTATGTATCTGCTCTTTACTATTGCACTACACTGCTTCATCCTTCCTGGTTAGAAGGACTTCAGAAGATTCCCCTTGCCTATTTAACTTGGACATCAGTGTACTATCTCTTGACTTCAAACTGCATACTGACTCTTAACAGTCTCCCTCTGAAAGTAACTTACTTCTAACTACCGCAAAACTAAATTTTATAATTTGCCACTCTAAGTCTCGATCTAGCATCTTCTATTCAGTGCCATCTTGTAATCTTATAGTCTTCCACAATGAACTGCTTGTGATGCTATATAACTGATTAATTAAAAAAAAATCAGATGAGGATTACAACCACACAATCATATTGACATATGATAGGCCTTTTTGTATAAATACAATACAGCCTCAAGCCTGGATTTATACCAAACCTTAATTAAGTACTTGTGATAAGAATGTGTTTGAAAAGGATGGATTTCATTTGTTGCATGTATTTTTAATAACACAATTTCCACTTCTCAAGGCCCAGGCACTGTAGCTTTGTATGCCTCTGAGAGTGTTCCTCATCAGATACATTTTTGAACTGGTTTCTATATGATATTTGATATAAAATGAAGGTATCCTTGAAAGGGTATCCCTGAGAAGGTTAAATGCAATATATTCAGCTCAACTTGAAACATTTTTAAAAGATTCCTATAGCCCTGTAAGCTTTGTCCACCAGGCCATTGAATGAATGCTATTTTGACATAAGATCACTGAGGAAACAGCAGGTTGTATTCTGCAATGAAATGTCACATCAAATTTAAATCATGGTTATACATATTTGTGCAATTTATATTTACCTTTTCTCTGAATTCAGGAAGTGCTAGGAACAAATGGGACAAATGTGGTATAGTAAATCCACAATTTTGTGCCCTTTTAAACTGCATATACATAAGAACAATAAATAAAATATTAAAGGAGAAAATTAAAAGAAGAATCAACCTTCTAGAAAAAAAGATTCTTGGATAGGCTGTGAATTGAACATAAATACAAAGAAGTGAGGCAAATGAAGCCAAAGGATTAAAGAATCTCAGGTTGGGAGAAGGCAGTAGCAGACTGAAGTTTAGTTGCAGAGGATTAGCAGAGACCCAAATGTATTCTTCATCTGCCCAGAGTCTAATTTAGATTCAGTGCTTAAAGAAAGAAGCTAATAACAACTGCTGCTAATGGCTATCTGTGGCAAGGGCTCATAGGAACATTTAGGCTGAAGAGATTGGAGTATATAAACAGGTTCATAGAATAAATAAATCAAGTTTGGCTCTGAACTGTCTGGATGTACAATATCCACAAGGCCAAAAAACCAAAATAATAGACCTGATTCTGGATGCTGATCCCCTTAGAACATGTTTCAGACAAACCACTCCACAGAAGATCGTATAGGGATGGAGGGAGGGAGAGAAAAGAGAAAGGAGAAAGAGAGAGAGAGAGAGAGAGAGAGAGAGAGAGAGAGAGAGAGAATCCTTCTCAATCAAAATGAGCCTACAAACCAAAATTTTGAATTGCTTGGAGAAAGATACACACAAACAAAAATCAACAAGTAGAACATTAATTCACTCCATATGAAGTCAACTCATAAAAGTGATAAATATATTAAATATCTTTAAGTGCTTTAAATGATAACTTAAGGTATAACATTGATGAACATTTTTTTTATTTCAGAATATTACAAGGGTACAAATGTTTAGGTTACATATATTGCCTTTGGCCCAGCTTAGTCAGAGCTACAAGTGTGTTCATCCCCAGACAGTGCACATTGTACCCATTAGGTGTGTCTATAGCCATCCCCTTTCCCCATGACCTGCCCAACACCCGAATGAATGTTACTACTATATGTGCATATAAATGTTGCTCAATTAATACCAATTTGATGGTGAGTATATGTGGTGCTTATTTTCCCATTCTTGTGATACTTCACTTAGTAGAATGGATTCCAGCTCCATCCAGGACAATTTTTAAAAAGAAAACTGTTAAATAAAAGACAGAGGAAATATGTTTGAAATAAGTACAGATGCATATGAAAAGAATCCGCTAATAACCTTGGGAAAAATGTAGTCATTGCAATGAAAACTCTAGTAGATTGTTAGAATAATTGCCCTCAATGAATCCCAACCCTTTATTCCACACTCCATTGCAATACAAGTTCCCTATTCCTTCTATTAAGAACTAGTGTCTGTTTCTCCACCTCTTTAAGTCAGGATGGCTTTGAGACCTGCATTGACTAATAGAATATGGCAAAAATGACATTGTGTGACTTTCTATGCTAGGCCTAAGAGACCTTGAACTTCTGCTTTTTCTGTCTTGGAATGAATCTTTTGTCATGTGGAGAAGCAATTCTGGGCTCCTAAAAGATAAGAGACCACATAGAAGAGAAGTAGAGAGTTACAGACAACAGCCAACACCAAGTGCTAGACATATACCTGAGGCCACCCTGAAATATCCACTCCAGTTAAGATTCAGATGACTGAAATCGTATGGGAGCAATCCCATGCAAGATCAGTATAAGAACTGCCTGGCTGAGGCAAAGGCAAATTAAACAAATATATAGTTGTTTTCAGCCACTAAATTTTGGAATGATTTGTTATACATAAATTAATAACTAATATAAAAATTGGTACCTAGAAACAAAGTCCTCCCATAACAAAAACTTAAAAGCTTGGCAGAACATTGAAATTGACAGTTGGCTTTTTATGTCAGTCTATGATAAATGAAAGAGAGTTCAAAAGCAAAATTTAGAGGAAATATAAAGGATTGAGACATGCTGGGTTAGAAAATAAAACCATTTCAAATTTCTAGAATCTCTAGCTATAGTCTTTGAGCAAAAATCAAATCAAGTTTGTGATGATAAAACCCTTAGTTAAAAATACAGAGAAATGTATGGTAGTTCCCAGTAAACCTTACAGCGAGCTTCTAAGAATTTCAAAAGTATTGTTTCACAACAACCTTACAAATGACCCGAAATACAGAAGTCTATTTTGAAAATAATTATCGATGTAGCTTTTGGGCATGAGGGAAATGTCAATTAGATCCATTCACAGTCCAAAATATTTTTAAAGTAGTTATAACAGCCTCACTTATAGCGGGTAGAGGTAGTTAAAAATGAAAAGAAATCTCTCAGACCCTAAATTTCTGTGAGAATATCTTTCAGCTGCAAATATAGGACATTTATTATGGAAAAGAAAAGAAGTCTTAGAGTGTTGAGACCACAGAAGGTAAAGTCAAGAATTGAGGAGATGAATAGTTAGGAAACCACTCAACTGAAGAATGATTGGCCCTAGAATAAATAGTAGGGCATATTTCCTTATCCTGGAGAGGGAATTCCTGACAATATACATATGGCTATATTACAGAATCACTATGGGCCAATGACTGCTCTGTGCCCTATTCCACTTCTTCCCGTTTTTATTGGAAGTGTCTACTGTAGTTATTCTCTTCTATTCTATTCAATGTTGTACCATTGTATATTGTGTGTATTGGATGTGGATAAGTTGTTCTTTTCTTACAGCTTTATTGAGATATACTTGAAAAATAAAAATTGTGTCCATTTAAGATGTACAACATGATGTTTTGATAGACATATTCATTGTGAAATGATTATCAAAATCAAGCTAATGAACCTGGTGAGAATATTTAAGATCAAATTTCAAGTATGCAATACAGTATTGGCCTCATGCTGTACCTTAGATCTCTATAACTCATTCATACCACATAACTGAACCTTTGTGCCCTTTGACCAACATCTCCCAATTTCCTCCTCTCCCCTACCCTGGGAACATGAGTTTTGGAGGGGACAAATATTCAAACTGTAGTATAATAAAAGACATAGAATATAAGAATATCATTGTGCATAGAAATTAATAAAACATATCATTGAATTTAACCAATGACTATAAATAAAATAAACATTGCCATTTTCATTAGAATATAAGTTACATGATAATTTTGTTTATTTCTGGACTATAAGACTTAGTACCTAGAACATAGGTAAGTGTAAGTATTTGCTATTCACAAGAGACACAATGAAAACAAGCATGTAGAAAAGTTGAAATAAAGGACATAAAAACTGCTAACCTCAATTAGTAACCAAAACAAAAGCTAACAAAATAGAATTTAAGATAAGAAATTACTAGTATTGACAAAATAGTTCATCACTGTAGCAAACACTCTGTATGCATTATAGCAATCACTAATTTCTCAACCTGTGGATACTTTCTTTGCTGCAAATAACTCACATCTGCCCTCTTTAGCAGATTGTCTTTAAGCCCTGGAGCATATTAACTCTTACAAAGAATCAAAAGTGCTTGGTGCTTTGTTCTACCCTTACAGATGCTTGTAGCTGTGCCCAACTGTTATTAGAATATAAAACTCAGCTCCTTTGCTTCACGTCAGGATCAGAAGTATAATTTATGCTCCAGAATTTGTCAAATGATCAAACATTCCCGGATGTCACCAAAATTGTATATTTCCTGACCTTCTTACCTTTCCTTTTTCTGCTAATCCCACACTCTTACTTGTTTATTCTGCCATCTGAATCTTTGACTCATAATCTGCATCTGTAAGGCCATGTCCTAAGATAACTATATGATATTAGTCTAAGAAATAACTGGAATTTTCACTGATGCCTGGGATGTGGAAAGTTCAAATGAGCATTGCTCCCACATATATAACAATAAAATGTCAGTTAAATTACAAAATTATACCTTTCTTGACTCTATCAGAAAATTAGCTTTGAATTCAAGGAAAGTCAGGTGTCTCCAAGCAGATAGGATACACACACTGAAACATATATGGCAAAGCATGGGAGGAAGAGACACCAGTACCATGTAAATGGTTAAAAAAAAAACTAATCTATTTCTTTAAATTGATAACATATGGGCTAGCATAGCATATGAACCCCTGGGAGCCACGGATATCCGGTATCTTCATACTATGTATAGGCTCTTCTCCATGGACCTCTATCGGGCTTACAAGAAGGAATGGGGGCATGCTGGAACATGAGAGAAATCCTCTCAGAGTGGTGCAGACTTGGATAAGAAGAGCATTCACCACCAGATAAAAGTCATAAAGTCCCATTCAACATCTCCTCTATAGAAAAAAGTCTTAAGTTGCCAGGGTGAGGGCAGCACAAACCATCTTTCCCAGGGCACAGATGAAGATGAAGTTGGGAAAAGGCACAAGAGAAAAACAAAATCTCTATCCCTAGTATAGGCATAGGAAACTGTCCTGGAACCACCTCCTGGCTTCTTGTGCCTCAGCTATGGGTTTTTTTTAAATCAGTAATGGAAGAAGAAATAACAGCTGAGCTTCTTTCTTAACTGTGTTAGAAACTTGGATATTGGTAACTCTCCCAGTTCTCTATTCAAGAACATTGGAAAGTTTCTTCTCACAAAAAATGTCAAATGACACCATTGTATCTGTGTTATTATCATAGAATTCAAAATTCAATTTTCCACTTCCTATGATTTTATTTCTCTTTGTCCTACCATAAAACCAAATATGGTAGATAACACCATATAGCAATTTAAAGTATTATTTCCAATATACTTTTGGATTATTCCTCTTTACCTTGAATTATGTATTGCTTTTGTAAGTGTAATTCAATTACAAGTCTGTAATCATACACTAATCAGTGATATCCAACTACAATGATGAATATTGTTCCTAAAAACTCATTATTATCATTCAAGAGGCAGAACCTGGACTATAGAATCAACCTTCTTTTTCCAATATTTTCAGAGTTTATAGCTCCCTTTTATTTTTATATTGCTTGAGTTATTTCTCCTGATAGATTCTGTGTCTTGAAATACAGTCATCAATTAATAAAATCGCCAGGATTCGGGGAATACAACGTGTCTATTCATTCTAACCTTAGACTCTTCTTAATTGTTGTAACCAGACTGTATTTATGGTATGAATCATTGGCCAGCTACTCATAACCAGCAGAGATACTGAATATGTCTAACATATGGCACCTTCATGGTTGCTGTAGTTCTTTCGAAAGTGATTTATCAGAATTAAAGTTAGTGACAAGTATAATATAAAAGTGAGGCTATGAGGTATCTTTGTATTCAGCTGCCCTGTGTGTGATATCTGCTATTGGAATCTTGGCAGTAAATTGTATTAATCACTGACAATTAGTCCAGGTGTACTCAATTTTCTTTATTTTGCTCTAGTTTTCTCATTAAATTATGATTACTTTTAAAAAGAATAGTTATTTTATGAAGGCTAATCCCAGTGCTTTGATATAATGTAGTTCATTTTCCTCATTTAGGGAAGATAAGTGACACCCCTGCATACACACATCGGTGGCAAAGTTGGGATTGCAAACCCAGGTTGTATGACTCCAGAGTCCCTCCTCCTAACTACTCTGATACACTGCCTCTAACGATATATTCTAGGTAGTCTAACTCTGCCACTAACTAGATGACCTTGGGAAAGCCACTTAACTTCTCTCAGACACGCCTTCTGCATATGAGTGATGGGGATAACAATAGTGCCCATCTTACAGTGTTGTTGTGAGAATTAAATGAATTAATATTTGAAAGGACTTAAACAGTGCCTGACACACTGTAAACACTGTAAAGGTGTTGGCTAAAATCAGTTCTTTTACTTTATATACTACCCTAGAGTTATCTTATTGATTGATATCAGTTAACATTTTGATAAGTAGCTTTAAAATGTTAGTACAATTTATAATTAAATAAAAGAATAATTTTTAGTTTGTGGCTGGAATTAGAGCATTCACATGAAATCCCCTTACAGTTGTGTGATGACTTGCCTGACAATACTGAGTGAGCACACAGCTACTCAAATCCTTTGTGGAAGAAAACAAACTCATAATTGAATGACATTAATTATGGATAGCATTTACTAGGCATTTATTAATACTAATACTACTGTATTAATTCTAATTGCCAGCATAACCTTATGGAATAGCTACTACAATTATCCTCATTTTACAGATGAGGAAAATGAGGTGCAGAGAATTAGCTTGCCAAGTTCACATAGCTAATAACTGGTTGAAATGACGGAGAAGAATTTTTAATGTCCTGAGCACTTCCCAAATTAGCCAGTCCTCCACTCTTTCCTTATCTCAGCATGGTAAAATCCTACTGAGAAGTATAAATAAAGAATATGTAGAAAAATAAATGTAGTCTCTAAAATACATTCTTCTCACTCCCTGGTGCTAACAAGCTATGAATAGACAGTTCTACTGAAAGCGATCAGTGAGTTCAGGGAGGAACTAAACCTTAGGTTCCTTCTTCAACCTCAGTGGAAGGACCTAGGTTCCCAGTGACACCAATGTTTTCCCCAAGTATGAGAGAACTAAGGGTTTTGAACACACCAAAGATAAGGAAGTGGGTCTATAATCTGAAAAAAAGTAAGAATATTTATGAAAGCATTAGTCTTATCCAGACTGGCTGGGATTTTCATGAAGATCTCTGACTCATCATGCATTTTAACACCTAGTCTAAGAGTTCTCACCATCTTTGCTTCTCAACCACTTGTAAATTCTTCTTTCTCTAAAGGTAAAGAGCTGCTTTCCCTGAGAGTAAGAAGAAACTCCTAAGAGAACATCTAGAATCCAAAAATTATTTTCTAGATCAATACCTTATGTTTAATTGTAAACTACAGTGATGTTAAGTATGTTTGTAGAACTGACTTGAATGGACTTGTTTGAAAATCCAGGCTATGTCTGTCCAGATAGTGTTTGCAGTCCACACATTCTTTAAAATGGAAAGATCTAGTCGTGAAGACATAATCAGGTCCCTTCCAATTTCAGGAGTCAGATGTGGAAGATACAGAAAGAATTTTGGCCTCTACTCTATGCTGTTTTCCTTGTTACACTGAAAACTGAAAAAAAAAAAACAGAGTCCTGGCAAGAACATCAGAGAGAAATGATGTGATGGAAAGTTGCTCAGATAGGCAGACTTTGATACACTGCTAACGGTAAGGAGGCTCTGGGAAACCCTCTCTAAAATGAGAACAGAAGCATGCTTGAGTTGGAGGTTCATCTGCTTAGTCCATGTGAGAAAAAGAGAAATTTCTCCAGTTAGTGGAAGAAAGGACAGGATATGTAAGTAGAAAGCAGACCCTTGAGATATCAAGATACCATTCCACAAACTTTGAATGACAAAATGAAAAGCAGAGGCCTTGACACTGTTCTTAAGTACACTGACTCAAGAAGTATCTATTGCCAGCTTGTAACATGCTAGATGTTGCTGATACAGTGGTTGACTACAAAGATAGTTTCCTGTCCCCATGGAGCTGACAGTGTAGAATGAAATAACTACACAATTAATTGCAATTGTGTTGAATGCTACAAAGAAGTATTGACCATTATAGGAGCCCATAATGGGAAACTTAACCTAGCTTAGTCAAGCAACACAGAAAGACGCCTTGCCCTCCACGGGGTGGGGAATCTGAAAGTTCAAGGCCACATGTGACCCTCCAGATCCCCAAGTGCAGCCCCTCGACTGAATCCAAATTTCACAAAGCAAATTTGGATTCAGCCAAAAGGCCACACTCAAGAATCCAGAAGGCCACATGTGGCCCCAAGGCTGCAGGTTTCCCACCCCCGTCTTTAGCTTTTCTATGTAAAGATGGTGGGGAGAAGCTAATGTAGAAAATATATTCAATACCTTATTTAATCCAAGAAGCAGCCTATGTGGAGTGTGCAATCATTCTTTTCATTTTACATGTGAGAAAACTAAAGAGCAAAGAGTTTACACTGTATATAAATAATAAAACCAGGAATTCCAATACAAGTCTCCCTAGCACACATCCCAAACTCTTTTCACAGTACCTTTCCTCATTTGTTAGAAGGAAACAGAAACAAAAAGGCAGTACTTAATAAAAGCAGAGTAAGTTACCCTGAGAAAAAGGAATGATGGGAGGAACACTCTTGTCTGCCTGTTTGTAATCATACCTACATCCTCAAAAAACCATTGCCAAAAGTCTACCTGCCTTTTTAAAGAAAAATTTATAAGGATTCTTAGAAAACCAATAGCAGGAGGCACCACTGTTTAGCCCATTAAAAATGATCCAAGATTTGTCTCAGAGTCTGACTCTTCTTTTCTTTAGTAAGGGATCTATCATCTCAAAACCCAATGCACTTCATTTCTAGCAGGAAAGACATTTTTCCATGGTGAAATTGAAGGTGATCCTTCTTAAAATACAAATCATTTCACATAGGAAATGTCTAGTTTTTTCTTGAGGTGCAATATATCAATGCCTGGATAGCCACATTATGCTAGACTATTCTCTTAAGGCCCAAAGTTCTTTTCATATTCACAGAAAGGAATACTGTAGAGAAAAAAGTTTCACAAAAATCAAAATAATTCAAATAGATTATACCACACAATTTCAGTGAAAAGAAAGCTTCAGAATTTACTGAAGGCATCATCAGAAAACCACACTGTCAGAAGACTTAACTTATGTCAGGCAAGGAGACATAGTGATCATTCCAAGAATGCACTATTCAAAGAAAAGAAGCTCACAAATCCATTTATCTTGTTAAGAGTTGTCAACTCTGTTGCAAATCTCATTGCAATCACATAAGAATAAGGTATTTTCTGTATCTCTTAGTGAGTCAAATGAAAGAGAAAAAAAATCAATACATGTTTTATAAACCGAAAATGTATGACTTCATTACTAAGAGAAGTCGAAAATAAAAATCTCTTAACAGCATTAGTGGTATTGAACTGTAGCACCTGTCTTTTTTATTATTATTATTTGTTGGTGACTGATTTTTTTGCTGTGTTGCATATAAACTGTTTAGTTTATTTTTGCTTTCACTAAGGCTTCATAATCATATTCCTGGCACTGAGTGCCAAACCCTTTGGAAATTACTGATGTATTTATTGTCTTTTTAATTATCTTAAAAATATAAATTTTACTTAATTGCCACATATGGCCTTTTCTTTCAGTATTAATTACTCTTTAACAAGTAACATCTATGAATAGAATCATATTTCACAAGCTATCTGAAATAGGGGAATGAAAATATGGTAGACTTTATTTACCTGCCAAAACCAAAACTCAGTATAGAGTTGAGGAAATGTCATTTTGTTTTGAAGAGTAGGTAAACAAAGCACAAAGCACAAGTATGCTTTGGTAGTCACTGCTAAGAAATAATGAAAAGAACAGGAGAAATAAGGTCAGATAACCCTGTCTCTGATTCAGAAACTTGGAAAAGTTTTAATTAGAATAGGAGACTGTTCTAAGAATTGAGGAAGTGAAGAGTACAAGATCTGGTCCAATCCTCTCAGTTGGCACATGCAGATATAGAAAAAATGGAAGGCCACATTTACACAATTAGATCAATATAAACATCTAGCACTTTAGCTCTTTTTTTTTT
>VBSM01000361.1:36160450-36232566 GCA_008086735.1 Cheirogaleus medius
TTTAAAAAAAAAAAAAAAACTTTGACCAAAAATAGGTATGAGATTGATTACACAGTGTCTTAATTTTTTGTAATACAATGAAAGAAATTATATTTTCCTGGACAGGCGAGCTTGAGATTAAGTCAGATTTAGCGTTGCCCGACCTATGATGGTGAACTCAGACTCCAGTCTAAGTTTCTGATTACTTTCATGATCTCTCTCCTGCTAGTTTACCATGAGATATTATCTCTGGCTACCACACTGCTCATTTGCAGCCATCACAATATCTCAGTAAACATGACTGACTGCACCTTTTCTCTGTCATGTTTCCACTTAACGAATTCCTGTCTCTTTCAACTCCACCAGCTCTGTGTATATTTGCAAATCATGGCTAAAAGTGTTTAACGTTTTCTTTGACTCCGTATTTCTCCCATACACTTTTAGTTTTGTTACTCTGTAATTTAAATGGTAGGTTTGCAGTGGGCAAAATTTTTATGAAAATCTATAAACAAGTCTGTATTGATAAATAGCTTTGTACTGATCTTTATGAAAACAATGACTCTAAAACTGGAGTTCTACTACTTATAGGAGTATATCTTATTGTAACTTTCAGCTAAAAAAAAGCAAAATAAATATTTAGAAAAGAAAGCAGAGCTTTATGAAATCTATCAGAAAGAATGATGGATTTTTACATAACATAGACTAAATATTTTGAGCTTTATGTAAATGAAAAGGAACTAAAAATTAAACTTCACATTTAATGAAAAGATTTTAAGGCTAGATTAATTAATGTCTCCCCTTATTCCCATATTCTCTTCATGTTTTGATTCCATTACATATACACATATATATTTCTCATTACATATAAATATACAAAATTAATAAATATAAATGTGTTTCATTAACACTCATATCCTTCTTGATCCTACTCCACATTTTTTGTACCCCATTCAGCAAAACTTTGGAAATAGATGTCCATATTCAGTGGCTTCTCTCTCATTTTCTCACCTCTTACATACTCATTCCCCTTTAATCATGCTTTCAATGCCACCATTGCACAGAAACAAGTGACACTCATGTTGCCAAATTCAATAGCCACTTCTCTACCCTCTTATTACTTTATCTCTTAACAGCATACAACACAGTTGGTCAGTTGTTCATGCTTTATTCCCTTAAATACCCCTCTGCTTGGCTTTTTTGACAACACACACACTTGTCTGTAACATTCACAACTCTTTCTCAGTCACTTTGCTGGTTGTCTCCCTGTTTAACCTCTAAATGTTGGAGTTGATCTGTGTTGACCTCTAACTTCCATCTCACGTAGTTCCATCCTTTTAAATTCCAACTATCCCTGTTAGTCTCCATGTGCATCTTTACCCCATCCTCTCCACTGATCTACTAGTAACCAAATGCATGCTTGAATCTCCACATGCTACCCAGTAATTATGTAAAACATGGTCAAAATAGAATTATTGAACCTACTAGAGCCATTCCTACCCGCTCAGCTGTTCTCAGTACATGGAATAGTAATTCATCCAGTGGCTTCAGCCAAGAACTGAAAAGTCCTCCTTGATTTATTTCCTTCACATCCCTCATCTAATCCGCAGCAAGTTCTATAATTCTACCTCTAAAATCTATACTGGGCCAGGTGCAGTGGCTCATGCCTAGCACTCTGGGAGGCCGAGGCAAGAGGATTGCTTGAGGCCAGGAATTCAAAACCAGCCTGAGCAAGATAGTGAGACCTAGTCACTACAAAGAATAGAACACTTAGCCGTACACGGTAGTGCATGGCTGTAGTCCCAGCTACTTGAAAGCTGAGGCAAGAGGCTCGCTTGCTTGAACCTAGGAGTTTGAGGTTGCAGTGAGCTGTGATGGCACTATTGCATTATAGCCTGGGCAACAGAGTGAGACCTTGTCTCACAAAAAGGAAAAAATAAAAAAAAACCAACAAATGAAATCTATGCTGAATCCATCTACTTCTTTCCATGTTTAGGGCTAACATTCCAGTTTATACCATCATAAGCTTTACCTTGAATTACTGTGATAGCTTCCTCACTGCTTCCTGTCTTCCTCTCTATAAATCATTCTCCACACAGTAGCCTATATGATCTTATAAAATGTAACCAGATCATACATTTTCTCTGCCTAAACCCCCGATGGCTTCCTTTTGCACAAAATCCAAATTTCTTCCTGTGGCTCACGAGGTCCTCGGTCATTTAAATCTCCTCTTCTTCTCTGATCTCCCTCTCTGCCATTGTACCTCTAGTTCACAGTGATGTAGCTATCTTCTTCTTTTATTTCCATGGACATGTAGAACTTCATGTCTACATAGGTTCTTTGTTCTTACTCCTCTTTTTGCTAAGAATGCTCTGAACTGGATTTTCTTCCATCTGACTCTTGTTATTGAAATCATTTTTCAAATGTAACCTCCTCAGAGAAGTCTCCCCTGATTACCCAATGCATTCCTGTGACCATACTCATTCTTCCTTACATAACTTATTTCTTCATAGCTCTTACAATCCTATAATATTATCTTTACTAGCACAGTTGTTATTATTTATTGTCTGTCTCTATTCCTCTACTAGGATATGAGCTACAGAATAGCAGTAGTATGAACTGAATGTGTATGTCACCCCCAAATTCATATGTTGAAACCTAATCCCTAATGTGATTGTACTAGGAGGTAGGGCCTTTGAGAGGTGATTAGGTATAAAGGGGAAGCCCTCATGAATGGGATTAGTGCCCTTATAAGAGCTGAGGAGACTAGAGTTCTTCCCTTGCACAATGTGAGGACAGAATGAAAAGGTACCTTCTGAGTCAGAAAGTGGGCATTCACCAGACACCAAATCAACTGGTACCTTGATCTTCAATTTTTTAGTCCCCAGAACTGTGAGATATAAATTTCTGTGATTTTGTTATTTCAATAGATTGAAGTGGGTACAAGTGTAGTTTTATTACGTGGATATATTGTGTAGTGGTGAATTAAGCTACCCGGTTTATAGTGTTTTGTTATAGCAGCCCAAACAGACTAATAAAGACAGGTACTTCATCTGACTTTTCTTATTATTGTGATTTCCTTCAATTTGGACACAGTACTTGGCACATTGTGGAAACTCAATGTATTTTTTAAATGAATGAAAGTAACATGTGAATGAATTAATCTAATAAGTAGATAAAGGACCACACAAATCATTATGTTCTTGTTTTTAGTGAATCAGAAGCAGATGAGTTGCACAGTTATAAATCAGAACATCTTACTGATATTTATGTCTGCTTTCAACAATGCTGCTTTCCATAGAACTCACCACCTGAATTCCTCTATGTGACAATCAATACTGGGATGTAGTATTCCCTTCATTTTGTAAATATAAATATCAACATATATATATATATATGTGTGTGTCATATATATGTGTATGTGTGTGTACATATATATATATGTGGGTTTGTGTATATAAAGTGGATAGTTGATTCTTTAGTGAAGTCAGATTTTTGAGGCGCTAATTTAATACTGTGCTGTCATGCACAGCTATCTTTCACTAAAATGGCGTGCATCCTGTGCAATATTCAGAAACTACAGACATGAGCTCAATCATTTATTTGGAAGATAGTCCAAGAGTGGCTAAGTTAAAATAAGATATAATATATCTTTCTTTCTAAACACTGCTTTGATTTTATTATTTCCTGCTCTTCAACCCAGAGTAGCATCTATTGCCTGTGTACCTTTGTCAATTGGCATATGATGCCTCATGCTTGTATTTATCAATTTACTGTCAGTTTATGTTCTATCTCCCCAAATGGACTGTATGCTTTTGGTATGCTGTACCCTAGAAGTGAGCCATATGAAAAATAATTATCTAATAAATATTTGTAAAAGGTTATGATGAAAACATTTCTCTTTTTCAAATCTGACTCTACCTTATCTTTAGTACTAAACACAAACTAAAAATTAATGACTAGAATAATTCTGAGTTGCAAATAAATTTTGTTATATATCTTCTTTATCCATCACTTATTTTTCCCTATGTGGGACAAATAATAAATACATTATTGATGTTCTTTACACATTCTGGAGCTTACTACATATTGTTTGTCATTTCAGAAACAGCTCAATTAAATCAGCATTTGGAAATCTCAATATCTGCCTCTGTGACATTAATAATCTTGGTAAAACAGGTGCTTGCTGGGAACTGAAAATATTTGAAAATAAAGGGATAGTTCTAGAGAATTAGTTGTGTCACAGGGATAAAAAATAGATTGTGCTTCACTGCATTCATTTTAAAATATAGTGGCTGTTCTCAATGCTATCTACAACTGAGGAGCAGAAAATTAACTGAAATTTCTCTCTTACAACCTACATGTTTCTTCTCACTTAAATAAAATACAGTGTACAGTAACCTTTTAATCTAAACACAGTATTGTAGGTGAAGACTGGAAGCCTAATGCTGTTTGCTGTTGTTGTTTAATAGCTAATACTGGTATTCTGGTGATGCTACTGTGCTAAGTTACCAAGAACATGTTATTTTTTTTTTATTTTACTGTATCAATGTTATGTCATATGCTTTACTGGTAAGTACTTATATGTAAGAGAATGATTGCTTATCTATGAGTAACATATAAATCTAGTCAGGAATGATGGTGATACCAAACAACCACAGTTTGTCCACATGAGTGGCTAAGATATGAGGCCTTTGCCTTCTGATGGTTCAATGCACCCAAATGTTCTTTCAAGCACAAAATTATCAAAAATATTGTATACAATTACCTTCAGGCTATGGGTATAAAGTGTATGTGAAACACACATGTACACATGAATTTCACGTTTAAAATTGGGTTTCATCCCTAAGATCTCTCATTATATATATGGAAATATTCCAAAATCTGACAAAATCTGAAATCTGACAAACGTCTTGTCCCAAGCATTTTGGATAAAGGATACCCAACTTCTAATGTTATAGACAAAGTTATGGATAACTATTTTAACTGTGGCACATCTTGATTTTAAGTTAACTATTATTTAAAAAATTAATACAGTGATTCTTTTCTATGGTGTAACTTTGAAACTAAAATAGTGAACTAAGTAGTATTGAATGTTTTCCTATTTATACATATATTTATGTATTTCAAAGAAGAACTTGTTGCTCACATTTTTATTCACCTCAACAGGTATTTAATATGTACATCTTAGTTATTTCTTTTCTTCCTAAGATAAATTATATTATAAGAAATAATCAAATGGCACCAATTTTTCAAATTTTTGACATAGGCACAATCTAATTAACTCCATAAGTTTTGTCCACATTTCTTCAGTCCACATGTTCCTTTCTATATTTTTCAGAACTCCTGGATAAGGTACTTCTACCACAAAGTTTAGTATCTATTTGTTTCATTTAGTGATCATAATAATTAATAGGTGCTGAATGAATTATATAAGTAATGAAACATTTAGCATATGTCACTGTCACTCATTGAGTGATTGATTCAATCATTCATTAAATATTTATTGAATATGGTAATTTTCTTAGAAAGGAAGTACTCAAATGATCTTTGGAAACACCACACTGAAATGTCTAAATACTTACATTAATGCTGTCTTATATTGGCATAGTTCTTATTAATGGTAAGTATATACTGGACAAAGGGATGAAACATTAAACAATAATTTTACAGCTGAGTGCCAGATAATAAATGTAGAAAGCAGACACGTAACTCTAAATGTCACATATAAATTCAGATTTCTTTTAAGAAATGAATGATTGCAAAGGAGCTCCATTCCCAGTCTCTGCACAAAGCTGTAACAAAGAGTTGATCCTGCCTGAATGCCCTCCATTTCTGATATCAAAATCTAAAAGACCAAATACATATCTTTTCTAACTCCACCTCACCCATTCCTAGGGAAGCCAGTGGGACTTTTGTGTTCTTAACCACCTTAGAGCCGGGTTCAGACTCAAGCCTCCACTTTTAAGCTTCCATTAAAGGTGGGCATCCAACTATGGTTAAACCAACTACAGATAGCTCCAGAATCAGTCTATAGCATGGCACTTTCCAGTTATCTGTATCCTATCTGTTACGGCTGAAAGGAAGAAAAAAGTGTTATGTATTTCCTGTTTTGTCATTATATACCATTAAATAGGCTTGTTTGAACATCATGGACATTTAAATTGCCCATGTGGGTTAGAGAGAATATTAAAAATCTGAATGAATGCTGTGAGTTATAAATTTTTGTCAGAGACTCAACCTGGCTGCAGCCTTTTGTGATAAGTGCTAGGTAAGGCATAAGATGAATAATGGTGTATAATAATCGGTCCTTTTCCTCAAGTTAGGAGAAATGGGAAAACATGAAGATCCATTGTAAATGAGGATTCATCTCTGTAAGTTATTTAATTCATAACTGGTTTGCAACTTTAGTACCAAGTTTTGTGTTTCAAGAACACAGGACAGTGGTCTGCACTAAGATCTTTGCCCCTCTTGTTGAATCTACCAGTTACAGCCCTGGGACTTGGTAACAAAGTGTAAATTTTCAAGTCCCAGAACTTTGACTTGGGAGCCCACTAAAGAGGGAATTAAAATGGTGATCAAGCAGGTAAATAAAATTACGTCTAAAATATAGCTAGGTTTTAAGTTAGAGAATGAGTCAAAGTCAGAAGCTATAAACATAAGGAACAGATGAGAAAATAGAGTAAACAACACAGGATTGTTGGAGCTGGTTCTATGTAATGAGAACTATGTGGTTGATGATTGTTTCTGATAGATTTTATAGGGACTGAGAGAATCAAAATATTCCCAGACAAAAATATGTGGATTGCCCCTTTGTGTATTAAAAACATGCAAAAATAACAAAAAAATTGTCAGAGTAAACAATCTTGATCTTAAGCAATTTCAGAGTGGAACTGATAACTTAGCAACTGGAAGTTTTAATGCCTTGTTGAAATAAGAATATATTTAAAGACTTGAAACAGCACCAATAGAGAGATGACTAGGAAAAAAACTTTTAAACTTCATAAATTACTTTTCAGTACTTTATTTTTGCTTATTTATTAAAGAATTCTTCATTGCTTCTTTCAACATATGTTGATTGTGTGACTTTTCAATGCTCCGGGCATTGAAAAAAACACAATGTATCAGCTATTCATAATTGCATAATAAAGCTTCTTGATATTAGAATAAAATATAGTTCCTTAACTAGAGATTACTGACTGTTAATAGAGAAAAGAAAGAATCTAGACAGCTGAAGCCAATCCTCACTCTAAACCACTGAACACACTTTCTATTTTACTGAGTAAAGTAATCAAAAGATTTCCCCAGTCTCTCATGACCATATTCACTTACTTGTATCTATATGCATGCACTGTGGTCTCTCTCTTGTTCTGTGGATGAACATCCATATGACTAGCAAGGGGCTATCTCTTTACTTTATGCCAGATCCCATTCTTTCATTCCTAGACAAGAACAATTTTCCTGGAATTCTCCCTTTTCTCTCTTGCATCATCTTTTTTTTCCTCATGAACATAATAAAATGCTGCTTTTCACTCTTTTTTAAAAATAAATATATACATATATATACATGTACAACTATGTATGTATATATGTGTATGTATATGCATGTATGTGTATGTGTACATATATTTGACTCCACCTTCCTCTCTAGCTACTCTCCCATTTCTCTTTCCTTTCCTGTACAGCAAAACTTCTCAGAAGAGTTGGCTATATTCATTGATATCAGTTTCTTTCCTCTTGAACTTCCTCCTAACCAGGACCTTGTCAACACTACTTCACTGAAATAGCTATAGTCAAAGTCACCAGTGACATCTTTGCTAACTCATGTGGTTGATGCTTAAGTCTTCATTCCACTTGTATTATCAATGGCATTTGACACAGCTGAACACTTCCTTCTCTTGCATACACTTTCTTCACTTGGCTTCCAGGATATAAATTCCCCTGGTTTCCTTCTCCTTTCCATGTCTCTCCTTTACATCCTTCTTTGTGTTTATTCCTCCTCCTCTCCCTTAAATACCATAGTTTTTCCAAAGCTCAATCCTTTGGGACTCATTCATAAGTGAGAACATTCTGTTTCATTGCTTTAATGTTCATCTAGGTAATTATAACTCCAAATTTATATCACCAGCCCAGCCGTTCTCTGAAACTTCTAACTTGTGTATTGAACTGACCACAGGACAGGGACATAATCTCAGAATGAGTACCTCCAAATCTGAATGCCTGCTATTACTTATGGTTCTTTTTAGCCTTCTTCACTTCAACTAGTAGCAGCTCCTTATTTCTGATTGCTCAGGCCACAGGTCTTGAAGTCACACTTGCTCCACTTTTTCTCCCATCTGATGTCTAATATGCTAATAAATCCTACCGGTTCTGCCTTCAGAATATTTCCAGAACCTTCACCCCTTCATGGCTCCTATTAAAATATGTGAGATCATGCTTCTGTGGTAATCAAAGCCCTTCAATGGCTTACTTCTGACCCTGAGAACCAGCTATTGAAGAATCTATACAATCAGCCTGCTCCTCCTCCTCCCAACCGTTCTGACCTTTGTGACTTCCTCTCCTACTTTGTTCCTGCTTGCTCGCTCTAACCCTAACTCAGTGGCATCCCATATCAGTCACACTCCCGCCCAGATTCTTTGCATTTGTTCCTCCCTCTGGCTGAATGCTCTTCTCCCAGATATGTGCACACCATGCTTCCTCACTTCCTTACTCTCTAGTCCCCTTCTCTGTCAGGCCTCCCCTAACTACTTTCTATGTCCCTCCTCTTCTACATTCCCCCCCTTACCATTTATCACTAATTATTATGCAATTTTAACTTTATCCATTTTCCAAGGATTTCTGTTTTAACCACTGGCGTATCCCTAGCACTGAGCTTGTGGCACATTGTACATACACAATAAATAACTGTTGCATAAAATGCCATATTAGTGGTACTAATGAAGAGCCAGGAAGCTTTTTTAAAGGATAGAATCATTCCTTAATGAAAATATTGGAAAGGTTTCAAAGGACAAGGTGCATTTGAACTGAGATTAGATAAAAGCGATGGGTATTGTCTGGGTGTGTGGACATGAAGGAGGTGCTTTCTGGGGGGGGGGGCTGGGGTGACTATGTATGAAAAGCCAAAGATCCTGGCAAATAACAAATGCACAAAGCACATTGTCATTCAATTTGGCTCAAACTTAGAAGGCATAAAAATGAGATGGTGAGGTAACTTGGTGCATGTAAGATAAGTAGAGAGCCTATTTGGATCTTTGAAGTAAGCAACGTGGTACTTCCCTTCCTTGAGCAGTCAGATCCTTGCCATGTTACATTTAGATATGAAACCTGTGCTAGGAAGTTGTGAACAGTTACCTCTAATATCTTTCTTATTCCAGGATTCTGCCAGTGACGGTCTTTCTGCTTATCAGGATTGCTAAGGGAAATCGAATCAACAAACCTCATTTCTTATTGAGGCGGACCTCATATTTGTTTATGCATATTTAGGGAATATAAATCTCAGTTCCAGAATGTTCAAACTATAGACTATTCTGCGTAAGCCAGAAAAAATAATTATAAGCACATAGAAGGAAACTGTTTTACTCCAAAGGGTTTTAACATATAAATATTTTACTAGAATTGCTCTTCAATACTTGGGACCTAAATTTCAGTTTGGAAAAAGCCATTAGTCAACTTATATAATGAGATTTAAGGGGAAATAGTCAAGCAGGACATTCCTCTCATGGGCAATAATTTTTCTACTTCCCAATCTGTGCCTCTTTTTTTTAATGCCTGGCTCAAAACAGTAAAATTCTAGCCTTAATTCTTCAGGACCCCCGAAGGCATTCTCTTCTAACAAGGTTATTTTTCCTTTGAGTTCATCTTTTTAGCTGTTATAAAATCAGGGACCCCAGCCTCCATCACTGCCTGGATTTGACCTTGCTCACATTTTTAAAATTCAGAGATAAATAATGAATCATAAAAACATAAGTAAAGTCAATAGCAAACACTAATAACATGGTCAAATAAAGTGAAAATATTAAATGAGGTACTTCGAATAGCACTTTAAGTCTACATATGTGATTAGCTGAGGGTTTTACTTTTTATTAATATTTGAAAATAATCTATTCATCAATCAGTTGATTTGCCTAGCATGCGTTGACCTGCCAAATGCTGTAGATTATCAGATTGACAATAACCCCCACAATTAAAGTATTAATAATTAATATTTACTTTTGATTTTACTTATATAATTATTATTATAAATAATTACATATCTATTGAGTACTGACTACATGTTACTTAATGTAATTATCTGATGTTATCCCCAAAACAGCCCTCCGAGTTAGTATGTATTATAACCTCCCATTGACAGATGAAGGAAGTGAGACAAAGTGATGTTAAGTTATCTGCTGAGATCATAAAACAAGAATTCAAAGACCAACTGATTCCAGAGTGCACACTTTAAACTACTCCATAATTCTGTCTACTTTCTATAATATACAGATTCTCCAGTTATTAAAAAGTAAAAGTGAGAGCTTGCATTAATTAAGCACTTATATGTCAGATACTTTGCATCATTTCCTCTAATCTTGGCAACAATTCTACAAATTAGGATTTTACAGGTGAGGGAGAGATGAATTTACTTGCCCAAGGTCCTTCTCACTTCAGAAACTAGAGTCTTATTTTCCTTAAAAAAAACTACTAGAAGATTATCATGAGGCCAGTAATATATTCAGCAGGCATACTTCTGAAAAACCACAAATTCATTTTACTTACTTAGTAAAATCATGACCAAATTAAGAAAGAGAGAAATAAAATGCATTCCATTATCTCTCCCATTGTCCAAGTCCAGCTCAAATGCTGTATTCTTTAGGTCCAGTTCCTTCATAAAGCCTTCCTCAACTCCCTGATCCCCAAACCCAACTAATCTTGTATTTCAATTCAATTAAGGAGAAGCAAGTCTAACAGATTAGGAAAAAATGTGCATATTTTTTAATTACTGTTGCTTACAGTGGGAGTCGGACCTATTACACTCTCCACTTTTAAAACCTTTACCCTTTAAATTTTAATATCTTTTATGATACATTTCTGCTTAGTAGGAGCATTCTTATTGTGTTGTTCTTATTTTATCTTCCATAGAATAAGCAGATGATAAGAAAAAACTGCTTTATATAGACTTTTTCTTTTATTTTCTGTAGTATTTAATACAGTGCCTGGCATATTGTATATGGTCAATAATGACTATAATCTTGGTTCCAATAGGAATTCAATGATCTTATCTTTTATTAGTAATAATTTAATTTAATAATCTTTCAGTGGCTAGAATTAATAGCACCACTCTCTCACCTTGCATAGTCAGGATAACTTCTGGATACTTCTAAAGACTTTCCCATGATCTCATGAAAGGAAAAAAGATAAGCTTCACAAATAAGGAACAGATTTACAAAATATTAAATATGCCATTACTTTATGAGGGCATGAGATGAGCCTTTGCTTTCATTTCTGTCCTGCTCTGGAATTATCTGTACAAAGACCCTAAGATGAGAATGAGCTTTGCCTATTTCAGGGACAGTCATGTGACTGAAGTGTACACAACAAGGAGAATAGGGTATGACAAGGAATGTGGAGTTTATTCTAATTATAATGGGAAGTGAGTGGAGGGTTTTAAGTGATCAGATATAAGGTTTAAAACAATTTTTTTGGATACTGCATGGAGAACTTTCATGAAGGACAAAATGTGAAGAGAGAGTGGTAGGAGAGGGCAGGGGACTATTGCAATAGTCCAGATGTTCCATGATGTTACCTAGGACTAAAGCTTTCCCTGTGGAAATGGTGAGGGGACGTCAGGTTCAGACTTGCCAATGCAATGGCTGTGGATATGGGTGATAAATGTGAGATTAAAACCCAGATCTATCTTACTCTAGTTTATTACATTTTCATACTTCCATATTCCCTTCAATGGGAGTTTATTATTAACGTTTTTAAAAAATACAATATAAAACTTTTAAGCCTAGTTTTTCTTCTGGCTACTTCATTGCTGTATAATTTATCATTCTTATCTCCCTAAAATCTAAATGCAGTTTTAGAGAGTGTGATTATTCATTGAAAAACACAAAAGCATGCATGAGTGCATTGAAATTAACAAGTACCTTGAGAGATTATATCTATTTTCAAATGTGACCTTGACAATGAAAGTAGGTATAGAGAATGAGTGAACCAATTACTTTAAACAAGACAGAAAATATGTAATCTATATCTTTCCCTTTGTATTGGTAACTTGCAGAATTCTAGACTTCTATCTCATTGCAAATTAACATAACCACAAGGAGATTTTGAATATCATTTCAAGGAACATCATGCTTCCCCTTCCAAATAATAACAAGTATAATGGCTAAAATAAGTGCCTGAGAAAGTGTGCAGACTTTAAAAATCTACTAATGAGGCAAAATGAACTTCGTTTCAGTAAGTTCGGAAAGACAGAGCTACAGAAATCAGACCTCTATCAGTAGAGAAGTGTAATGTCCATTAAAAATGACAATTAACTAAATAAGAATTGTGATATTAAAAAAATACTAGTGCTTAGGCCTCATCTTCAGAAGTTATGTATGGTTCAATTAGTTTGAGATGATGCTCACACAGCAGTATTTTTAAATTTTTTTCCTGAGATGATTTTAATGTACACACAGGGTTGATAAGAACAGGGTCTGAGAAAAGGAAATTATTTTTTCTTATTTTTCTGTAATGAAACCTATTCCCATTTTCCAAATTAAAAGAGCACACTCACTCTGGGAAAAGACAGGAAGGAAGTGCAATACATGGAAAATACATAGCTTTTATCTGTGTGTGTGTACACACAGATGCATGTAAACACATATGTAGAGATGGATTAAAAGAGGACTTGTAGAATTCTACAGCCAGGTGGAGACACACATCTTCTAGAAATAAAGCATAATTTTTTAAGTCAGAGGAAAAGAATGTAATTAAGAGTCAGCATATATCTTTAGAAAGTATTTCCAAATGGTTTTTAAAAGGGGAAATTTGTGAAAATAGTGATTGTGTGGTAATATTTCCGCACATTTCTATTTCAGTCCTAATTAAATGCTCCAATTTTAAATATTTGCTCAAGATAGAGTTTTTAGTCACATTGCAATATCCTTTTCCCCCAGTTCTTTACTAGCACTTACTAGTTTTGTTTCCAACATTTGCTGCCTTATCAGCTACTGACTGACACTCATTAATGAAATGAATTCTATTTAACAAAGAACTAGTAGAAGATTTACTCTACCAAACCAAGTCAAGTGTAAACCATGCTGAGGCAGTTTTCTGGATACATTATGGCCACCTTTATGAAAAATAGACTTGCAGTAAGGCCCCCACCAATGTCAGGTCCAAAAGAGAATGCAGAAACAGAAGGTAGAATCTCTGAATGGGTGCACTATGGGTGTAAAAGAGAACTTTCTTAAAAGTCCCCAAAAACATCTGTTTCTCCTGCTTTATACACAGATTTAAAGTAGGTGATTTTGTTGATCCCCAGAAGTACCTTAACAATACTGCCTAGAGGAGCACAAACCCCAGAAACCATGGGGATTCTAGAACCAAAAATGGAATCAGGTCCTGTGGAGCAAAGGAGAAAGCAAGTAAGAAATAGAATTAACTCTTGTAACAGCAATAAGATGATTCTTAATTAGAAAATTATATTTTTATAGTGAAAACCTTAAGACTGAGGGATAAAATGAATATGTCATCATTTGTAAATTCATTCTATAATTATTTACTAAGCACCTACTAAAATCAGGTTTATGAATTTGGAAAATAATGATCAAAATAGACACACATCTCTGCTTTCTTGCAGCTTTTATTTAAGTAAGAGAATAAAAACAAAGACAGCCAAGCAAGTAAGTACATTATATAGTTGGAGATGATAAATTCTATGAGAAAAAAAATGTAGAATAAATGCAAGGGGGGTGAGTTGCAACTGTAAATAGGGTGAGGAAAAAAGCCTCCTTGAGAAGGTGACATTCCAGCAAAGACCGGAAGGAACCGAGGGAATTAGCTATGCAGATGTTAAAGGAAGTGGAGACAAGGAAAGATAAATTTTTGAGATGGCAGAAATAATATCAAATTTATATGACTATGGAAAAGATCTAATAGAGAAAGAAACATATGACAATGAAGAAGAGAGAGGAGAGAGTTGCTAAAACACTGAGCAGTGAAAGTGGAAGGGAACACTGCAGGTATGCTCTAGAGAGGAGCATGGACTCTGTATACTAACAGGTAGAAAAGCAGAGGACCATTTTGCACCTGATTAACTAGGCTAATGGAAAGTCCATTTCTCAGGTGGTGTGCAACAGCACGGTTAAATAATTTCTATAACTCTGACATTTTTTTTGTAAAAGTGAAAGTTTATGACCATTAATTATTTTGGTAGAGAGGGGGGAAAACACTGGAGAATAGTAAGACTAAGGTTTAACAAACAGAAGATACATCAAGAATAGAGCAAATGCCCTAACATCACTCACCTCTATATCACAAGCTTTCATGTTTATTACCAACTGCACTTGGAATTTGGCAGCTCACTATAACCCATGCTGTGAAGGCTGTGTGTTAGAGCCAATGTCCGTGCTACTTCACAAAGGTGCCACTGCAGGGATTTGCTTTGTTGCTGAGAGGCAGATCCTTGGAGTCTCTGGCTAGAACAGTAAAGTTGATGCATTGGTTCCTTAGAGCTCCAGGGGTTGACAAGTTTGTATTGATGTGCATCACAAAGGTCCTTCCTTCTTACTGCCCGTGGCTCCCCCTTGGTATGGTGACCAGGCCAAGCCTTCTGTCTCAGCCAGACCACTTTTTTTCCCCTAAAAATTTTGCTCTACTATCTGGTTCTTTTTCACCTCTAACACCACAATAAATCTTTAGAAACAAATTCACATGTATTCAGTATAGTACCCTAATATGCTACCATTCTCGAATAGCATTTGCTTTATCAACAAAGATGTTTAATTAATAAAAAGGAGCAGTTGATGGAAAGTACTGAGGACAGCTCTTAGAAAGAGGTATTTGTAAATAGCTTTCAGGTCTGGGTATGTCTAGTATATGATTTATTCCCCTTCCTGAATTTTACTTTTATTCTTACAACCTATTTAGTTATATGCAAACAATTTCATTCAATTCTGCAAATTATCAAGCAGTTATTAACTAAGTATCAAGAACTATGCTTAGTTCTTAGCACAAGTTGCTGAGATGATACACTGCCCTGTCCTCAAGGGGCTGTAGCTGAGTTGGAGAAACAAAATCACAAAAGTCTACTCTCTCCCTACAATGTCTCCCTGTGTGGGGACAAAACTATAACACCAGTGCTACTGAAATACAGAGTAAAGTACCTAGCAGAGTCTGTGAGTTCAGGGAATGCTGGAGACGCCCGAGAGTTCCAAGAGGGAGTAGAAGTGAGTCAGGCCAACAAGGGTGGTGAGGAGGTAAAGGTAAGATAGATGACAGATAACAGAAGATAGATAGATAGATAGATAGATAGATAGATAGATACATACATACATACATACATACACACTCTGGTTTCTCTTTTTTTTGTCAGCTTTTAGAATAAACTTTATTAATTAAACAAACACCCAGAGAAAGTTCCAGTGCACACTCAGTGATTACTCCATCTACCACCTATCTGTTGGTCAAAAATTTCTCCAGATATGGTATCTCAAAATGCTGGTTTGAATTTTAAGTCATCCATCTATTTCCCCAAAGTACAAGAGAGAGAATAATTTGATTCTGCCAAGTCACACTAAAAAGAAGATAAGGATTGACCAGCACAGCTTAGTTTCTCTGTCTCTCTCCAGTACTGGAAGAAAAAGAAATGCTGGCTGATTTGGCATCTCCAATGCACTAAGGCAATTTTTTTTCTCTGTTATTTGCCTCTTTATTACTAAATACCATATATAGACTGGTAATTTTTTTTAGGATTTTTTTTCCTTTTATTTTATCATATTATGGGGGTACAAATATTGTTAGGGTTACATATATTGCCCCTGCCACCCTCCGGCCATGCCAGAGCATCAGGCGTGTCCAACCCCCAGGTGGTGCGCACCGCACCCCTTATGTAAGTATACACCCTTCCCCTCCTCCTCCCTCCCACCTGCCCACCACCTGATAAAAGTTTTTTGGGTTTTTTTTTTTTTTGACATTTTGGTTACATTGTATATCTTTGCCTCTCCTTAAGAAGGGTTAGAGGTATTCCCTTCCCCCCTACAATGCTCACCACAACCCTAAGATGTGGGTCTCCCCATGCACCCCGAATCCCTGGTGAACACTACCACCATTTGGTTTCTGTATTCTTGTTTGGGTGAGTTGGATGATTTGAAACTTAACATGCAATAATACCTGGTTGAACAGAACTATCCCTTCTAAGCTAGATAAATATTTCCTAGCATGGTAACTTTTTTTACAAGACCATTCTATTCTCTAAGATACTATTGTTGAAGAAATAGGCCTGCACCTAAGAGAAGAAAAAGTTATGACTGGAATGTATTATTTTCTAGTCCATAATGTTTGTAACAGAGGCAGATAGTGATGGCAAAAGCAACTCTCTACATAAATAAATTGAAGAAAGCTCTAGAGGGTTCAAATGTTGACTACACAGTGAACCTACTATTGAATTTTCAGATGTATTCTTGCTTCAAAGATATATTGCCATCAAGGTCCCTTGAAAGAATATAATCATCCTTCTGAAATCATTTTTAACATGTCCTTGTGATACAGATTGAATCATTTGTCCAAGACTTTTTGTTTCTCTGAATTTTACACTGAAAGTCAACCTCAGGCAGAACTTATGTCCAGTTGTAAAAGTTAAGATTTCTAACAGCCTTGAAAATGTTTGAATTTTAAGATAAAAAAGTGTGCACAATGGATAAATTTCTTTATTAAAAACATGATATATGCTTTAGGATCTCCAAATGTTCACTCTAACAGTAATAATTATGCTTTATTATTAATTGGATGGGCTACTGAAAAGAAATTTACCTACTGAATAAACATATTTCTCATTCAAACTTTAATATTTTAAGGTTATTCTGAATATGTTTTGAAAAAGTAAGGATATCCTTCTTCTTCCTGAAGGTAAAACTCTATAGCTATTATAAATGCAGAAGTTAAAAGTAGTTTTATATAATTGTTTAATTAATTATTTTAAATGCAAAATATTTTTTTTATTTCAAAGTATTATGGGGTTTACATAATTTTGGTTACATGAATAGCTTTTATAATGCTTGCATCATGACTATAACTGTGCCCATCACCCAGATATTGTTCATTGTATCCTTTAGGTTGGCTTTTGCCCATCCCCTCCTCTCCTCTCCCGCCTGGTTGATTTCTGTTGAGTTTTACTTCCCTCTATGCACATGTGTGCTCATTGGTTAGTTCCAATTTAGTAGTGAGTACATATGGTGTTTGTTTTTCCATTGTTTAGATACTTCACTTAGGATAATGGTCTCCAGTTCCATCCAAATTGTTGCAAAAAGCATTAAGTTATCCTTCTTTATGGCTGAGTAGTATTCCATGGTGTACATATACCACATTTTGTTAATCCACTCATGAATTGATGGGCATTTGTGTTAATTCCACATCTTTACAATTGTGATTTGTGCTGTGATAAACATTCGAGTGTAGGTATCTTTTTGATAAAATGACTTCTTTTCCTTTGGGTAAGTACCAAGAAGTGGATGGCTGGATCAAAGGGCAGATCAACTTTTAGTTCTTTGAGGAATCTTTATACTGTTTTCCTTAGAGGTTATACTACTTTGCAGTCCCACCAACAGTGTATAAATGTTCCTTTCTCTCTGCATCCATGCCAGTATCTGTTGTTTTTTGGACTTTTTAGTAAAGGCCATTCTGACTGGAGTAAGGTGATATCTCACTGTGGTTTTAATTTGCATTTCCCTGATGATTAGTTATTTTGAGCATTTTTTCAGATGTTTATTGGCCATTTGTCTGTCTTCCTTTGAAAAGCTTCTGTTCATGTCTTTTGCCTACTTTTTAATGGGGTTGTTTGATTTTTTCTTGCTGATTTGCTTGAGTTCTTTTTAGATTCTGGTTATTAAGCTTTTATCAGATATATAACTTGTGAATAGTTTCTCCCATTCTGTAGGTTGTCTATTTGCTCTGTTAATTATTTCCTTGGCCTTGTAGAAGCTTTTTAACTTAATCAAGTCCCATTTAATTTATTTTTATTTTTTCTATGATCACCATTGCAGTCTTCATCATAAATTCTTTGCCTCCCTTGGCTGATATCTAGAAGAGTTTTTCCAGAATTTTCTTCTAGAATTCTTATGGTTCCATGCCTTACATTTAAGTCTTTTATCCATCTTGAATTAATTTTTGTGAGTTGTGAGAGATAGGGGTCCTGTTTCATTCTTCTGTATGTGGCTCTCCAATTTTCCCAGCACTATTTATTGAATAGGGCTTCTCTGTCCCAGTGTGCATTTTTGACAATCTTTACCATTTCCTCATTCTTTAAAACATTTGGAAGGGTGGGTAAGGGGCTTCTATGAAGTCACATTTTACTGGTTTTCTTCATGTCTCTTTGTCTGCTTGTCTCAGTCTTCTTTTAAGCCCTCTCTTCCAATATTTAGCTCTTACATATAGATATTCTTCAGAACTTCACCACAGGATGGATCTTCATGCTCTTCACCTTGACTTTCTCACTAGGAAATTTTATCTTTTTTCATGGCTTTACTATACAGGAAGCTCCCTTATCCAACCCAGTTTATTTATTTCATAAATTTAAGGCTATGGGTGTAGTTTTGTTACATATTATATAATGGTAAATTCTGGGCTTTTAGTGTAACTTTCAGCTGAATAGTGTGTATTGTAACCATTAAGTAATTTCTCAGCCCTTCTGATGAGAGTCTCCAATGTTTATTATTCCACACTCCATGTTCATGCATGTACATTATTTAGCTCACACTTATAAGTGAAAATGTGGAATTTGACTTTCTGCTTCTGAGTTGTTTCACTTAAGATAATGGCCTCCAGTTCCATCCAACTTATTGCAAAAGACATGATTTCTTTCTACTGAATTCTACTCCATTATGACTGAATTTTACTCCATTATGTATGTGTGTGTACATGTATATATTTTCTTTACCCAATTAATCATTGATGGATAATTAGGTTGATTCCATATCTTTCTATTGTGAATATTGCTATGATAAACATATGAGTACAGGTATCTTTTGATATAATGATTTCTTTTCCTTTGGGTAGATACTCAGTAATGGGATTATTGGATCAAATGGTAGTTTTATTGCTAGTTCTTTGAGAAATTTCCATACTGTTTTTGATAGAAGTTGTACTAATTTACATTCCCACTAACAGTGTATAAGCTTTCCCTTTTCTTTGCATCCTCGCCAACATTTGTTATTTTTTGACTTTTTAATAATAGCCATTCTAACTGGTATAAAATGATATCTCAATGTGGTTTTAATTCTCATTTCCCTGATGATTAGCGATGATGAGCATTTACTCATATGCTTGTGGCCTTTTGAATGTCTTCTTTTGAAAAATATCTGTTTATCCCCTTTGACCACTTTTTAATGGGTTTATTTGTAGTTTTTTTGTGGTCATTGAGTTGAGTTTCTTATAAATTTTGGATAATAGTCCTCTGTTAGATGCATAGTTTGTAAATATTTTCCCCCATTCTTCAGGTTGTCTTTTCACTCTGTTGATTATTTCTTTTGCCATGCAGAAACATTTTAGTTTAATTATACATCCATGTTTTTCCATGTATACATGGAAAAATTATACATCCATGTATACATCCTATACATCCATGTTTTTGTTGCTTGTGCTTTTGAGGTTTTTGTCATAAATTCTTTACTTATACCAATGTCCAGGAGAGTTTTCCCCAGCTTTACTTCTAGTATTTTCATAGTTTCAGGTATTAAATTTAAATCTTTGATTAATCTTGAGTTGATTTTTGTATATAGGGAGAGATGGGGGTCCAGTTTCATTTTTCTGCATATGACAATCCAATCAGTTGCACATTCGCAAATTGAAATATTCATTAGGACATTTTGGGTCATTGTTAATAAGAGTAAAATACTGAAATAATCTGACATCCAATAGGGTATTTATCAGGTCAGGTAAATTATGGTATGGACACACAATGAAATAGTACATAGTCATTGAAAAGATCAGCATCTGTCCAAGATATATCATATATAATAAGCAAAAAAAGTGCAGTATATGTGCTATACTATCTTTGTGTTAAGAATGTATATAGAGATAGACATACATTCAATGTATAAAATATCATTTAAAAGATAGCCAAAACATCAGTAAGAATTCAGTAATTAAGATACAGGTAGGGAGACATTTAACTGCAAACCTTTTGAATCCTTTGATTCTTTCTACTACGTGCTTGTATAACTTTAAGAATGTAAAAATATTAGTATTTCAACTAAAAGAATTTATTTTTAGCTTAACAGTTAAGAAAACATATGAGGGTAAAATATCTAGAAATAACTTAGAGTTTACAAATAAAAGTACTTCTTTGAGCCCTAATATTATTTTTGAAATGTTCATTTCTGGACAAAAGGGAGAAAATATGTATTTTCTTTCAAGTATTCATCTGTACACAAATGAAATTTCTTTTTTCTGTGTTACTTTATTTCAGTAAACTATCAAAAATTATAAGAGATCTATCTAGGTGAGTCTGGTTGAGGCACACACAGCCATTTCTAACATCGCCTCTAACTCCCCAGACACTAAGCAAGGCAGCCCCAGCACAGCTACTGGCACAGGCACCTTGTAAGTGTGAGGAAAAAGTGAAATTAAACTCTGCACTCTTAAAATGAAAAAGAAGAAGAAGAAGAAAGAGAAGAAGGAGAAAGAAGAGGAGGAAGAGAATTAGGAGAGAAAGAAAGAAAAAGAGAGAGAGAGAAAGAAAGAAGGAAGGAAGGAAGAAATTATATTAAGATATATTTAAACTAGTTTGACAGGTAAGTGATTCAAACTACAGATTAAGTAAAAGTCTGAAGAATAAATTTCACAAAAAGACTCTAATACATTTCTAAACATTGAGAAACATCTCTAAATATCTTAAATAATTAAACTGATGAGTTCAGACAATTCTTACACAAATTAAGACTAGGAAAAAGTCTTATTGACATTAGAGAATGGCTTCTCAAATTAACATCCACTGGCATCAATACAAGGAGAATTTTTTAAAATGCTGATTAAGTAGGTCTGAGGTTGAGCAGGAGATTCTGCATTTCTTTTATGCTCCCAGGAGATGCTAATATGTTAATCTGCAAACACACTTTAAATAGCAAAAGTTTAGAGTATATTATTAATTCTAACTCTTGCTCAGAATGGTTATCTCATGAAAGTGTATTGATAAGGATACATTGTCCTTTAATTATGATTATGTTGCACTAAGCAAACAAATAAAATACACGCCAGGATTTCTTCGCCAAAAAAGTACACCCGGTATTTCAGCAAAATAGCTCAAGTCAAAACAGCATTTTTGCTTTGCATACTGAATTCATTTTGGCATTTTTAATTGACATGGCAATGGGAGACTGAATATCTTCACCAGGCTTTGTTAATTAAGAACTATGGACTGTCTAGTGATATCCCCATCCCCTCTTGCCACCTGTTTTGGCCACCAGCCAAGTATTGAAAAGGTGCAGGCAAGATGCCAAACAGTGAGAAACAACTTAAGATGGTGCCAGATTTGATGATGTGAATATATTTCCTGTTGGTTATCAAAAGATGCTTTCTATTATCATAGCAAATATATTCAACTCTAGCCTCTCAGTAGGACTTTCTTTTCCTCTGCCTCTCTTCTAAATTACTACTAGTGTAGGTTGACTACAGCAATTTGTCAAGTAGATTGCATAATGTTTTCATGTTCCTAACTTGCTCCCTTGTCTCCTATTTTAATCTATTTTTTATTCTCTTGATGAATACTCTTGATTTTAGAAGTGTGGTGGCCTAAAGCTGTATTATACATGTCTTGAAAAATGCTTGCTCAAGACTATTGATTTCTTAAATTGTTTAGCTATAGCCAACAGCATATTCTTCTAACATCGTTGTGATTCCAGTGACTTACAGTGTCACATTATCAAAACCTTTTACTCATATTTGCAGAATTTGTACCTGAATGGCATTGATTAAGCAGCTGGGCCATTGAACACTTTTAAATGAAGGCAGCCACTTCTTTTCTTGCTGACAAAGAAATGATAGCTTCCATCTCTTACTTGACTATTTTATTGCTGCTTTTCCACTGTTTTCTTTTTATTAATAAATTATGCAGCTAGATATAGCTCAAATTGCATTACCAGAAACCCCAATGGAGAGCTTATTCCTTTACTGCTGTTATTAGACTGTGAATACGTTGTAGTGATGTTGCAGTAACAGAACCTTCACATGGCTATGAACACTTTTGGCTATTCAGATGTTTTTGTTGCAATGGGATTTACTCTAACATGATTTAATTTGGAGAGACCATAACAGTGGTGGCCCCAGCATCCACGTAAGCATTGGTGAATATCATCGATTGTATAGTACTTGATCTCTCATTCTCTTGGTTTCACTTAGTAAATTGATTGATAACCTTTAATCTTCAAAAGAAAGAAAGTTTACTTCCCAGAGCCATGTTACTAGATTTACAGAAATGCATCAATTACTTTTGCCTTTAGAGAATGAACACTTTGACAACATTAATTAACTCAAATTTTACTGCACCCCTCTACTCCCTAGACTAATAGAGTTTTAAAAAAGAAAACCCTCAGGACTCTGAAAGTCACTGCATAAGGGATTTATAATTTCCAAAGTGAAGAGAATTCTAGACATGAAGGAGCACAATGAAAAGCAACTTTTACCTCGCTTAGCTTTTTTAAATTGTTGTTTTCCATGTGGTGTCATTTTTAAGCAACTTTAATTTTTTTTTCATAATAGTCCTTTCCACTATCATGCCCAGTATAATAATTTTACAATCAAGAAATTAATTATACTAGAGACCAATAGCATTTCATTCTTTGAAGACTTAATAATGTGAATAAGCACAAAGAATGGATGTGTGAATTGATCAAATTAATATATCCCTAGGTCATATGTCCCATATTTTGATCTGCCTCTCATTTTTCATGCTAGAAAAATGTTTCTAGGACACTAAGTAGTAGCATTAAGAGCAATGATATTCATAATCATAGCAAGTGTTTATCAAGTGCTTACAGCATGCTAGGCATTTTTACATGTTTTATCTAATGTAATATTTACAATATTTCTATGAGTTAAGTATTAATATTATTGCTGTTTTAAAAATGAGAAAACTAAGACCTAAAGAGGTCAAGTGATTTATTAAAAGTCATTGATAGTCAGGCTTCAAACTCAGTCTGTCTAAGTCAGACACCCAGGCTCTTACCTATGACACTTTCTGCCCATCCAAATCTAACTTACAAAGTTTTATAGGTTAGAGAGATGCAGTACAGAGACATTTAGTTTGCATATGTTACTTAATTGCCTTTGATTGATTATGGTCCTTTCTTGGGTGTGACTTGTTGGATTTGGCTATTTAGTATATGGCCAAGTCCAGATGCTTCTTGATGTTTCCTGACCAATATAAATGCATTCTTTCATTGCCAGTGCACAGAGTCAGGGCTGAGATGTTGAAGTGCAGCCAAGCTTCAATTGTCTACATAATTAGGGAGCTACAGGAGGTCACGGAGGGATTCAAAAGGTCGAAGATGCTTGATAGAATACTGATGCTGTTCAGAATTTAAACTGAGGTCATTATTCATAGAATATTGGTTGTAAATCAATGTATATTTTTCTTATTTAATTTTTCAATAATGAATCTATAACATTTATTCCCAAGGAGGACATACATTTCATTTTGGCTGAGTGACCTCCTCTCTCCAGCCTTCAGTTCTCTGCCAGCTCCTTCTAGTATGAATATCTGTGGAATTTTGAAGGAGGATGTCTTGTTCCATACAGAGCAGACTTTATCCATAATCAGGGAGAGGGGAAGGTGGGCTGCTCAAAATGGGGTAGCAGGTCACTTAGGGACTGTAGGGATAGGATAAGAAGACCAGATCCCTTCTTGCTTTGTCACAGAGCTTGGGCTGTCTCCCATTGGGAAGGAAAAAGCAATCCCTCATTCTCAATCTTAAGAATTAAAAGTGTAAGTTTAGAGAGGCTTTCCAAGACAGTGCTAGAGCTGACAATGGTGGACTTCTTTTATTGTCTTTTTCCTCATCTCACACAGTGCAATCCATCTTCTAACCCCCTCCTCTGATTATTTTTTCACCATCTGTTGATTTATTGTTTTGGATCTCTCCTGCTTCTTTCACATACAATTGATTGGTAGGAAGCAAACCTTATAGAATTCATAAGGAAGTGAATAATAATATTAATAATTATTATTATAATTAGATTTGCTTTGCATATAAAAATACATTTTTAGAAAGTAAATGATGTTCAAAATGCATAGATAGTAGAAATATATCTGAGAATTATGAGTGCACACTTCTAAAATTGGCCGAAAGAGAGCACTTATACATGACAGGAAAATGAGTACAGCCATTCAACACATATTAAGGGACCATGTACAAGGAGGTGTTCTTTGAGCACTGTGGGATATGAGATTATGAATAAGATATGGAGCTCACCTTTAAAATTATTAGAGTCTGGTGGCAAAATAAAGTGCACGTATAAATAAATGTTTTGGCGTACATTGTTTTATGCTTCACTTTATTGTGATTTGCAGATACTGTGTTTTTTACAAATTGAAAGTCTGTGACAATCCCGAGTTGAACAAGTCTGTCAGTGCCATTTTTCCAACAATATGTGCTCACTTCATGTCTCTGTGTCACATTTTGGTAATTCTCACAATATTTCAAACTTTTTCATTATGATTATATCTGTTATGGTGATCAGTGATCTTTAATGTTACTATTATAACCGCTTCGGGGCACCACAGACCATGCCCATATAAGATGGTCAACTTAAATGTTGTGTGGATTCTGACTGCTCCAACAATCACTGATTACTCTCTCTCCTCTCTCCCTCTCCTCTCTCTCTCCCTCTCTATTTCTCCCTATTCCCTGAGACACAACAATATTGAAAGTAGGCCAATTAATAACTCTACAGTGGCCTCTAAGTGTTCAAGTGAAAGAAAGAGTCACACAGCTCTCATTTTAAATCAAAAGTTAGAAATGTTTAAGCTTAGTATTTAAGCTGAGATATGTCAAAAGCTAGGCATCCTGCACCAGTTAGCCAAGTTGTAAATGTAAAGAAAAAGTTCTTGAAGGAAATTAAAAGTGCTGCTCCAGTGAACACACTAATGATAAGAAAGCAAAACAATCTTATTGCTGAAATTGAGAAAATTGTAGTGGTCTAGATAGATGATCAAACCAGCCACAACATTCCCTTAAGCCAAAGCCTAATCCAGAGCAAGGCCCTAACTCTCTTCAATTCTATGAAAGCGAGAGAGATGAGAAAATTACAGAAAAAAAATGTGGAAGCTAGCAGAAATTGGTTCATGGGATTTAAGCAAAGAAGCTATCTCCATAACAAAAGTACAAGGTGAAGCAGCAAGTGCTGATGGAGAAGCTGCAGCAAGTTAGCCAAAAGATCTAGCTAAGACCATTGATGAAGATGGCTACACTAAACAATAGGTTTTCAGTGTAGATGAAACAGCCTTCTATTGAAAGAAGATGCCATTCAGCACTTTCAGAGGTAGAGAGGAGAAGTCAATGACTGGCTTCAAAGCTTCAAAAGATAAGCTAACTCTCCTGCTAGTGGCTAATGCAGCTGGTAACTTGAAGTGAAAGCAAATATTCATTTACCATTCTGAAAATCCTAGGGCCTTTAAGAATTATGCCAAATTTACTCTGCCTGAGTTCTATAAATGGAACAACAAAACCTGGATGATAACACATCTTTTTACAGCATGATTTACTGAATATTTTAAGCCCCCTGTTGAGAATTACTGCTCAGAAAAAAAAATGATTCCTTCCAAAATATTACTGTTCACTGGTAATGTCACTAGTTACCTAAGAGCTCTGATGGGGAAGTACAAAGAGATTAATGCTATTTTCATGCCAGGTAAGACAGCATCCATTCAGCAGCCTATAGATCAAGGAGCAATTTTGACTTTCAACTCATTACTTAAGAAATACATTTCATAAGGCTGTAGCTGCCATAGATAGTGATTCCTCTAATGGATCTAGGCAAAGTAAGTTGAAAATCTTCTGGAAAGGATCCACCATTCTAAATGCCATTAAGAACATTTGTGATGCATGGAAGGAAGTCGAAATATCAACATTAACAGAAATTTGAAAGAAGTTGATTCCAACTCTCATGGATCACTCTGAGAGGTTCCAGACTTCAGTGGAGGAAGTCACAGCAGATGTAGTGCAAATAGCAAGAGAACTAGAAACGAGAGTGGAGCCTGAAGATGCGACTGAATTGCTGCAATCTTATAAAGCTTAAATGAATGAGGAGTTGCTTCTTATGGATGTGCAAAAAACGTGTGTGTGTTTTTTAAAATGAAATCTACTCCTGGTGAATGAAGATGCTGTGAACATTGTTAAAATAACAACCAAGGATTTAGAATATTACGCAAACTTAGCTGATAAAGCATTGGCAAGGTTTGAGAGGACTGACTCCAATTTTGAAAGAAGTTCTACTGTGGGTAAAATGCTATCAAACAGCATCATATGCTACAAATAAATCTTTCATGAAAGAGTCAATTGATGTGGCAAACTTCGCTGATGTCTTACTTGATGAAATTGCTGGAACCATCCTATCCTTCAGCAACCACTTCCCTGATACAGTCAACAGCCATCAATATTGAGGCAAGACCTTCCACCAGCAAAAAGATTGTTGACCCATTAAAGGCTTAGATGATCATTGGCATTTTTAGCAATAAAGTATTTTTCACTTAAGGTATGTACACTATTTTTAGACATAATCCTATTGCATATTAATGGACTATAGTATAATGTAAATATAATTTTTTTATGCACTGGGAAACCAAAAAAATTATATGACATGTTTTACTGCAATAATAGCTATATTGCAGTGGTCTAAACATGTGCCATCTCCAAAGTATACCTGTAATATAAGACAGAAAATAATTTTATCATATAAGCTTCCCTGACTCCTGCCACTACCCTCATCTGTGGCTTAGCCACTTGTCTCTATACCATGCACAGGTCCATTAGAGAGTGACCATACATCTAGATTTGCTAGCACAGTCCTAAGTAATACCTGTTGTCCAAGCATAATTGCTAATTGTCCATTTCACTTCAAAAATGGCCCAGATAGAGCAAAGTTATAATGTCATCTTAATTTTTATGCATGCCATTTTATTGCTTTTTTTGTCTTATGTGTTTATTTCTCCACTAAAATGTAATTTTCTTAGGGGAAGAGACCATGTTTTTTATTGTTATTATTATTATTATTAGAGATGGAATCTCACTATGTTTCCCAGACTGGTCTCGAACTCCTATGCTCAAGCAATCCTCCCACCTTGGCCTCCAAAAGTGCTGGGATTACAGGCATGAGCCACCACACCTGGCTCTATCTTCTTAATTAAAAAAAAAAATTCCTTGCAACTAGCACATGCCTGATGAGTTGTGGGAAGCTAATAAAAATAGTGAAAGAAGTACTATTTCACTGTTTGAGGAAAAGACAAATTTATCTTTATGTAAGTGAAAGCAGGGAATTTGAATGGAGGAGGGGGCATCTAAAATGGACTTTGGGCAAGATATATTCCAGAAGAGATGAGGATAATGACATTCTAGGTGAAGGGAATGTCAGTGATGTCAAGGCAAAGGGTAGAAATGTAGACAGGATGGGAAAATATTTAACTACCACTAAGAAACCTAAAATCCAATGATGCTTTCAGTCTCATGAAGAGGAAATGAGGTCTGGTCCACCTAGCATTGAGATAAACTGAATATTCTGCTATGGCCTTCAGAACTCCAGAAATTTCCTTGCTATTTATTTAGTACTTACCAAGATAAAGATATATATATATATGCAATTTATACTCCAGGAAGTTTTCCTTAAAATTGTTGCTGGGGTAACACAAAGAATATAACAGTACAAGTACTAGGGAAGAGTTGATGTTCTGTGCTGACATGGTTTCATGACATAACTTTGACACTGTATGTGACCTTGAGCAAATTACTTAACCTCTCTAATCTCCAGTTTTATCATTCCCAGTAGTACAGAGAAAACCACTGCATCCTGTTACTGTGAGTACTGATAGAATGTAGAGGCTGGTATAAAGTAAGCAATCAACTAATATAGTGATTGGTTATTATTATCAACTTACAAATGAACCAATAAAACTTGTCTTCTATGGGTACGTATTGACGGTCCCCAACCTTTTTGGCACCAGGGACAGATTTCATGGAAGACAATTTTTCCACGGATGGAGAGGGGCGAGGGAGAGCTCAGGCGGTGATGCCCGGCCTGGAGATTGGGGACCGCAGATATATACTATGGTTAAAGAACTAATCCCAGATCATTTCTGCAGCAAAAAGAAAGGTAGATAAATCTGTTTGCTCTATATCAGTATATGCTTGGGAATTTTTTTCTAGATTTGCTTCATCAATAGAGCCATTTTAAATTTTAAAGATCAAAACTGTGTTTGAATTCTTGAAGTCCTAGGTTCATAGCAGTGGGAGCCAGGCTAATAAGAACTTTGTTTCAGAGATTTAGAGCATTTGTTTTATAATATTAATTTCTGAAACTGAGAATGTCTGAAATTTCCCAAAGAGATTTTCAGAAGAAAAAAAGACATTGACAAGTTTAAAAATAGAAGGAGGAGGAGGAAGAGAAGAAAGAAGAAAAGGAAGGAGAAGAAGAGGAGGAGAAAGGAGAAGAGGTGAAAAGGAGAGTTACCAAATAAGCAAATATTCTTGAGGAAAGATATTTAATATATTTCTTTACTAAGAAAGTCTTAATATTCATATACTACATAATTTGTCATACACATTTGACCATAGAAACTTTTATTTTCCCTTTAGTGGCGTGTATTCCATTGAACACTGGAAAATGAAATACTCTCCCGTTCAACCTCTTTCAGTTTGCAATTAAGGAAACTGAGGCAATAAAGCTTAATTGACTTTTCTAAGTTTCTACAATTCATTGGTCACAGAATAAGACTTTAAGTCCTATATTCTTTACAAGATTACCATTAATAATGGAAAATTACATCAAATAAATTGCCAAAGCCTATTCCTTGATACTAAGGAACATTTGCCTATCATAGTAATGTGAATCTGTACTTTAATAGCGTGATCTTATTCTATTTTATCTTGTCAATAACATATTCCTCCTATTTATGTGTTTGCACCAAGATGTATCTAATGTGTCATATGGCTTCAGTATCTGTGTGTCAAAATGTTTCTGATTGGTGTGCACCAGGCTGGTCCCATTTTGCAATTGTCTTCGAACATCCAATGTTCAGTTCTCAATAGATGTTTTGTAGTTTCCTTCTCAATTTAATATGTCATAATTGATTGGATACTCTTGTATCCTATGGGTGCATGGCTTCAGGTTAAATATATCCAGAGAAGTGTTGTTAGCATGTCGATATTTGACAACATAAGTCTATTTCATTTTAATTGGAATTTCCAGTTCATCTCAGGAATCTGTTTAGAAGATTTTCCCCCCAATGATGTCTTTCTCAATGGTCCATTTAAAATGTTGGCACTAACTAAATGGAAATACTATTCTTAAATTTTTTTCTGAAAATATTTTAAGAATGTAAATGGGTTAAAAGTAACAGATTTAGAACCATGAAATGGAGAAATAAAAAATAAAGTTGCACTATGACAATGGTATTAAGTTACAAAAATGATCTTTGTATTTTTACTTATCAATTCATTTTTTGATACAAGTGCTATTCTGGCAATATTCTTTGGAGTAGAAAAGATGCAGGGTCTAAACTACTTAGTAGTACACCAGGGTTTCGGGAGGGGGGGCAAGACCCACATCATAGGGATGTGGAGAGCATTGTGGGGGGGAAGGGCATACCTCTAACCCTTCTTAGGGTGAGGCAAAGTTATACAATGTATCCAAAGTGTAAAAAAAAAAAATCTTTTGTTGGATGGAGGGCAGGCGGGAGGGGGGAGGAAGTGTAGAGTTACATAAGGTGTGCCGTGCGCGCCACCTGGGGACTGGACTTGCTTGAAGCTCTGGCACGTTGGGGGGGGGAGGAGTGGCAGGGGCAATGTATGTAATCCTAACAATATTTGTACCCCCATTATATGATGAAATAAAAAAATAAATAAATACACTACTTAGTAGTTGTATGCCTATGCACTCAATCTCTTTTACCCACAGTTTTCTCATCAGTAAAGTGAATATAATAACAATTTTGAATTTCTAATGGGTGATGATTAAATTAAGTAATTTACATAAAATGCTTAGCAATCTAGCAAAAAGTAACTATTATGAATGTTTTAAAACAAAGAAAATACTGTAAAAATAGTATCTCTCACTTTCAGCAACACATTATAATTCCCTTATGACAAAATAAAATGTGAGCCAGATGACAGAACAATTATGTGGATCCATGCAGGTTGAACACCTGCAGCTCAAAAATATTTATTAACAGATCTTTATTACTTTGAAGGAGGTAAACTGCAGAGTTTCGCTGTTGGCTCTTTCCTGTTCAATAGTTTCACCAATTAAATTTGATAAAAAACATAGGTGAACTTACCTAATTTACATACTACCAAAGTTGAGAAAAACAACTAACACATGAAATGACAGACTGTGTGTGTACATGTGATCTCAGTAAAAGTTGGTAAATACATGTTAAATGTGACAAAAGGAATTGGACTGAAGCTACTGTTATTTATATTTAAAGTATGTATGTGTACACATATGGTGTGAGGGAAAGCCTGACAGATAAGAAACAAGCAGCTCTTGTGAAAAAGATCTATAAAATTGTTTTTTATTTGTAATTTGTATCATTTAGAGTAAGGTAACTTATTATAATAAACTTAACCCAAAATATATAATCATTCAAACACAGTTCAAAATAGGTGTTCCTGATCAGTTGGTAGCTCTGTGATAAGTCCTGAATCAGGAACCATTTTTAAAACAATTGATCTAAAACAATTAGCACAACTTTATAATCTTTTCCATTGACACATGTCAAGATATGATGTTATATCTAAGATCATAATCATATTATATGTAAAATCAATTGTTCTTAACCTTGGCCACACGTTGGAATCATATCAGGAGTTATCTAAGAGTATGCTTCCTCATAGCAATGAGGGTTATAACATCACCAAATATTAGAGGCCAGATGACAGTGTTTAATCATCACAAGTAAGGTGAACCTGATTATCTTAATAAGTAACAAGGTGGCAACCAGGACACCAGACCCATGGAGAGCAATAGAACAGAGAGCACAGTGTAGTGTTCTAAGGGTAAAATAGATGAGCAGCTAACTAGGGAATTCTTAATCTACACAACCAAAGGAAATCAAGAATGAACAATTAGAAGCGTGAGGGTAGCTATTCCAAAGAGATGTCACAATTCTTGCCCAATTTCTGAACTTAGGCCAGTTTTCAGACCTGGAACGTATTGACTAAAAAAGAGTCTAATTCCCTAGGATAAAAGACCCTACAGCACCACAGCAAATTTCCATGATAATGAATCTCCCAGTTCTTCCACAAAGGACATTATTTTGGCTATTTCCTGTGTGAACATAAACTGCTGAATGGAGAATACCCAACATTTCAAAGACTATTGGAGATTTGGTTCAAGGTGAGCTAAGGACCTGAAATGCCACCATGGCTCTCCTGTTAGACAGTAGAGGGGGAAGGGGTGCACAGGACTTATATGAGAATCATGGAAAGTCCTGATACCAATCCAACTCACGGTGGAGCCACTGGGTCCACTGGTCATTTTTCTGTCTCTAAATATATTAGTAGAAAGGGCACATTTAATAGCTTGGCAAAAATCTCCATATTAGTTTCTTACTCTAAGGGGTAGGAGTTATTACAACAAAGAAAGTCAAGTGGAAACCTCTGAAATCTTACCCCTTGGCCAAGACACTAAACAAAAACAATATCGTATCTTGGAAGAAATGGCAGAAATTAATGCCACTCTTAAATACCCAGGGAATATAGGAATGGTGCTCCCCATCACAATCCCATTTTATTCACCAGTCTTTGCCTCAACAATAATCACATATATCCTGAAGGATGACAGTGTGCTACAGCAAACTCAAACAAACTGTAACCTTGATTGCAACTGTTGTGCAGATGTGGTATCATTCCTAAAGCAGATTAGTATGGCCTTAGGAACACAATGTGGGGCCGTTGTTTTTCTATATGCCTTATTTTCCCAAAGTTACCAGGAAAGAGTTCACTTTAAATGGAAGAAACAATAGACTTTTAAAGTTTTGTGCAAAACCTATGTTAACACTCTTCTCCTCTTTCATAAAATAATCTAAAGTTACCTGGACCATCTGTCTGGACTTTCAGCAGAACATCACACTGGTCCACTTTAAAGTTGATATAATTTTATTCAGAACAAAAAAAGAGAGAGAGAGAAAAAAAGAAGTGACAAGTATCTTGGAACCCTTTGTAAGATAAATGTACTCCAAAGTGTAAAAGATAAATTCCACAAAGATTAAGATATTTACCTCACCAATGAATATTTAATAGACCCATAATCATAGGCATACCATAGTATCCCCTTTCATTGTAAAATTCAAATTATTGCATTTGAGATCATCCACCACTATGAGAAAGGCCTCTTTTAGTGCTGGAGACAACACAATCCACACTTGGGAATATGGCTCCAACACATTTACCAAGTGACATGGAAGGCTGCCTGCTGTTAATGAGGCCCAAAGAAGGGATATACTCTGCAAAAAGTCCAAGCTGTGGTGCAAGCAGCCCTATCAGATAAGCCATGTGAATTAGCAGGCCCTATGCTATTAGAGGTACCTATGGAAAATTTTGCTGCATGAAATTTATGACATGTCCCAATCAGAGAACCACAACTAAATCCCTTAAGGTCTAGAGCAAGCGTGCACCATCTTCATCAGAGAATTATACACCGTTGAATAAATAGTTACAGTTATTCTACCAAGCCCTGGTAGAGAAATATCAAATGAACATGCAGCCAGAACTGCATTAGTTGGATTTTGTCAAGCCACTGAGTCATATGGTTAGGTAGTCTAGCAGGAATCCATCATAGAATGAAAGTGGTATATACAGGATTGGGCAATACAAGACCAGAGATCAAAAGTAAACCGCATAGACCCTTGTGTCATCTGCCACTGTATCACTGACTCCTCTACCTCAGTACACAAATGATGGAGGAGATAAAAGAGCAAGGTTTCCCCACAAATGGTGCAGCTCTGTATGTGGCATATGCCAAAAGGAAGTACTGCTGCATGATAATCCTACTCATTGGTGTCCCTGAAAGACAGCAGTAAGGCGAGTTTTACAAAGGGAAGGGTTTAGGGTAGTATATCCAGTCATCGATTTCATGTATAGAGAAGTAGCCTGACTTAAGAATTCATGTAGATTTATGGAAAGTAGAGAGTGCTTTGGCTTGTTGGTCGGGGACCTAGAAAGAAAAATATTGGAAGATTGGGAACAACAGGTATGTGGATAATCTATGAGATTGGACACAAAATGTAAAAATTGTGGTGCCCTATGTAACCACTCACCAGAGGGCATCCACCACCAAAAATGTCACTAAATAACCAAGTAGACATAATCATTCAACCATTTGACATTATTCAACCTCTATCATCTTCCACCCTTGTGCTCTCACAATGAGAACATAAATGGAATAATTATGAGGGCAAGGATAGTGTATTTATTCATGGACCAAAGAACATGAGTTTACGCTCGCTGGCACTAATTTAGCTTCCAGCACTATTAAATGTCCAACCTACCATCAGAAGAAACCAATAGTGTGTTCCCAAAGTGACAATCCTTCTAGTAGGTCAATAGTCTCTTGGTGCCAGCAATTGTTCCTCTTCTGCCTGCAGTGCTCGAACCAGCACAACTGTCTTAGGACTTAGACAGTGTTTGATTTTCTGACATCACATCCCACCTAACCTTGCAATATACCAAAGAGCCCACTTTACAGAAAATAAGGTGAATAGCAGGCATATAACATGGGATCTACTGGTCTTATAACATATCGCATTACCTGATACATCAATGGAATTGCCTTTTAAAGCTGAGAGGCCAGTCTTTAAAATGATAACACACAGAGATAGGGCACTACCCTCTGTGATGCATTTTATATCCTACATCAACAACTGTTTTTCCTTTGTTATTGTTATTTTTCAACATTAGGGCCCAGGATCCAGGAGGTAAAAGTCATAGAGACCTTACTTGGCCTCACTCTTAGTGGCCAACTTAGAGAATTTGAGATAGATCCCTATTCCCACAACTCTATGCTCTGCAGGTGTAAAAATCCTGATTCACAAAGAGAACATTTCTATCATAAACAAAACAAGAGTCTAGCATCCAAGAGAGCAACATGCAAGGAATAATAACATTATCCTAGCAAAACAAAATTGACTCCATCATGAGGAGGAAGTAGGGTTTCTATGACACAATGGAGAGAAGAAAAAATACGTTTGCCACATGGATGATTCACTGGGGATCTCTTGGTACTCAATTTTGATGGTATATTGACAACTGCTATATAAAAAATTCATTGCGACATTATTGTTGGTTAACAACACAGTTACATAATATGGATTTTGCTCACTCCTTGAATATCTCTATAAACTAAACTCTGTCCCTTTCTTGGCCACTGATCCCAGCCAGGGACCTGATCCCAGGTAGGGACCTCTGTCATGCTACTGCTGCCATTGGTGTTTGTGCTTACTGATAGACAGAGTGAAACACTGGGAATGCTGAGCCTCACTGGAGGGAGTCATCATTGTATTATACAGCCGTGGTAGGGCCAGGATCCCAGCGTGAAACTGAAGCAAAGTATTCTCCTCCCATTGAATAACTCTTTCACTTTTAAATCCAATGCCACAAGGTGTGTCCAAATGCAGCAAAATTAGTCAATATACCATAGAAGGAAAGGTTGTGCTGATGAATTAGGAAAGGAAAGAATATTTTAATTTCCATGAAATATTCTTGTGTTTCTGATTTTCAAAATACTTTAAAGAAAGCCACCTCCTCATCAGGGGTGAAGAGAGTCTTTTCACAGGACCCCGCCTCCCCTTATCCAACAGTCACAGTCTGCCACCAGGACCAACATTGTGCCCTTTGATCCTGTTTATGTTGTCACACAAAAATTCCCAGACTCTCAAGTCACCCTCATCTTTCTCTCTATAGAAATAAGGCTACACTGTCTCTTCCTTTCTCTCCTTCTTCCTCAAATCTTGAAACTCTTTCACTGTGCTCACTGGAATTTATAGTCTATTATCAGAAAAATCTGTTTTATCATCTTTCTAACTGAAACCTGGCTTTTCTCTGAGAAACTTTCTCTTGATAAAAGCTGTTTTCTTTCTCATGACCTTATAACCCTGGGCCTAAAACTATTTATATTTACCCATTTTCTCTCATGGGTAACAGTACCCTAATATTGCTGTTATCTCTCTGCATTATAATTGCCTGTTTATTTGTATATCTCCTCCAGTACAATGTAAACACCTTTAAGTATGGAATAGTGTCATATTCAAGGATGCATTGAGCATGGTATATCAAAATATCATACACATATCTGTTAAAAAACAATAAATAAATATAGTAATGAAGATATTTCAGATATTTTAGAAATGTTTGTATCCTTAAATCCAATTGTCCCACCTCAAAAATTTATCCTAGGGAAACCCTAACAAAATGTATTCAGACCTGATCAAGAGGATTTATGTTAAAAAGAATTTGTCATAGCAGAGTGCCATTTTTTTAAAAAGCTAAATGTACAACAAAAAGTGACTAGTTAGGTAAATTGCTGTGCATTTATAAAATAGAACACTATGAAACCATACGGTCATGTTTGCAAGAACAGTAGAAATGTTCACGATGTTCATTATGGACTCAAGTTAATAGGCAGATTACTGTTAAATTAAAAAAGTCTATTTCCCAATTTTAAAAAAATCCAAGATGCTAATGAAAGCTTGATCTGTGCAGTGGAATTACAAGTGATTTTCTCCTCATTAAAATACATTTCCTAAAATTTCTACAATGGGCAGGTCTCTTTACTACTCTGAGACTCAGGTTCCTTACCAGTTAACTAAGAAAAATTTTCCCCACAATTTTAAAAGTTGTTAATACTTCCTGCTCTCAGACTGTATCTTGTTGAGTATCAGTCAAAGAGCTAGAATTAGGGCAAAGAAATACCATGGAATAAGAATGCCAATAGTTATGCTACACTGTCATACTCTCACTTGTGCCATGTAGCCTTCAATTACATTAATGTCCCATTTTCCAATTGAACAATGAATGAAAGCTTTGGGAACCAGCCAGCAAATACCCAATGATTTCCAAAGCAGAAAAGATAGATGTCTCTCTCAGGAACCAAGCCTTTAACATGGCAAAACAGAACCCTGACTCCTTATCAGTTTTCTATGGAAGTTCTCATTCAATTGATGAAAAGTGCAGTAAGATGAATGATTGCCTTTACTCAACATAGGAAAATTATATTCTCTGCTTGAGTGTTTGGATTCAGAGTATAGCTTTAAAGTAGCTATTTCTCATCATACAGATCAAATTCCACCTCAAAATATGCTGTTACAACAGAAATATCCATGCAATAAAAATATTTTTCCAGCCTGTAATCCCTAAATCTGCAATCATTCCTATAAGAAATCACAATTACTATGCCAATAGTATGTGAAATCCTTTAGAGAAGGCTAAGGGTAGAGCCTGAATATTTTATAATATTATCATGTGCATTCACAGCATGCAGTATGTGTACTGTGTGGAAAGAAATAGTGATTATACATTTTCAGTTATTCATATTTATATGCAGCTATTAGCAGTAGCACTATCTATGAATATGAAATGCAAGAATATGAATCATTTTAACATCTACTTAATGATTTATTATTTATTCTCCATCTTATCACTTTCTGAAGTAATGAAATTGGTAAATATCACTCCCATTTTTTGGACTGAGAAAACATCTGCAGATAGATTTCACTCTATCACCTGGAAAACCATCCACAGGATGATTTGGTTCTTGTCCTTGCTTGTACCCTGGCTCCACAGCCTCTTAATCTCGATCACTGTCATTTAAAGAACATTTTCGTTGGTCACCTAAGGGACAAGAATTCATCTTATAAGTCTTCATACTTGTCCCTGTTTCTCATGTTTTGTCATCACACTATGGCTATTTGAAAGGTAAGGGCATAGTTTTGGAAGCTGTTTTCTCAGCGTTAATAAAGGAGCCCTTTTTGTCACTGAAGAATGCACATACCAGGAGCCTGCACCTGGATCCCCTGTTGAACTGTGTGAGGGCTGTTTCTTTCATAGGAGATTTCATGTAACACCTAGAAGCTTTGGTCTTTTCCTTTTGCATCAGTGAAGCAGTTTTTGTCTCTTTTCTAAGTCTGAGCTGCCTTGTCCTTGGATTCACACTGTGATTAGTTTCCTTCTCAGTACCTAAACCAATATTTTAATACTTGTTTTTATATCTCTGATTCACCACTAATAATTTCCAAAGTTTTGCTGATTTAAAAGAGCAAATAAACCCCATACATATGAGAAATAGATATATAAAATGTAGATCTGTAACCCTGAATTTTACTGACCAAGCCCTTTCTTTTCCTTTCTCATTGTTGACAACACTTAAACCTCTGCCACAAATTTTTACCTAATATTTAATCTTGCTTTAAAACACTTGGGAAGTACTGGTGATTTTTTTAAACATTTGAAATCCACTGTGATAAAGATTGCTAATGTTATTTTTATCATCCAATTTCTATTTGGGTGGAGTACACACTCTGAAGAGTTCTAAGGAAGGTGCAATGGTGAATACAAAACAAAACAGAATAAGGAATAGTCTCTACTCACACAGAAGTTACCACTACAAAGGGTGATAGTCATGATGGACTGGGAAGAAAACTGGTTTGGGAAGAAGAGTTATTTCAAGGCCCAGCTCTCATCCTCACAGGTTGAGGACTTCACACAAGTCACTTAACCTCTAGGATACCTTTCCTGCCCTTCCCTCCCCAGATGCTGTTAGACCAAATAATTATGTTAAAATACTTTGCAGATTGTGTTTCAGCTAACAAATGGAAGGTATTGCTAAGGGAAGGAAATATGATTTGAGTGGTGGTTGAAGAAATAAAAATAGTAGTTACTAAGATTTACTGCACACTTAATATATGATAGAAATTTTCCTAAAGGCTTTGTTTATATTTCTTCATTTCATCACCAGAGCAACCTACTGTGGTAGGTATATAATTATGGTATTTTATGAATAAGACACTTAAGTGCACATAGAGTAGTAACATTCCTCGGGTGCTGGGCAGGTGGGAAGGAGGAGGAGGGGATGGGTATATTCACACCTAATGGGTGCAGTGTGCACCGTCTGGAGGATGGACACACTTGAATCTCTGACTCAGGTGGGGCAAAGGCAATATATGTAACCTAAACATTTGTACCCCCGTAATATTCTGAAATAAAAAAATGAAAAATTAAAATCAATCAATAAATATATGTATCAGGTTTCTGGTAAAAAAAAAAAAAAGAAAAAAGAAAAGAAGGTTTAGAGAGGTTCTGTAAATTTCCCAAGATCACATTGCCATTACATATTTGAGCTGGGATTTAAATTCAAGTCTCTCTGGCAGCAGAACCTGTGTAGGAGCATGAAGTCAGATATTCTTCCCGGCTCTGTAACTTAGTCTTCCTTCCTCGTTTGCTCCTTCTCTCCAACCTCTTTTCATTCCCCCTGCCTTTTACAGTCTTCCCCTCTCCTGTACACATATTTTCCTATGATATAAAACATACATTAAGGAACACTTAAGATATGCAAAAAAGAGTATAGGTTTTAATAAACCATTGATTAAATTTCTTTACTTGTTATAGAATTGTACAATTTTGCATTTTTCTCAAATTAAGAGTGATAAAGTTAATTTTTCTAGGAACATATCAATTTTATCTGGTTTCAAGTTTACTAACATAAAGTTATTTATAATATTTTCTTATTTGTAATTCCTGTTATATGTATAGTCACGTTCACTTTGCAATAACAGTATTTATATTTTTGTTAATTCTTTCATGATCAATTTTGCCTAAAGCTGGTCTAGTTTGTCAATATTTTTTAATCATCAGTGTCTGTCTTTGTTAATTCCTTCTATTCTATATTTATGTTTTATAAATTTCTGAGTTTATATTTAATACTCTTTTCTTTCTCGTTTTTTTCAGAATTACTTATTCTCTTTTTGGATGCTTAGCTCCTTTTTTATTCTTTATAAATATATTATATGTGCATTAAGGGCTTGAAATTTCTCTTAAAGTAGATTTTGGCAATTTTGACATTTTTGCTTCAGTGATCCTTCAGTGCTAAGTATTTCATAGTTTTCATAATGATTCCTTTTTTATTCATAATTTATTCAGTAATGTGTTTATATTTGTATTTTAGTACCTTTTGCTTTTTATTTATAAGAGACGCTTTGTCATCAGTGATAATTTATTATATAACATTCATTTTTGAAATACATTGAAACTTGCTTTATGGAGTATTCATGGTCAGTTTTCATAAATAGTTCATATATGCTTGAGAAAAATGTTTTCCTCTAATTTGTGGATACATTAATGATGTTGCTCACATCTATGATATTCTTATTTATTGTTCCATTGTTGATATATTACTAAGAAATATGCTTTAAAAATCTTTTCACTTGGCGAATTTATCAATTCCCCATAGAAGTTCTGTCAATTTTTGCTTTACATATTTTGAGGCTATATTAGGTACATCTAAGTTTATAAATCATTAATATTTCTGCTTAATTGAAGCTTTTATTCATAAAAATATTTTTAAATTAGTGCATATTAATCCAGCTACAGCTATTTTTGTTAATAGTTTTCAGGTACATTTGTTCCACTGTTATACATTCTGCCTTTATCTGTCATTACATTTTATATACTCTATGTTTATTTTCTTGAAATAGCATATAGCTGGATTTTAAAACATCCAATCCAATATTATTTTTATAGATGTCATATTTAATCTATTTGCATTTTTTAATTACTCATATATTTGAAATTGCTTTTATCACAATTTTTTCTATTGATCCTGTTTTCAATGCTTAGTTGATTTTGAATTATTTGATTCTTTTACCACCCCTATGTTTTATCCTTCTACAACGTAAATGTTATATGCCACTTCATTTCTTTGAGTGGTTTCTAGATTTTTACTATGTATATATTTAACTAAATGTCCAAAGTTAATCAAAACTCAGTTTTCTTCTTAGCAACACAAAGGCTTTATATCCAAATTTACCTTCTTATTCATACAATTTAGTTCTCTGGTTTTCATCCCCCAAATTATACATCATTTTTATAGTTTTATGCAAAAACACTTATTTAACACTACCCACATTTATCAATTTCTTTGTTCACTATTGCTTCTTGCTCTCAGCATTATCTTTTGGATTTATTTCCCTTTTTCCTGAAATACAACCTTTAAAATTCCTCCAGCAAGAGTTGTATGGAAACAAACTCTCTTCAATTTCTTAATAAAAATATATTCATTTCATCCTTATTATTAAGTGAAAATTCAGCTGAGTACATGGTTAAGATTGATTGATGAGTTATTTTTTTTTTTTTTGAGACAGAGTCTTACTTTGTTGCCCAGGCTAGGGTGAGTGCCGTGGCGTCAGCCTAGCTCACAGCAACCTCAAGCTCCTGGGCTCAAGCAATCCTTCTGCCTCAGCCTCCCAAGTAGCTGGGACTACAGGCATGCGCCACCATGCCCGGCTAATTTTTTCTATATATTTTTAGTTGGCCAATTAATGTATTTCTATTTTTAGTAGAGACGGGGTCTCGCTCTTGGTCAGGCTGGTTTCGAACTCCTGACCTTGAGCTATCCACCCTCCTCGGCCTCCCAGAGTGCTAGGATTACAGGCGTGAGCCACCGCACCCGGCCCTGATGAGTTATTTTTATTCCTGGTACTCTGAGTATATTATTCTATTTTTTTGTGGCTTATATTTTACTGTTAAGAAATCAGGTGTCAATCTAATTGTACGCAATTTCTCTTTTCTCTTTTTATTCTTAAAATATTATAAATATATAAATAAATACTGCAGAAAACATTTCTTTGATTTTAATATGTATAACATAAATTTGAGCTATAATATATCCAGGTGTATATTATTTTATATTTATCTTACTCTGGGTCTTATTATGTTTCTAGAATCTGGCTATGGTGTGTCTTATATCAATCCAGATAATTACTCAGCACTTATATGCCCAGTTATTGACTCTCACCATCTTCTATTTTCCTCTTCTGTAACTTCAATAAGACATAGGATTGACCTTTCTATTCTGTCTGTGATGTCTCATAATCTTTTTCCTATATTTATCCATTTTGTATCTCTTCTCTGTTTCTGGCTAACTTTTTTCATGTATAATGTACAGCTCAATAATTTTCACTTGTATCTAATTTTATCTAATTATATCTAATTTTCACTGTTTATTGATTCCATTTAATTTTTAGTTTGTATTATTTTATTTCTAAATGATATATTTAGTTCTCTAAAATAAATTCCAGGTGAGTTTTGATACTTTCTTGATCATATTTTAAATTCTCTTTTATTTGTTTAAATATTTTAATCATAGTCATTTTATATTTTGAATCTGATAATTTCCAATTATTTAAATCATTGTTTTTCCAGTTATGAGAGAACCAAAAGAGGCCTAATCTGGGTGCAAATTTCTCCAAAAGGGATTTGGGTTAGCCTCAACTAGGCAAACAGGACATTACCAAGTAATGTCCACTTTGAATTTATTTCTAACTGTGAGATTTTCTGGGTCATACAGACAGATGAAGGTTTATCATGGCTACTGAGGGCAAGCTTGTGGCTATGGTCTCCTCTACTTAGAGCCAAGTCCAAAAAAGACAAGTTCCATTATCATTTCCCTTTGTTATTTGGTAGATTTTTTTTTCTTCTAGTTTCACTAAGGTTGTAGATTTTGGATATAAACAAAATTAAGTAGGAGTCTCTTTCCCCTCATTTTTTTGGGTCCAAGACTTTTCTCCTTTCCTCTTGAAAGACTTTAATACCCAAAGCTCTAAGATCCTGGTATAGCCAAGTGTCCTCAAAGTAACCCAGCATTAGCTTGTGATTGTGAACATATTTTGCAGTTGCCCACTTCTTTTTCATTCTCTGAGGATCTCCTTACTTTCTTTCAGGCATAGTATATATTTTAAAAGTTCTATGTTGCATTTTTTAGCATGTTTGGTGTTTTGTAATGGGAAGATTTTTAACTTGAATTGCCGAAAACATAAATGTATCAATCTGTAAAAAGTTACATTGTAAAGATAAATACTGAGAATGACATCAGGGAAATCTATTCCTTCCCAATATAAAGTACAGGAAAGATTAGAATCCTATATTTGACTACATACTCTGTTCTTCCCTTTCTTCTCTTAGCATGGAGGATAAAATAAAAAATGATTATATAATTAGACTCTTTTGCAACAAAATTTTACTTAATTCATGTATTATACATATGTTAGTCACAGAACTTGGATGAAATATTTTATATTTTTGACATATTTAATTTCAAAAATAAATAAAGCATATGAATGTAAATTATAGATAATTTTACTTCTGTTTTGGATTCAAGAAATCTAGTCTCCAAAAGAAAATCAGCAGAATGACTCTGTAGGGATTCTTTCCTTATGTAAAATTTAAAAAATTAAAAAAAAAATACTCAACTCTACCCTTTGTTATTTTCAATTAAGATCTCTCAATACTTTGCCAAGATAAAAAATTATAAGTAATTTTTACTCATTTACAGGACAAAAAGACAACTATGTATCATTATCCTCAAGGGAAAGAAAGTGTTTCCATCAAACAAGTTCTGTTACCTTCAAACAAGTGACAAGATGAACACTCTTGATAGCTAGTGATTGACAAGCCCCATATATGACAACCATTTGCTACTCTAAATGACTTTTGATGAACACTTCAAGGTAAGATTATTTCTCCTCTTCAGCAGATGTGGAATCTAATTTCATTACTTATTACAACTGAGCAGAAGTCATTCAAAACATCTTGACTTTCTTCTGTTTATATATATACACATACACATGTAATCAAATTGTGTGTTTTCTGTGTTTCCAGTGTAAAGTGTATGAAAGTGAAATTTGAACCATCTTAACCAGTATTCCAGAGATTAACATGAAATAGCATGGTGAAATAAAAACATAATGGACTTAGACATTTATATCCTGGCTCTGCCATTCACAACCTGAGTGACCTGGAGAGCATTAAAGATGTTTCAACCCCAAATTTCTCAATTATTAAAAAAAAATTAAACACCTGAGAGAACTATGGTGAAAGGTAAGTAAGATAAAGCACCTGGAAGGTAAATTCTCATCATTTCCCTTTCTCTGTAAAGGATGCTTAGGGAGGAGAAAATAGAAACACAAACATGCACTCACACACTCACTGTGTGTGTATTTATTTGTGTATATTTATCTATACGTGTATATATATTTATGTATAAGTGCTTATATATGTATGCATATGTATATATCCTCTAAGGAGGCAGTTTCACAAAGAAATGTGGTTGATGTATTCACTGATTCATGAGACAATTGTTGCACAAACAAATTGGAATAACTTAGCCTGTAGACAACTCATTCCCTAGGGAAGGGATGCTCTCTATCTTAAGAGGGACAGAATAGTCACCAATGTTGGAGAGGGAAAAAATGGCTTCAGCGCAATGAAAAAGCTATGTTAAGTCAGTACTGGTGATAGTCAGCTCAGGGCAGAAATCAGACTCCAAAATGAATGGGAGAAAGATGGGAGAAAAGAAGAACCACAAACACCATTATCTGTAGCAAAATTAAGCCTATACAAATCATAATTGAGATAGCATTTTACGATAGGGGATTATTTGAAGGTGTTTCAAATGGCATGGTCATTGAGGTCCACCCAATCCAGAAGCTATTTTTCACCATGTCTGAAAGGGTATTTAACTGGAAACCTTATAAAACAGCAGAAGCATGTATTTAAAATGCCTATGTAATGAAAACTATAAAACTATTCACTATTAGTATAATGATCTAAGCATAATTACATAGAACAAACTACAAAGTATTACTGGTGCTTCTGGATGTAAGCATCCCATTTTCTCCTCTTTCAGGACATACAAAAAATGCCTTCTCAGATCACTAGTTCAAATGCACACAGGGTCATGCAGGTAACAAAAGTATATAAATGGGATAAATATATGACAATAGAAAGTAATGTAATCAACTGGGAGTATTAGTTCCACATAAAAGCATTCATATTCAATTTTTAAAACCCAGTGCTGGCTAAACAAAGCACATCTCTGCTTTATTCAAACATGAATAGGTTCTCCTGTTGAACTGATTTTCCTATATCCCAACCTTTTCTTGTCCTTATTTGAAATTGTTGTTTATTTTATCCAAGACATTTGTAGCTAATTGCAAAATATTCTGCCTCTTTTTGAAGCTTACAAAAGTTCACAATTATGTAGACTCTTTCCTTTAACATCTGGAGTTATTTATTAATTGTGCATAAGTTCTAACCCTTTATTTAGCCTTTTTCTGAAGATACTTTGTTGGCTGTCTCTGTGTATCCTTCTTTCTGACTTATCCAGTGCCAGCAACACTGGAGCTTTTCTATTTATAAGAGAAACAAAGAACTTTTCTGATTTGGTCACAACTCACCCCCATACCAGTCACCTCACCCAACCCCTGACACAGAACTCTCCACCAGGCATTGCTTTGGTTTAACATTTTATACATTTTTGCTGACCATAGTTCATGAACATTTCAATGACAGACATAGGCCTGGGTCTTCAGGCAAGCCACTGGCTTTCAGAGGCAGCTAACCACAAATAATTATGATAACTTCAAAGAGAAAGAACTAGATCTGAAATATTTTTATAAAAGTTTTGCACTCCTAAGGGAGAATTGCAGTCTCTGGCCAAATCAAGCAGCAGATTTCCCAGCCTCCCCTTGCTAATATCTAGAGTCCTACATGAAAGCTAAATGCTTTCCCAAAGAAATAAGAAAAAGATAACTTGGTTGAACAATGAAGAACCTGGTTTCAGAAGTGTCTCAAGGATTGTAAGGCCATTGAAAAATACTGTCTTGGGATAGTGTAGGATTTAAAAACCTAATATCTGTTTCAGAGTAGACACTGTTTATGGATTTTGCTTTTATTTTAATAACACACCATTGAGATACCATCCATTTCATGTCTTTCACGATGCGGAATTTTCAGGTCATGGGATGTTAAGAAATTAGGTTTCCCAATGTCTCTGAGTGAGGAAGAGAGAAGCGTTAGATTCAGGGACAAGTCAGAACTCCACAAAGTAACTGGAGCTGCCTTTATGTGCCGTGAGCATTCCTAATGCCAGTCTGCCCACAAGATATGCCTTGGGTGTTATTTCACTCATCTTTAAAAAAAGTAGTTCCTTTTATCAATATGATAAGGCAAATACAACTCAAGAAATTGTCTCATAAACTGACATAAGTTTATATGCAGCCAGTGATATAATACTATACAGCTGGAAGAAATAGCAACCTTGGGAACCAAAAGAACTTAAGGCTGTCTTGTCTGAATGACAGAGTTCTTTATGTTGCCCTGACACAAACAGACCAAGTAAGAACCAAAGCCAACATTTCAAATATAATCTCGGAAATGTTTTTTTCATATATTTTTGGTGTTTCCATATTTTTACTGTTACTTGGAAATAGATGAAGCTGAAATTGCCCTTAAATTAACCCCCCAAAAACTTCAAAAGTTTTACATTTTTTCCAAGAAATATACAACTTAAATATTTCCTCATCTTGGCATAATCACTACACAGAGAATGAAACAGAAAATGAAAAGTCTATACTTAAATGGTAATATCCCCCAAAGTCACAAATATATATGAGATCTGTCCAAAAAGTATCCAGCCATATAATATGAAAAATAGAGACATTTACTGAAGAAGATACAAGATACAAGAAACATTGTACATAGGACAATGACATCTCATTCTCCTTCAAAGTAGGCACCTTGGAACCTCACACAGTTCTCCTGGCGTCTCTTAACCTAACTCGTACACGTTCAACATTCTCACATGTTCTGATTGTTGCAGGCCTTCCAGAACGTGGATCACTTTCAACAGATTCTCAACCATCTTTGAAGCGTTTGTGCCACTTTTATTTGCGCTGCCCTCATTGCATCATCTCCCCAAACCTTCTGAATCATCTGAATAGTTTCCACGGAGGAATGTTCAAGCTTAACGCAAAATGTGATGCAGATTCATTGCTCTACTCACTCACCCTTTTTTATGCGATGGCTACATGGTACACATGCTCACTCAATGGTGTCTAGTGCCCCACTGACTAGTACAGCGAAGTCATAATTATTCACCCATGCACATTCCAGTCCACTCTCCTTGACTGCCAGGTTACATCAACGTTGCACAAACCGTTGTTATTATATTAGCAATGGCTGGATGCTTTCCAGACAGACCTCATATAAGATAGCTTTTTCTATTTTTCTTGAAACTGAAGCTATTTCAACCCCACAGTTTCAAAGAATGGTGCAAATTGTTCCAGAGGTTCTTATTATGGGTCCTGCCATCCTAAAACCACTTACCATTCGTTTTTCAGGATTTCTTCTTGAAAGACACCTAATTTGTTCATATTTTATTTGCTTTAGACAGAGGATAAATAACTATATGATTGTTCGCTCATTAATTCATATTTTCTACAAACATTCGTTGAGCCATCACTAAGTGCCAGGCACAGTGCTGGGAATTACAATATGAAAAGGGCAACGTAACTGCCTTATGGTGTTGAAAACCTCTCCTTCCTCATTTCTTTTTTGTGCCATAACCTGAAAAGGAAACAGCTTTTTTTTTCCCCTCCCTTCTTCCCTTTCCTCTTTCTTTCCATCCTCTTTCTCTCTTTTTCTTATTTATTCATTCTTTCACTCAACAAATATTAGGAGACCACAGTTTGGCAGACACTGTCCGAGGTTACTGGGTCACCAACAGCGCATAAAATCAAGTCCCAGGTTTCATGGGGTTTTTGGTTCAAGGAGATAATGTAAATACACAAGTGATGACATGGCTAGCATAATTACACTGAACACTGTGATTAGCACTACAAAAGAAGTAAAGAGAGAGAACTGGGTGAGTGAATAATGAGGGTTCTAATTTGAATACTCTGGTAGAGGATTGTCTGATGCGATGGTATTTAGGTTGAGATTTGAAGAAAAAGACAGAGCCATCCTTAGAAATAATTCAGGAGTAAGAATCCAAGTTTTTCAGGCAGAAGAAAAGGCAGCTACAAAGGTACTGAGGGTGGAAACAATTTGGAATGGTTAAAAACCTGAAAGAAGAAAAGAACTGTAGCATAGTGGCCCAACAGGCAGTTTCAAAAGGTAGCAAAAACCAGATCATATAAAAATGTGTGGGCTAATATAAGAAATTTAGTTTGTTTGGTTTTTTTGAGGACGAGAGATGATTTTTCTTTTATGTGGCTTATTAGCAAAATTTGAAATCAACCTAAACAACTGCTTCTGTTTTCAGCAGTCTTCTTTTTGTTCTGATAAATTTGAGGCCATTAAAGGGTTTCAAGGATGAGATCAATCACAATCATAATAGCAACAGCCAAAATAATAATAGTTCACATTTTTATAGCACTTCCCTGCATAGTGGCAAGACCAAAAACAGCAATATATTGCTGATCTGTTTCTTCAGATAATAATAGCCACATTTGCTAAGCAAACAAGTAAAGTTTTGAGAAAAGGAAAAAACTTCTGACACTTTATTTTTATTTACAAACATATTGCCCAATTTTAATCCCTTCTAAATAGGCAGAGCTTTCTGTTGGTCAAAAGGTGTCCAAAATAATAATGCTTTTGAATGTGATAGTCTTATGATTAAAAGGGAAGTATCAAGGGAACAAGAGGTGGAAGTTGTCGCTTTAATTACAGAATAATAGCATCAACAGGAAGACAAGTGGTTAATGTTATAACTTTATATCTTTAGAAAGTGTAGCACAGAATGTCTGATCCATTGTGCCTTTGCATGAGCCTAGTGTGGGGATAGCCTATAATACTGTCCTGTTAATTTGGTCAGATATTGAGAGAGGAGAGGAATGTAGCCATAATAGCTTAGGAAATGAGTCTTGCAAGTTTGAAGAATAGAAGCTGAACGTAATATGGGTGGATTTGAGTGACAACTTAAACTCCTGGGGAAATTCCGGTCACAATTTCATCTTATCTATACAGAGGAGCTTGTAGCTTTTATTTTTCTGTTATGATTTCTGTGGAATTAGTCTTCTCTTATCTCTTATCAAATAAATCAAAATGTAACCCATTTGGGTAAGAATTTAAATGTAAGAAGAACTCTTATTAGACATAGTGTCTGAATAGAAATGAAAGCAGTGGATATTTATTTAACATTCTGCCTTTCTCAATTTATCAGAATGGTCTAAAGTCAATATAATTATTTCAGATCTGCAGCACATGGTGTTATGTTCCATGTTAAGTTTCTGGAAACACTGTAGAAAGGTCATAGCAGGACACAGATATTTGGAAGGAGGAATCTCTTCACTGTAGTACGGTGGTTATTTGGAACAACATTTTTGGTGTTCTATAGCGTAGTTTCATAGCGTAATGAGATGGGACTCCCTGTTTAAATTCTTTGGTAGTCATGTGTCACCTGCCCATCAAATTATCCTGAGAAAGCAAATTACCAACCACTAAAATCTAAGAGGTTACCTAGACTTTCTGTATAAATATATATAATTAGAAATTTTATTGAGGTAAGTATCTACTTTACTTCTCCAGTTACATCTAGAAAAGTATTAAACCTAGATTGTATTCTTGGCTATATTCTAATATGGGCTGGTCAGCAGATTTACTATGTGGTATTAGATAAGTAAACTGAGATTTAAAAATTAAATACCTATAATGCTAAGAGCATATAGAGTCACACAAGAGGTGCCTGAGAGCTGGCTGTATTACAATTTAAAACTAGCTTTACCTTCATCATTTGTAACAGTGTCAGTATAGTATCTTGAAAAAAAGCATTCAAGTCAGAAATTTAGATTCTTGCCTGTATCTCATTTCTTTGCTGTGTAACATCGGGCAAATCATATAAAATGTGTGCTTCCTGATGCCTCTCCCTTTCCCCAGAAAGAGAAGAAATTTCTAGCCTATGTTTGAGGAAGCTCTGCTCTTACTCATGATATTTTCTACCAGCTCTTTTGTTTATTCTTTGTGTTATTTCCATTCTCCACTGGGCTAGTGAAACAGAACAGCCTGAAAGTCTAGTTTTTCCCTTTTCTTTCTGCTATTAGATCCCTTGCCTGAGACAATAAGTACAGAATGACAAAGCGTGCAGAAACCGAGTGATCTCCAAGGACCCTTAAAGTCTGAATTCAAAGCATAAGCAATCTCCCACTGCTAAACCTGGAGGAATTGAAGGTAAAATTTCTGACTAAACAGGAAAAGCCATTAAGATAACACATGACACCACTTCCAAAAAAATACACACAGTTAACAAAAGAGGTTGCTATTTAAGTAAAATAAATCTTTTAATTAATGCAGAATTGACATCATCTCCATAATATATGGCTTTCTAATTTTCACAAAGTAAATATAATCCAGTTACAATAAATATGGGTTACACAAAATGTATATATCTTTAGTCATTCATAATATATTAATGGAATCATCTATGGTTTTTAATAATTATGTTACCTGAAAACATGTGGAAGTATTAATTAAGATTAGTTCAAATAAAATAACAGAAAGTTTATTCTATAAACAAATAGAGTAATTCCAACAACAACCAGAAAAGCCATCAGAAAAGAGCAATTTATTTAAGCCAGAACCCTGTAATTGAATAGATCCACTGTGCATTGCTAAACATTTTAACATAAATAAAACAAATCAACCAACCTAAAATCCTTTTTGTAAGAAAATTGAGATGCAAATTAGGTTAAAAAAAAAAACCAACCTAAAAGTACAGAAAATATGAACAGAAATGGACTTATTCATTGTAAGGAGAGATAAGTTATACCAAGGCCCAAAGAGTTGAATTAATAATAAAATAGAAACTTAAGCCTGTAAATCCTCTAGCTCTGCTGAGTTTAAATTTATGGTACCTAAACAACATTTAAAATGTTCAATTTGTAACTGTGTGTATTAACATAAAATCTATAAATTTATGACAGTTGATTTACTAGTTGATTATTCCATCAAAAACCAAGTGTTCTTTTTGCTGCACCCAATTAATCAGTAAACCACTGATTATTGAACCACTACAGATGTTAAACACTATATTAGGCATCACAAAGGCAATTAGGACAAAATCACTTCTTTAACAAAGCTCAAGGCCGGTTCAGGAAACAAACAGATAGTAGTTTACAACACAGAGGTTAATAATTTATTCATTTGATAAATATTTCTTTACTGCTTTCTTTATTTCAGGCACTGGACTAAGTGCTGAATTAAGTAAGATACTTTTCTCTCCTATAAATTAGAGCCATTGGTCTGATGGGAAAGGTAACTTAAAAGGTAGTTAGAATACATATGCTTAGATAAGGCTCACAGTTCTACGAGAGATCCAGGAGAGGCACCATGTATTTATTCCATGAGGAAGGCACTCCTAGCTGAAGGAAGCATAAATAGAAGATACCCAAACTAAAGGACTGAGGTGCATGGGAGTAAAATAAGATGGAGACACTTAGCAGTCATTGTAAGAAGTTTATTTAACCTGACTAGAGATTTAGAATGTATAAAGGGAAATTTCATGATTGGGAGTGGGAATGTAAGAAGGAAGAATAGATTATGGCTAAAATCAAGGTTTGTGATGTTCAGAATAGTGGATATTGCCCTTTAAAATATCCCTGTCCTAACCTTCAGAACCTGTGAAAATGTTAAGTAGCATGCAAAAGGGATTTTAAAATGTAGCTAAAGTCACTGGCTTAAAATAGGGAGATTATCCTGGATTAATCTGGGAAAGCTTGCTTTATTATAATAACAAAAGCTCTTAAAAGCAGAGAACTATCTCTGGCTAGATGAAAAGAAGAGTGAAGTCAGAGATTCAGTGCATGAGAAGGTCTCAACTCACCACTGTTGGCTTTGAAGATGAAAGGATCTATGAGCAAGGGAACATGGCTCTAGAAGTTAAGAGCAGCCCAAACTGACAGCCAGCAAGGAACTGAGTTTCTCAGTCTTGCAACCACAAGGAACTGACTTAAACCAACAACTTGAATGAGATTGCAAGTGAATCCTTTCTAAAATCTCCCCCCAAAAGCTCAGGACAACTAATACTAATTTTAGTTTTGTGAAACCCAGAGCAGAGAAAATAATCAACCCAACCCAAATTTCAGACCTACAGAACTGTGAGATCATAAATTTGTGTTTCAGCCACAAAGTCTATGATAAATATTACAGCAGCAATAGGAAACTAATACAAGGTTAAGTAGACAAGACCAGACTATGCAGGTCCTCATACGCCCACAAGGCTGTGATAGAGGTATGCTTCCAAGCATAAAAAAGCAGTGAGTTTTGCAACAAAAGCAAATTTTAAAGCAAAGTAGTGGTCTAGTGTCTATACTAGACAGTAGAAAGTATGGTCCCCTTCTACAATGTGAACTTCATAAGAGGACAATAATACATCCCCATTCCCTAAAACAGTTCCAGAACTTAATTGGTATTTCATAAGTTTATGTTACTGAATGAATGATATATTCAACAGCAGACAGGATCAGTAAATTCTTTATCAAATTTTGCCTACTGCAAGTATCTCCACATTGGCATATTGGGCAAGGAGAATGCCAAAGTCTTCTTCATCATGTTTTTTTTTTTATTTTTTATTTATTTATTTAATATATTTCAGAGTATTACTGGGGTAGAAATGCTTTGGTTACATATACTGCCTTTGCACCACCCAAGTCAGAGCTACAAGTGTGCCCAACCCCCAGACATCATGCATCATACACATTAGGTATGAATTTACCCATTCCCTCCTCCATCCTTCCACCTGATTGATGCCCTGTGAATGTTGCTTCATATGTGCACATAAGTGTTGATCAATTACTACCAATTGAATGGTGAGTATATGTGGTGCTTGTTTTTCCATTCTTGTAATACTTCACTTAGAATGGGCTCCAGCTCCATCTAGGATAATACAAGAGGTGTTAGTTCACCATTGTTTCTTGTGACTGAGTAGTATTCCATGGCATACATATACCACATTTTATTAATCCACTCATGTATTGATGGAGACTTGGGTTCTTTCCACATCTCTGCAATTGTGAATTGTGTTGCTATTAACATCTGAGTGCAGATGTCTTTTTTAGAGAATGTTTTCTTTCCTTTGGGTAAATATCCAGTAGTGAAACTGCTGGATTAAATGGTAGCTCTACTCTTGAGTTCTTTGAGGTATCTCCATATTACTTTCAACAGAGGTTGTGCTAGTTTGCAGTCTCACTAGCAGTGTAAGAGTGTTCCCATCTCTCCACATCCATACCAGCATCTGTTGTTTTGGGACTGTTTGATAAAAGCCATCCTCACTGGAGTTAAGTGATATCAATGTGGTTTTGATTTGCATTTCCCTGACAACTAGAGATGGTCAACATTTTTTTTTCATATATTTCTTGGCCATTAGTCTGTCTTCTTTTGAAGAGTTTCTGTTCATGTCCTTTGCCTACTTTTTAATGGAGTTGTTTGATTTTTTTCTTGCTGATTTTCCTGAGTTCTATACATATTCTAGTTGTCAGCCCTTTATTAGATGTGTAGAATGTAAATATTTCTCCCTTTCTGTGGGTTGTCTATTGACTCTGTTGACAGTTTCTGGGGCTGTGCAGAAGCTTTTTAATTTGATCAGGTCCCATTTATTTATTTTTGTTGTTGCTATGATTGCCTTTGGGGTCTTCTTCACAAATTCTTTCCCTAGTCCAATGTCTATAAGAGTTTTTCCAACATTTTCTTCTAAATTCTTAAGGTTTCATGCCTTAGGCTTAAGTCTGTTATCCACCGTAAGTTGATTTTGGTGAGAGGTGAGAGATGCAGATCCTGTTTCAGTCTTCTATATGTGGCTATCCAAATTTCCCAGCACCATTTATTTAATAAGGATTCTTTTCCCCAATGTATGTTTTTGTCTGCTTTGTCAAAGATCAGATGGCTATATGAAGATGGTTTTATATCTGAGTTCTCAGTTTTGTTCCCTTGGTCTATTTCTCTGTTCTTCTGCCAGTCATACTGTTTTTGTTATTATAGCCTTGTAGTATAGCTTGAAGTCTCCATCTTGACTCATTATTTTCTAGTCACATTTCTTTTCATTTTTGGTGAAGGACTATTAGGGCAATAAAATCAACAATGATTCAGAAAATGGCAGTAAGGTGGCAGTGAGTGCTAAGATTGGATTTGTAATCATGCAAAGGGTGAGAAAGTCAAGAGATATGTTATGAGGGCTTGAATGGGCAGGAAGCCATTGGGTATCAGGAGTAAATAAATGCCTCCTAAAATTCTGAGTATTTCTAAAGAGTTCCTCCTCATAGATACGTCTTCTGTATTTCTCGCTCCTTGAATGAAGTGGAAATGAACTACATTTCTAAGGGAGTGTTTGGAGTGAACCATTCCAAATAGGTACCATGAAATGAGTTTGGAGAGAAAAATAAAATATACCTACTAAAAAGACCATTTTGATTTGTTTCGGTCTTGGCAGTAAAACAAATTAAGGTTTTGAAAAATTCTGTTTAGCTTGTATATTTTTCATGTTTTTAAACCTAGTCATTGTTTAGATTGTCATTCCCTCAAAGGAAAGAATGAAGTAAATCCTTGTACATCTGTACAAACACAGTTTAATACTTTACACACAATGAGTGTTCAATAAACAATGTGTCTGTCTTATTTACTTGAAAAAATTAAAAAAACCCAGAACTAAAAGCAGATTCCTTAGAAACTGGCAAGTATACCTTTCCATAGTAATGTCTTTTTTTATCTATAAATTTAAGGGATACAATTGCAGAGTTTTTTACATGAATATATTGTAAGTGGTAAATTCTAGGCTTTTAGTGTGATCATCACCTGAATAACATACATTATACCCATTAAGTAATTTTTCATCCTTCATGTCCCTTCCATCCTCCCACTATTCTCAGTCTCCAATGTGTATTATTCCACGCTCTTTGCCCATGTGTATACAGAATGGGGCTTCCACTTACAAGTGAGAATATATAATATTTAACTTTCTGTTTCTGACTTCCCAGCTGAGCTCTAAAGATCTCATCTGTCTTTTGCATCTCTGTCTTCTCCTCTTTTAGAAACCTACAAAATGATGGCTCCTCAATAGCCTGGGACCAACAGTGACTATGAAGTCCCCTCTCCTGCCAACTTGCATTGGAAAAGAGATGTGGGTAGGGGAAAAAGTATTTCATGGAACAAAGGAGATTCTGGGGTTTATCTGCTGTGGAAATTAACAATTGTTTAATCAAACATATAGTCTATGATGTACTTCTGGTATAACAAAATCTAAAATATTTGACCTATTGGTCTTGTCATAAGGCAAAACCAACAGGAGCTGGAAAAATTGAGATACAATTATGCATAGGCAATATATTTGTTAATGCTGATAAAATAGGAGAATGACCATGTGCTACTAAATTTGTAGGGAAAGAGTATATACTATTTGCTAATTGCTGTTTGATAATAATATAACAAGAAAGTGATTTGAATAGAAATAATCATTTTGCAAGCAGAAATTATGGCTTTGCACGATTGGAAAAACTGACAGCTTTCAGATTCTAAACTGTAAGAGACTGGATTAAATTGGCTTTGAGAGACAAAGGCCAGAACATCTGTTCTACTATATAAAATAAAATAGCAAAGATCAGGTTAAAGTCTGGCTAACACGTCATTTCAGAAAGCCTCAAGGTAGCTCTCAATGTTTGGGGAGAGAGACATAAAACAAGAAAGCAAAAAAGTAAAGTAGACTCTAGTATTGTGACTCATGGAACTGACTGGAACCAAATAAATCAGAAGCCTATTGCATTTTCAAAGAAAAGTTATCATAAGCTTGAACTATAAAATACTTTTGATTATTCCAAACATAAGCAAACAAATAAACAGGAAGACACTGTGGGCTCTCAAACTTCTGGGAACAAGAAATAAGTTAAGAATGCTGGACATAGTTTCCAATTCGTATTTCAGATACACCAACAATAATGGCAAAATTGTAACATCCCAAAAGGCAGAGTTAGGGAATAAGGAGAACAATGGACGTAGGAAGTCTTCCTAAGCAGACCGAGAAACTTATCAAGATGCTGCTACCACTTCAGGGTAGGTGTTCAAAAGGTCCGCCCAGTAGAATTTCAGCGACTTTTATTTTCTGTCCAGTCTACCTTTATTCCAAATGAAATTATTTATTGCATTTCTCTTGTTCCTATTTCATTTTTGTACACTAATGTGGACATTGTACAGTTAACCTGTCTTTTTAGTTTATACATCTTCAGCTCATAAATGACTCATGATGTAACTACATGTCTCCTGGAGATCATGGACTTTGAAGTTGATTCAGTAACTTGTTAGAACATTGGGTTGTCTCACTTGAAGAAGAGTTTGTCTGTTTTCTCTATGTGAGACTAAAATGTATTGGACTGTGCCAGAAATACCAAATATTCCATATGTTCCCCTAGGTATTCTATTGTGGAGAGTGATAGAGTAGCTGAGCAGCAGACTAGTGTTTCTACCTAGAATGATTGAAAAGGCAAAATAAAATATAGCATGCATTTTCCTGAAGTTAGGAGGGAGCTTCTGAGGCAAGAAACACAGAAGTACTAAGACTCTGGAGACAGAAGAATATTGAAGATGTGAGCTGGCTTCTGCAGCTACCTTTACTTGGAATTGTTTGATGACTCTGGACATTGGCAGGAGGCAGAAACTCTGATGGAGGGTTATAATGGTCTAACAGGGGAAACTAGAAGTAGAGATTTAGAGAGCAAGTACATGGCTAGCATTGCCCAAACTAGGGCATCATGGGTCATCAGGCTAAAAACCTAAAAGTAAAGATTCTAAAAAGCAAAGAATTGAAGAGACAGAGATTTGAGTTTTGTTCTTATTAGGAAGGAGGGTGCAGAGAATACACTGGACTCCTATTTGAAAACCCTTTAGGGACAAGGGTGAACACACAATAGAGTGAATTGGGGGGGGAGGGCTGCAATGATATAGTGACTGTACCTGGTACCTAGTTGATGTAAGTGATCAGTCACCAATTGCTCTGCCCAACAGAGGCAAGGGAGAACCCTCTCTGTAATGAGATAACATAATCAGGAACCTCTACAAAATCTTACCTATAATATCTTGTATTAAATAAAAAAAATATTTAGCAAGGTAAAAGAAGAGGAGAAAAATAGACAATCGAGTATATCCACTGATGATCCAGATATTAGTACTAGCTCTTAAGGTCTTTAAAATGATTATGATTGATAAATACAAAAAAAAAGAGAAATAAACCAAATAAATGAAATAAGGAAAAATTAAGCAGGAAATTTAAATCTATAAAAAAATCAATTGGAAATTGCAGAAGTAAAATAACACATATCTAAAGTTAAAAATATCACTACATAAGTTTAACTGCAGAAATATCATACACACTAGAATACAGCATGAGTGAATTAAAGTAGACTAATAGAAAGTATGTATGTCCATATTTCCCAACTCTTTTGCAGTTAACTGGGGCCATGTGACTACTTTGACCAAATGAATTTGAATAAAACTGATATGTGTTTCTAATAAGGTCAGTTAGGTAAATACTTGTGTGCTTTCTTAGTCCCTCTTCTTTAATAGCTTCAGAATCATGTCCTCATTAGGAGGTAGTGTCTCCATCAACCAGAGTCATTGAGTGTCGGTGTCAATTTGATCACACCGCCATCCCCATAGACCTTTGTGAAATATATAAAACTAATAATCCTTTTTTGTCAGAGACTTGAATTCTAGGTGTTTTTGTGTGTGTGTGTGTGTGTGTGTGTGTGTGTGTGACAGTTATTAAAGCTTAATTCAGTGAACATACCTATGTTTCTATAGAAAGTTAGTAGGTAAAATCTGCTGATTCTGCCTTAATTGTTTTTCTCATTAAATCACACTGCCTCACAAATTTACAGCTATAAATAGCCAACTTGCTCATAATACTCAAAGAAAAATCATCTGGAAGTCAAAATTTGTTTTTTTGGTCTGTTTTCTTGTTTAATTTGCATACTAAATCACATTTTTGTTGGCTAGAATTAGTAAAAGCTTTGTTAGCAAAGGATTCTATAAATTCTATATTCCTGAGTCCAGCAACAATGTACAAAGGTCTTGATTTGGTCCTTGATTCTGATGATTGCAACATTATTAAAATTAACTACTATCTGAGCAAATTGTTATCTCCTTAAAAGCTAAACTCTTTAAAAATATACATTTATGTGAACAAAGTGAGAAATTTATCCATAGTTAGCCCATGGGAACTACTTTATGTCATCTACCATATGTAATATTAAAATAAATATGTCTTTTTATAAAATATTAGCAAATATTTTATTTAAAAGGCAAAGATTATTCTTCAGAATATGCCAAACTATGTAAAAGCCAATTACATCTTCAGAATATAAGTCAATATGTATGCCTCAGAGATCCTTCTTGGCTCCACACTATTTAAAAGCCATCCATCTGAGATCAGGGTCTTAGACTTGAAATTTAGGGCAGAATAGCAATTGATATTCACGGAACAAAATTGTTTTGAGAGCTCTTAGCTAAATTTGGGTTCCATTATCACAGCAGGTAGCAACCCTGCCCTAACAAGAAGTGAATGAGAGCTGGATATGGGTGTTTACAATGTGCCTTTCATAGGATAATTCTTGTACTTGGCAGAAGGCCTAATGCCTAGTTGCCCAATCCCTGACCAGCAGGTCCCTCGCATGGAAAACTTATTTATATAGGCAGACATTCTTGTGGCTCTTGTTTGATTCATGTCCAGTTTGACTGACCTTTGTTCTCTGGGAGCCTGACTTTGTGTTCTCCCTGGCATCCTGGGAAAATCCAGCCTGGAACAGCCCATATAGTTCTTCAGATGGAAGACACAAATTCCATGCACCACCACAATAGAAAATAGTTAAAAGCTTTTTACTTACTGACCCTGGGCAAGGAGGGTGTAATGAGTTGGAAAGACAGACCTCCATCCCTGGGCATTTGAAGCAGGAATGAAGAGTTAGGTGGGGGGGGGGGGGGGGGGAGAGAGGGAGAGAGCACAAGCACAAGACAATTAGCAGTATGATAAGGGAATAGAGTGTCAGTTACTTTAAGTTTGTGAGTAAATTCCTGAATGGTTCATTTACATGAAGTACCTGGAAACCAGGAAGCCCAGTCTGCTAGGTGGGAGACATGCCTATAAGGTCTTATTTCTGGCCACTGACTTGAGTCATTTGGGTGTGATGTATAACTGGAAACTGTGTTAAGGATGACTGAGCCCTGCTTCAGGTATGAGAAAATTAAACTTATATTCAAAACAGATGCCAATGCAACATAAAATTATAGGAAATCATTGCAACAGTTTTTTGAGTCCAATTGCCTTATCTCAAATTCTGTCTCTGACAAGTACTAGTATAATCTCCTAAACTTTAGTCCCATTTTCCTCATTTTCTCCATTTTTTAGCATGGGGATAACAATCCTGATTCACAGAGTTGTAAAAATTAAATATCATAATATAAGACACATGGTAATGCTCAATAGTTGGCTGTCAGAAATAGTAATTGTACCACAACGCTGTTGTATGTAAAAAATGTTTCCATATTTCAGAACCACACAGTGGAGTAAAGTATTTTAAGAAAGAAGAAGCCCTGGTCTTATGAGAAGTTATAGGAACTAAATACACATAAGTGGTGGCTGGAAACTGAAAAGTGATCAGTAGATTAGAAAGTAAATTGTGCTAGTAATATAGAGATAGATTGCTACCTTCCCAAGACAGCTGTTTGTCTCTTTGCTGAATATAAAATCAAGGATACTAGCTAAAATTTGTAGATAGCATTAGCAGAGGGTAAAAAAATACAACTTATTTCAAAATAATTTATTATAATAAACCAAATATATAAAATCAACATTATTTATTCTTTTATCAATAAATATTAAATATCTTCTAGGAAATCTTTTAGGTATTTATGATTAATTGGTGAGCAAAAAAAATACCTACCTACATTAGAAGTCACAAACCCAAACCACCTGTTACTTTAACAATATCCTATTAGTTACATAGGCAAGCCATGATTCATTGTGGATGGGGATTCCACAAGGCATGACTACCAGAACACACAAAGAATATTTAGGATGAACTTGGAAGCTGCCTACTTCGGGTTGCCTCCTGGCCTACAATGTTTCACATTTCTCTCATATGTAAAACACACTTCTCTCTTCCCAAAGTCCCCCAAATTATCATTCCCTCAGCATAAATCAAAGTCCCAAACTTGACCATCTAAATCAAGTCCAGGTGTAAATGAGGCCCTTGGATCCAGTTCTGGATTCTCAGTATGAAGTCCTATGAAGTAAATAGGAATGTAATCTGCCTCCTGTACTCCCAACATACAATCTCCTTTAGAATAGGCAAAGGATAACCATTGTATAATCTCTCCCATTGAAAAACAAAAACAGTAAGACCCAGACAGGAGTCAGTGGGTCACAGCAATTCTGAAATCACACAAGGAAGATGTTGCTAGTTCCTTCATTAGGACTAAAGGCTAGGTAATGATTCCCCATGGTTCTTTTGCCTTTCTGCTTGTTCTTTCCATACTACTCAAAGATTTTGGTGATCCAATGCAATCCCTGTCAAAACTCAAATGGCATTTTCAAAGAAATAGAAAAAAATAATCCTAAAATTCATATAGAACCACAAAAGTTCTCAAATAGCCAAAGCAATCTTGAAAAAGAACAAAGCTGGAGGATCACACTCCCTAATTTCAAGCTATATTATAAACCTATAGTAATCAAAAAATATGGCTCTGGTATAAAAAACGATGTAGAGATCTATGGAACAAATTAAAAACCCAGAAATAAAACCAGGCATATATAATCAACTGGTCTGTGACAAGGGCACCAAGAATACAGAATAAATGACAGACAGTCTCTTAATTAAATTGTACTGAGAGAACTGGATATTCCCATGTAAAACAATAAAATTGGACCCTTGTCTTACACCAGGTACAAAAATCAATTCAAAATGTATTAAAGACTTAAATATAAGATCTGAAATTATAGAACTCCTGAAAGAAAACATAGGGAAAAAACTTGACATTGATCTTGGCAATGATTTTTTTGAATATGACACCAAAAGCACAGGCAATAAATGTATAAACAAAAAAATGGAATTACATCAAACTGAAAAGCTTCTGCACAACAAAGGAAACAATCAACAAAATGAAAAGACAACCTCTGGAATGGGAGAAAAAATAGTCAGTTATTAAGTATGAAAAGTACCACTTCCTTAAGCACTAAGTTTGGCAGTTGCTATCTCTGACATTTCACTTTGACACTTCTTGTTTTATTTTTCATTGTGAAGGTCTTTCAAATGCACTGTTTGGCTTGCGATTGTCTTTCAAATTTCTTTTTAGAGAAATTTTTGTGAAACCATGGATAAGTCAAAAATCCGTGTTATTTTCAAATATGAGTCTGTTATGGAACCAATGCAGCACAGATAAGCTCAAAATATCAACAAAGTGTTTGGGAAGGATGTGGCTAATGAATGTACAGTACATCAGTTGTTTGAGAAGTTCTTTTCTGGTGATTTTAATCTCAAAAATGAGCCATGTGGGAGAACTAAGACTAAGGTGGGTAATAATGACCTGAAAGTTGTAGTGGCAGCGAATCCATCGCAACCTACACATTAATTAGCAGCAACGTTTAATGTTACTATTTCAACAATATTGGACCATTTGAAACAAAGTGGTAAGGTAAGGAAGCTGGATAGATGGACTCTACATGAATTAAACAAGAAATTGTCTCGAAGCTTGCCTTTCTTTGCTGTCTCCACATAAAGGTGAACCATTTCTACACAATATTGTTACGTGTGATGAAAAATGGATTCTTTTTGACAATCGCAAATGTTTGGCACAATGGTAGGATAAAGATGAAGTACCAAAGCACAGTCCAAAACTGAATATTCATCAACAAAAGCTAATGGTGTGTTTTTGGTGGTCCAGCCCTGGTATTATCCACTACAGCTTCATGAATCTTGGTCAATCAATTACAGCAGATGTCTACTGCAATCAATTGGATGAAATGATGAGGATGCTTGTGATTAAGCAGCCGAGATTGGTCAATAGAGACAGGCCAATCCTCTTGCAAGACAACACTCGATGACATGTCACATAAACAACGCTGTTCAAACTACAGCAGTTGGACTTGGAAACTCTCTGTCATCCACCGTATTCACCAGAACTTGCATCAACTAACTAGCACTTTTCCCAGGCTTTGGACCACTTCTTGCAAGGAAAAATACTCAATTCTCAACAAGCTGTGGAAAACGTCTTTCGTGATTTTGTTGCCACTCACTCTCCAGGCTGGCATAAATAAGCTACCGTTAAGATGGCAAAACTGTGTCAATAATTTAGGTGTATACTTTGATCGATTGCATTCCTTCTGGTTTGAGATACAATAAATTACACTTTTGATTCGAAATCACACATTTCATATTTAATGACCTATAGATTGGTACAGCCATTATGGAAAACAGAATAGAGATTTCTCCAAAAATTAAAAGTAGAATTACCATATAATCCAGCAATCTCACTTCTGGGTATATATCCAAAGGAAAGAAAATTAACATCTCAAACAGATATCTGCACTCCCATGTTTACTGAAGCATTATTCACAATAGCCAACACATGGGATCGACCTGAATATCCATCAACAGATGAATGGATAAAAAATATTGGAATGGAATATCATTTAGCTATTCTCTGTTTTTTTAACATTTTCCATATGTGTGAACATTGCTAAAGTATTAAGTATTCGGTTTGCTTATTTTGAGTTTATAAAAATATGTTACATGTAGCTCTAAGAGAATTGTTTTTATTTTTCACCCAGCATTGTGTTTCTAAGATTCACCTGCATTATTTTGTATACTTTTTTTTCATTCAATTTTATCTATTTATGATATTCCATTGTGTGGATAGAGCATAATTTATTCATGCTGTCTCTGGTCAATGAACACTTAGTTTAGTTCCAGTTACTTTTGCTATTACAAATAGTGATTCTATAAAAAATTTTGGGTGAGCTTTTGGTCAAGACACCAATTACAGAAATAATAACAGAATATATACCTAGGTATAAATTTAACAAAAACAAGATCTTTCTGTAGACAAATTAAAACTTTATTGAGCTAGATCATACGGCAGTTCTATTTTTAATTTTTTAAGGAACCTCCATACTATTTTTCATAATGGCTATACTAATTTACATTACTACCAACAGTGTTGCAATCTCAATATTGGGTTATGTATCTGAAGGAAATGAGCTCAGTGTGTTGAAAATATATCTGCACTGCCATGTTTATTGCAGCGTTATTCACATTAGCCAAGATATGAGATCAAGCTAAGTGTCTATCAACGTATGAATGGATAAAGAAAATTGGTATATACATATAGTAGAATACTCTTTGGCCTTTAAAAAGAAGGAAATCTGTTATTTGCAACAACGTAAATAACCCTGAAGGATACTATGATAAGTGAAATAAGCCAGACACAGAAAGACGAATAATAAATGATCTCATTTATATGTAGAATCTAAAAAGTCAAACTCACAGAAGTAGAGAGTAGAATGGCGATTTACTAAGGGCTGGGGGTGTAGGAAAGGAATGAAAATTCATGTTGGTCAAAGGATACTAAATTTAGATGGAAGAACAAGTTCAGGAGATCTACTGTACAATATGATTACCAGAGTTAATAACAATGCATTGTATACTTAAAGATTGCTAAGAGTGTAGATTTTAAGTGTTCTCACCACACACACAAAAAAATGAGTACGTGAAGTAAGGGGTATTATGTTAATTAGCTTTATATATCCATCCACCATGTATACAAATATCAAAATATCATGTTGTATACATAAATATATGAAAGTTTTGTTTTTAAATTAAAAAATTAATTTAGAAAAAATAAGCACTACACACATTTAAAAAAAACATTACTTAAGCAAATAGTAGACAAATAGAGATGTGTACTGTATTCATCTATTGACATAAAATTTCAATTCTCTCTAAATTAATCTATAGATTAATCACAACTTCAATAAAAATTCTACATAGTTTTCAAAGAAACTTCACCAGCTGATGAGAAAATTAACAGGAATGTAAAAAAATAAAAACAACCTAAGAATAGCTAAATATTCCTAACAAAGAAGACAAATAAGTTTTGGGAACTTGTCTCATCCAGACATAGTAAGTTGCAAAATTGCCCAATTTTTCTATATGTATACTTATTGCTTTATTCCTTAAGCACATGTAACCTTCTGAAATAAAATTCATTATCAAATGCATGTGGACATGCTTTACCTCATTGTTTATCAAAATTGCAGAAAATAACTATTAAAATAATACTGTCAGCATTTAAATTAATTTTCCCCCAGTAGGGCTAAATAATTATAGGCTAAATTTATTGAATTAATTGCCTATATGAATTTTAGTGATTGACATCAGGGATATTTGTCTAAGTTACAATAATAATTGACTGATATTCTGATGATGTCCTTGTAGACTTTTCAGAATCTGTTCTCCAGGGTAACTGTCAGGTTCAAGCTATGTGGCCTGAAAGATCTGAATGCCTTTGATCATACTCCTAGATAATGTGGGAATAAGAACAAAGACTAAGCGCTATAAGGATACCAGGCCTAACAGGAGTTCTATCACGTTACCTAACTCTGTGCTTTGATCCCTCCCCACCATAATAGGATCAGAGTCTGTAATGAGATATTTTGATTTTTTTCCTCTAGCCAAGTAAAAATTCAATATAGTTGCTTAAGAAAATCAATGAGACACATCAATTTACAATAAGCAAAATTTTCAGTCAGGGTAAATCTTTTTAACATATATATAAATGCACATAAATATTGCATCTGTTTAATTGGCTTAGAAGAAGTACCCATAAGAACTAATAGTCCACTAATGCGTTATCCATTTTATATTTTACAATTTCTGATGTTAATATTTGCTTTGCTTCCTTCTCAAAAATATTACATTTTTATTTAATTAATTCCTCTAGGAAGCCTTATCTAGCCCCATAAAGAATTTACCACCCTCTCTTTGTATGATGCTAGTATCTGCTGTGCACACCTATGGTAGCGATTGAAATCCTTTATTCCATCAAACTGTTTATATGACTGTCCTTCTTTCTTGATTGTAATCACTTGAGAACACAGATGGCATCCTATTCATATGTATGCGGCTACCTAAGCGAAGACAGAGGTCCTTCCTCGTAAGGAATGTCAAATCTTTGAACTGTTATCTCCACTGTCACATCATCTGTAATTTGTCTCCTTTCATAATCAATTCTTTCACAGCCTCCTCTAGTTTTCCTTAAAGACCCTTTGAGTGTTTTTTTCAGAAAATCATTATGTAATCTTTTGTTCACACCAATTTATGATGTTCATTTGTCCATTCTACATTTACTTAGTATTTCCCATAAGCCAAGCACTGTGTTAGGCACTGGGCACATACACACAAAGAAAGCACAGTCTTCATCCTTAAAGAATTCAAAGACAAGTCAGAATATAAAAACTAATAATTACAATGTGACTTAATAAGTGCTATAACATACACAGGGGCAGAGTGATCTGGAAACATGTTTAGAGTGCTTCTGGCTAGTTAAGAAAAAATTCCAAGACCAGAGATGTATAAGCTTAAGTAATTAGAAGACTTTTCCAGGTAAAGAAGGCAGGAAGCAAATTTTAGGAAGAATGTGTGCAAAGACATGAAGTCAAGAAAAGGATTAGGGTTGCCTAGTGAACAAGAATCTGCTAAACGTATGTGAAGCATAAGGTATCTGAAGCAGAGAGGGGAAAGATTAGGAAGTTAGCCAAAGGAATAGGACTTTACAAGTGATTTTAAGAGATGTGTGCTTTTTACTTTGGCAGCGTGGATATAGAAGTAATATTTAAATAAGGCAGAGGCATGATCAAATTTAGCTTTAGGAATGCCATGCTATTTGCGGGATGAGAATGGGCTTGGAGGTGAGAAAATTTTATGGTAGAAAGACAAATTAGGAGGTTTGTATGAAAATCTTCTAGCGAGAAGATGAAATTATCTTTCAAATGGTGGAGGCACTGGCACGGTGGGGTATAAATATTAATTTGATTGATATTAATGAAATATCCTCAGCTGAGCATAGTGGAAAGAGGAATCAGTAGGACAAAGGAGTTAAGGGGGATTCCCTGTTTCTTCTATGGGACACTGAAAACGAGAAGGATCCCTCTAGGTCCAAATGATGTTTGGGGTGTCTAGAGAACATACAGGCAGACATGTCTAGTAGATAAATAATTCTGGACTTCAAGAGTAAAGTTCGGACTGGCAGATTACAAGTTGTCCACTTGTAACTGGTAATTAAATCCATGAAGCAAATGGAATAACCCAAGGTTTATATGGAAAGTAAAAAGGAAAGAGAGAAATATAGAACTTTGGTTATCTATTAACATATAAGGAGTGGCTCTAGTGAAAAAAGGGCCAGTAAAGAATTCAAGAAAGAATAATCAAAATGATAGCAAAAGCCACAAGAGCACAGGCCATTGCTGTCAAAAACTATAAATGCCTCAGGTGAGATGTGAGTTCAGTTTAATTTGGCAAATAGAAACATCTATTGAAATTAGAAAAGCCATTCATAGCAGGGCAGGGGTCCAGACCAAGGTTTGAAGGGCAAGCATGGAAGACACAAACTATTTTTTAATAAAAATGACACTAAAAGTAAAGAGAGATATAAGATCAGCAGTTTGAGCAGTAGGTTAACAGAAAAGTTCAGAAGCTAAAATAATAGATGAAATTGATGCTAGAGAAAATAAGAAGATAATGTGATAGAATTCCTGTGTAAGAGATAGAAACTAACACATTGGTATATTATCTGCTGCTATAACAAATTACCCAAAACTTGGTAGATTAAAACAACAAAAATGTATTATCATATAGTTCTGGATGTCAGAAGTCTGAAATAGGGCTAAGATGTCAGTAGTGTTGTATTCCTTTCTGGAGACTATAGTAGAGAATATATTTGTTAAATGGGGGATTTATGGGGCTAAGATGTCAGTAGGGTTGCATTCTTTTCTGGAGACTGTAGTAGAGAATATATTTGCATGCCTTTTTCAGCTTCTAGAGGCTGCCTACATTCCTTAGCTTGTGGCCCCATCCTCCATCTTCAAAGCCAGCAACATAGCATCTTCAAATCTCTATCTCTCTCCATCTCTCGTACACAGCCACTACTCTGTTTCCATTGTCACATTTTTTTCTCTGACCCTCCTATCTCCTTCTTTTATGGACCTTTGTAGATAAATTTGGCTCACCCAGACAAATAATATCCCCATCTCGAAATCCTTAATTTAATGGCATTTGTGAGTCGCTTTGCTATGTGAGGTAAAACATTCACAAGTTCCAGAGATTAAGAGTTAATACATTTGGGGCTGCTGTTCTGTCTACTATATTTGGCAATGATGGAATGATTCAACTGAGAAAGGACAATCAACTTCTCCTCTTCCAACAGAAAGGATGGAAGCCAGAATAGGTGGTGTCATATGTGAGCTCAAAGGCAAAGTCAGAGGCTGGGCCTGTGTGAGGGCCATGTTTCCCTCTTGGCAGAATTGGGAAAGTAAAGTACACCATTGAAAAAAAGGAACACATTTTAGAAAAGCTGCTAAAGTCTGTTGGAGAGAACGTGACTAGAAACAGGCAAAGAGATGGTGAAGAAGTGTGGGGGTGGGGGTGAAGAATCCAACAGAGCTAGAAAGTGTTAAGGTTGTTGTAAAGCTAATTGACTTAGCACGATTTGCCCAGAAACACTTGGCAGCCTGCGAACAGAAGCAAAGAAAATAAATAGATGGATTTATCAAGTGATGGATGTCTGCAGGTTGGCTATGATTAAGGAAACAAGGAGAAATTCGAGCAAAGATCCTGGTAAATATACATGTAATTGAAACCACTGATCCAATGAAATCACTGCATTAGTCTTGGTCAATTCCACTCCTTCCTGATTTTGAAATTTTGTAAAAATTAATTTATTTAGTGTGTGTGTGTGTCTTTGAGGGGGGGCGGGAGAGAGAGAGAGAATGGTCCCCAAATTAAGCTTTGGGATTGCAAAATTCTTGGCTCTAGCACTGGAAGATCAATATCCTTGTGTATTCAAATTACAAAATCATGTCAGTAACGAAAGTAACTTGATGGAGTTTGAAACTTATAAAAGTAGAATTAGGATCATGAATAAATCTATCCCAATTCTTCTGGCACGTAATATTGATTTAAACATTTTTGAAATCTGTTTTTGACAGGAAGATTAATTTTACTGAAAGTTTGTTTAACAATGTTTAAAGCTAATCAGCAAATACTGAATGCTTTCCCACTGGTAGAGATAAAAATACAATTTACTACATAATTATTTGGTAATTACTTTGTCATCAGATATCTTTTACGAGAAATTTAACTCTATCTCCCATGTAATCTACTCCATTTATTTTAACTCTGGATTTCATTATTCTCATTTTCTCAGTTATAATTCATTAAAATATTATGCCAATTTCATTAGCAGGTCAAAACCTGTCAGTCAACATTCTAGAAGGCTACAATTATTTCAATGTTGAACATTTTATTTCTAAACCTTCCTAACTAAAAGTATGCTTGCAAGCCCTTCATCAAACATAAAACGCTCTTGTAAGATGACTTGGTTTGTCTTCTTAAAATATTACGTTATGTTTTTATTTATTTTAATAAATTATTATTTTCTCATGTTTTTCTTGGCTTCATTTACAGACAGCTAAGTAGATCTAGTGTATTTTGAATATATTTATTTATTTATTTTTTTAGTTTCAGAATATTACAGGGGTACAAATGTTTACGTTACATATATTGCCTTTGCCCCTCCCATCTTTTAAGCCAAGTAGCAAATCAGAAGTATATCAAAGTTACATAAGGAATTTTTCAAAAATACAGATGGGAAGAAAATTAGTAAAGGTTTTGAAGAAAAGTTATGCAATATTCAGGGCTCTGGATTAAGATGGTAACTCTGATAGCAGTTGGCAGTGGGAAGAAATCAGAGGCTAGGGCTCCAGGAAAGAGAATGTTATCACAGCCAGTGTGGGAAGTATTGCAGTCCTGAACCAAGATGGCAGTTATAAACATGTCAAGATTATTAGAAATAGTTGAGAAATTTGTAAAATGAGTATAATAGAAGCTTTCCTATCTTACACAGTTGTTTTGGAAATAATGTGAAATTGCAGAGGGGAAAATGTTTTGAAAAAATCTGAATTCTTTACACGTGCAAAGTCTCCGTATTATTTATTAAGTAAGAGCACATTTCTTTCTCTGGGTTTTGTGCTTCCCTTGGAAGATTTCATGAGCAGGAGCTCACACCTGCCACCATAACCTAATTCTGCAATCAGTACTCACAGACTGCCTTTATAGTTGGCCATTACAGTAGATTTTTGTTAGTTATTCCCTTTAAAAATCAATCCCCTGCAAAAAAAAAAAAAAAAAAAAAAAACATGATCTACATATCATCTCTTTAAAATGAATGCTGCCTTGGAAAATTTTTTGTCTTATTTAATATTTGACAATATTTACATATTGTCAAGTATAAATACACAAAGCTATTAAGTTCTGTTAATACACATGATTATCCTCTAAGCCATTGCCTTTTTTGGAATAGAATGAGATAACAATGCTTGTAAACTTTAATACATGAGAAAACCAACATTTTTTTGTTTTTTCCTGCCATTCTATCCAAATTAATTTAGTAATAAAGTTAATAGAATTTTGAAATGCAGCACAATAATAAAAGTATTCAATATTTATATGTGACATTATTTTTATTGTTAAAGGATAAATGAAAACATAACAAAATTCATTGTATCGAAAGTTCATTTTAGTTTTTCATTTCAATTTTTTATTAAGTATTCATCCAGTAGAATTCCCTATCTTGTTCCTTGCTGTTGGTTCTTACAACTGAGGGTAACCTATTATGTAACTATGACATTAGTAGTTTGAGATTAAATGAAAGACAGTTTTTAAAAACACTAAAATTATTTGAACCCTTAGTCAATGAATAATTTGTTATATTGGCAAACAACAGCATTCACAAGGTACAACAGCCAGAAAATGGCTGGAATAACCATATCCTAGACAGTGTCAGCTGAAAAGCAATTATTGTCATTGTAATAAAAAAGAAAAGTAAAACCTTGTCACATTGCAATGCTTATTCCCATGGAAACAATAATACACATTACATGTTTCAGAGTAAATATCTGATAGTGCTGTGTATTCACTGGTGAGAACATTTTCTTCCCATCAAACCCAAATAAGCCACATTTTGGGGGGAAGGTACTTGAATTTAGCTTTTAATTCAGGAAAATCAACTGCAACATTAATGTTCAAAATAACAAAGTGTTTACTCACCTATGGACACATTAATCCTCAAAAAATTCAAGAAATTGGCTGGGCACTGTGGCTCAAACCTGTAATCCTAGCACTCTAGGAGGTCGAGGCAGGAGGATCACTTGAGCTCAGAAGTTCAAGACCAGCCTGACTTAGGGTGAGACCCTGTCTCTACTAAAAATAGAAAAATTAGCTGGGCACCCTGGCCTACTCCTGTAGTCCCAGCTACTCAGGAGTCTGAGGCAGGAAGACTGCTTGAGCCCAGGAATTTGAGGTTGCTGTGGGCTAGGCCAATGCCACAGCACTCTACCCAAGGTGACAGAATGAGACTCTGTCCACAAAAAAAGGAAATTGAACCCCCCTTCACAGTCCACCCCTCCATATAAAAAAAAATTCAAGAAATTATCATAATAAAACAGTGTGGTTCACTTAATTTATTCTTTAAAAAAGATAAACATAGACCACATAAATTCAGAAAAAAGTTTCACATCTCAAATGAGTTTCTTATTTTACTAAGGGATGACCGTTGGTTTCCTTTGATTAACCTTTCCATTAGTACATTTAAAATACAATAAACAAATTTTGATTAATACACACTTTCAGAAACATCTGTCATCTAAATGGCTTCATCATCTAAAATGAGGTTATCTGTACTCTATTTCTTTTGTATAACCTATATTAAATGTAAAAATGGAGAATATATTTTGCTGAAACATTTTTTGTTGATGTATCCCAACCTGTCTTTGAGAAGATTCTGTTATACCTCCAAGATGTCTTTTATTTCAATATATTTCAAAACCGATTCAATAAATAATATTAAGAATCCTATTTATGTTACATCCATTTATACTTTTAAGATGGTCTCATCACTTTAAAGTTTATGTACACCTATCAAATATATACCTCACATTTAAAAATTGATGGTTTAATGAGAAATGTCTTCATTTTTCTGATTTCCATATTGCTAATTTTACTATCTACTTGAGCAGGCATTAATATTAAATATAATTACCATACTTATTTTTATAAAATACTGCAGCCTAAAATAAGGAAACAATTTACAATTAATCCTAGACTTGGATATATGGGAATTTAGGTTATTTTCAAAGCTTTTTCTTAAATCCTGATTGGTTTTATTGTAGATACCAAGGGAAAAAGTTAAATTTCTCATATTTTTACTTTCCTCATTCTCTCTTTAGATATCACTCTCTCTTTCTCTCCTGAGTTCTAGAAATGATTTAGAGATAGGATGATAATAGAATTTTCCTTCTAGTCCCATAGGTAGTTATATTCTGACCCCAAAGAAACAGGAGAGTTTCCAATATAATTATGAGTTTTTCCAAACTTCTTTTAATCTCTAAAGAGAATGACCAATAATAAAACCAGTGACCATAGTAGCCAATTTAATTTACCTAATCTTCAGTAATCAAGTTGATAAATGGTATTTTCAATATATTTTAATGATGTAATTATAGTACTTTTTTCCCATTTACAAGTCAATGAATTCAGTAAGCATTTGCATTTTTCTTTCCAAGATGCTTGGTTACTCTACAGGAAAAAAAAAGGATCTCATTAGCGTATGAATTCCCTTTGGTATTTTTGTTGCTTTTACCATTATTTCTCTTTGTTATAGAATCACATATGAAATTATCTACTCATCAATATGTTAGGCAAAATTCAACCTAGCTGGTACACTGAGAGTAATTTATAATTTTCTTGGATTAAATAATTCCAGCTTTTGGAATAAAGGTAATGGTAAACTCTCTTACTACATAAGGGCATAAAACATGGTTTCCATTATAAACATATAATGGAAAAAACATGGCTTTGGAGCTAGCTTAGTGACTTTGGAAAGCAGTTTACCTAATTGTTGTGAACATCACTTCATTCGTTGTTAAAATGGGGATAAAATACCTATTTCATATGAGCAGATATAATATATGCCCAGTGTCTGGCACATAATCATGTTCAATAAATGAGAGTGGAAAAAGGAGCGAGAGGAGGTGATTATTATGATACAGCAGTTACTACCTGAAGTCAAGTGGCCCCATTCCTTCCCTGCAACTCTCTTTCTTTCACTCTCTTATCACTAAAATTACCTCATTTTCTCAAACTTAGTCTTTCTCTACCTAATTCTAGGGTTTCTCAAAACTAGTTAAGTCTTTTAGAATCCTAGATTTTTAGCCTCTAAATTTAGTGGATTCTAAAACATCCAGATGTTTTCACTTAGAAATGTAGGCTGTAACCACATTAAGATAGTCAAAAAAGACACCTGCACTCGAATGTTTATAGCAGCACAGTTCACAATTGCAAA
>VBSM01000361.1:36232666-36267221 GCA_008086735.1 Cheirogaleus medius
AAAATAATAAAAATTAAAAAAAAAAAAAGATAGTCAGTATGGATTTAATTCCACCACTGATCTGATTTAGGCCCAATACTTGGGATGTAGCATTTGAAAATGACTGACAATAGGAGCCAAGGCCAGTTCCATAGAAAAGGTAATGATTGCTATGCATAGAAAATGTTTTCTTTTCTCCAGCTTCCCCCTAGACTCAGAGTAGCCTTAGACTCATAACATCATTTTTCACACAACCATTAACATTCTAAAGGAATCATGTTCTAGAAAATTGAAAACAAGGAGCAAATTGTTTCTACAAAAGCATTTTGATTACTGCATTTTAGATGGATATTACTTTCAAGTGTTTCTATTACAGGTATTTGCCTTGATAGGTTCAGGTCGATACAAACTCAAGCCTCACAAGGTTCATTCTTCCATGATCATGGACACCATGCGGGCCTAACTTCTTTAACAAAATACTATGCCTTAAGTCATATTCATCAGAAAATAGTGTATGACACATATGTTTTTGCACTCAACTGACACCTATAAGTAGAATGCAAGAAGTCAGATTAGATAGAGAAGAGGTTAAATCATGATGACTTGCAATGAAGAAAGGTCACAGCTAAAAGCACAGGGAGATTTGGAGCTAGATAGGCCCTGTCGAGTTGTCCAAAGGCACGGGTCCGTCCTTTGTATTCTGAATCACCACTTACTGAACGTGGGTTGCTCCCTGTATTAGTCCATCTTCATTGGTATAAAGAAAATAACTGAGGCTGGATAATTTATAAAGAAAAAAGGTATATTTGGCTCATAGTTCTGCAAACTGTACAAAAAGCCTGGTACCAGCATCTGCTTCTGTGACAGGTTTGGAGATTTGGAGGGGCCAATCATTGAAACCATACCACTCTCTCTGAGCGGGTTGCTCCCTGCTGCTGAGGGAAATTGTTAGAGGGCACTTAGCTATGAGCTGTTAGAAGCCAACACACCTGGCAGTTTGGAGAATAAATGCCTCATCCTAGAGGGAGGTATGGGTGGTGCACTGTAAAAATCACTGCCTATGGCTAACCAGCAGTCATTTACTTTTAATGCTTTGGAATAAAATGTCTTATGGAATCTTTTTTGAAAAAGTATATGCAGTAAGATGACACAATCCTTGTCATAGTGACATTTCAGTAACTTATCAAGTGAACAATGTAACAATGCTTGTCACAATGACCACAGGCCTTGCTATTCTTCACCCTTAAGTATAGCAGAGAGACTTTTGGCCACAGAATGGCAATGAGAAGGCTGAGCATGATGGAGTTCAGTGAGTGAAAGACTTGAGACATAGGTTAGTTCAGAAGTTCTTAAAAATTTCAGGCACTCTACACTTCAGAAACCAATAAAACTAAACACCGTAGTATAAACTGGGTCAGATCTTGATACTCATGTTGAGATCTGCAGTCCTTGTTCATTAACTGAGTTGTCTACACCAATGTTTCCCAGTGGACATTAGTCCCACAAGATGCTAAATAAAAGAAAGTTCTATGGTTAAATGTGATTGGGAAAGTCATCATTCCAAAATCCCTCCTGAAATTTGCAGCATGTGTTAGGATGTTTCTTAAGAAATTAATCTGCCTATATTTATACCGCATGATTTCTCAAATTTACATAATCATATCATCATTTTTCATATAACCCTAGTCAACAATCTAAACAAATCATGTTCTAGAGAATTCAAGCTGGGACATGCTTTTCCATGTAATGCCAAAATGTCCTATGGAAAAATAAATAGGTCTAAAATAAATAGGTCTAAATAAATAGGTCTTATGTTGCTTCATCAACATAAGGTCAAAATATACTCTTCTGTGTATATTTTGAAATTCTCTACTGAAATTCCCCTGGGAACAATAGGCTAAAAGCAGTTGCAACACAAAGCTCAACAAAATAGGTTTGTCAGTGAGTTACATGTATGCACACACATTTTCTTACCTATTAAAAATAATCCACTAAATCAACATTATTTACTCTTTGATATGCACTAACATTTGAATTTCCAGATTGTCCTCTGAGGAAAACTTCAGAAAAGCCAAAAAAGCCTTTCTGATTTGGAATAGGATTTCAGCCACAAGGACTTGACTAGCTCTTTTCCCATGTATGGCATAGGCAGAGAAAATGTGCCGTGTGAAAGAAGCAGGGCTTTGCAGTGAGATGAAAAAGGCTCCGGTTCTAACTCCAGTCATTATCTGAGTAACCTTGACTAACTGCTTGCCCTCTCTGACTAAGGGCACATATGTGCATATATGTAATAGAAAGGTGACACATCTTATCTTTAAACTTGTCTTGGAGATTAATAAAATAACATTTTCATTTCTTTCAAAAATTTCCTTTTTTTCCAAATTTTCTAAGCTTCTGACTTTATCTATAGTATAGGGAGGAATCAGAAATGACACTAAAAGGGAAAATACGGGAATAGCTTGAATATATAACCTCATGGTGGGAAGCTTAGAGACAAGAAAAGACAAAAGCATGAAAATTTCCCTTATCTAAGATTATCCCTTCCCTTCTGCCTCTTAAAGGTTTCCTTAAAAGGAGAATACTCTTTAATCACTTAATAGTTTTTGATATTCTTCCTAACACAATTTGGACACTTCATCAGTGATGGGTATTTAATCACAGCAAACTATTTCTATCTGGCAACTGACAGTGAATCCATTGCACAGTTTGAATGCCTGTGCACTGACAGCATGGATGCTTACAGTACGAAATGCAAATTAAAAGTACAATAGGCACAACTCTTAACTTATCACACTGGCAAAGGTCAAAAAGTTTTATTATGTATTATGTTTGCAAAGGTTGATGTGAGCCTAAATTGCTACAACATCTAGAGAAGGCAATCTGGTAGCAGCTAAGAAAATTTGAAATGTACCCTTTTTGACTCAGCAATACCATTTCTAGCAATTTATCCTACAGAAATACTCTCCTGTGTGCAAAACAAAGCTGGCTCCAATGTGCAGCACTGCTGGTTATTGTAAAAGCCTAAAAACAGCCTAAATTTCTATGAATTGAGAACTATTAAAATATTTTGATAAATCTATAAAATAGAATATTATTTATAACTAATTATATGATTTACTATAATATTAGTCTTCAGGATATATTATAAAGCAAAAACAAGTTACAGAATACTTGTATATTAAAAAATGTATAATATGTTCTACACTCCATAGGCATAGATCACCTCTGCAAAGAGACATCTAAGAACTTGTTAGCAGGTGCCTCCAGAGAAGGTATCCAGGGACCAAGAGGGCCTTAATGTTTCCGTCAGCTTGAATGAAGTTTAACCAGGCTTCCCCCTCACTTTAGACAACAGACCTATCTTTTCTTAGAACAGTTCATTTAGAAAACTTATAATTAGGGCCAGGTGAGGTGGCTGACACCTATAATCCTAGAATTCTGGGAGGCCAAGGCAGGAGGACTGCTTGAGCTTGGGAGTTCTAGACCAGCCTGAGCAAGAGTGAGACCCCATCTCTACCAAAAGTAGAAAAAACTAGCCAGGTATGGCGGCACCCCCCTATACCTGGCTACTCAGTAGGCTGAGACAGGAGGATTGCTTGAGCCCAGGAGTTTAAGTGAGCAAGGCTGATGCCATGGCCCTGTAGCCTAGGCAACAGAGTGAGACTTTATCAGAAAAGAAAAAAGGAAAGGAAAGGGAAGGAAATGCAAGGAAAAGGAAGGAAAGGAGAGGAGAGGAGAGGAGAGGAGAGGAGAGGAGAGGAGAGGAGAGGAGAGGCGAGGCGAGGCGGGGAGGAGAGGGGAGGGGAGGGGAGGGATAGGAAAAGTTAAGTTGTAATTATAATATAAATTCTTTCTCTGTTCTTTTGAAATGTAAATCTTTTTAAAAGCCTCTTAACAGCTTTACCACCCAGTACTATCTTTCTCAAGGACCTGGGAGCCATCCCTTTGAAATGTAATCAACAAGGAAGATAGAGCCTTTATCTCTCAGCCTCTGTGGGAAGGTAGGAGCCTAACTCCTATCAAGGTGTCTCGCTCCAAATTGTAAAACTACCTCGTCCTGAAGATAAGAGAAAGTTTAGTTTTCCCTTGGATTAGGCCACTTAGCAAACACAAGTGGCCTACAGTTCCCCTACTTCAACTCTTAGAACTCTCTAGCCCATTTTTTTTGGTTGATTGGAGCTCAGACTGAGTTCTGGCCTCTTTTTCTATTGCAATAGACTTGAATAAAGTCTTTTTAGCCTGTCTAACTTTGGTGCAATTTTTGCCTTGACACTGGTATACAAGAAAATCTGATCAAGAGAGAGACTTACTTTTAACTTACTATCTTTTTGTACATTTTGACATGTTTACAATATTCATGGGTTACCTATTGAACAAATTTAAATTAAACAGTCTAAAAATTTTTAGGGAAGTCTACAGAGTATGGAAATATAGGCTATGTTGCCCTGAAGAGATCCATACAACCAGCTTCAGCTTTGACATACTTATGTAAAATATTTTAAAGAGAAAAGAAAACTTCCAATTATATCAGAGAAAATTTGTGCATCCTACACATCTGATAAGGGACTGATAACTAGAATCTACTTATAACTCACGAAAATCAGCAAGAAAAAAATCAAACAACCCTATCAAAAAGTGGGCAAAGGACATGAACAGAAACTTCTCTAAAGAAGACAGAATTATGGCTAACAAACATATGAAAAAATGGTCAACATCTCTAATCATCAGGGAAATGCAAATCAAAACTACAATGAGATATCACTTATATCCAGTAAGAATGGCCTTTATCAAAAAATCCCAAAACAATAGATGTTGGCGAGGATGCGGAGAGATAGGAACACTCCTCCACTGCTGATGGGACTGCAAACTAGTTCAACCTCTATGGAAAGCAATATGGAGATACCTTAAAGCGATACAAGTGGATCTACCATTTGATCCAGCAATCCCATTACTGGGCATCTACCCAAAAGATCAAATGACACTCTACAAAAAAGACACCTGCACTTGAATGCTTATAGCAGCACAATTCACAATTGCAAAGCTGTGGAAACAACCCAAGTGCCTATCAATTCATGAGTGGATTAATAAAATGTGGTATATGTATACCATGGAGTACTATTCAGCTCTAAGAAACAACGGTGATATAGCACATTTTGTATTTTCCTAGATATAGCTGGAACCCATTCTACTAAGTGAAGTATCCCAAGAATGGAAAAACAAGCACCACATATACTCACCAGCAAACGGGTATTAACTGAACAGCACCTAAGTGGACACATAGAAACTACATTAATTGAGTATTGGGCGGGTGGGAGGGGGGGCGGGTATATACATACATAATGAGTGAGATGTGCACCGTCTGGGGGATGGTCAGACTTGTGGGGGGTGGGGGGGCAAGGGCATTATTTGAAACCTTAAAATTTGTACCCCCATAATATGCTGAAATAAAAAATAAATAAATAAATAAAAAATAAAATAAACAGTGTGAACTTTATACAAGCCAAAACCAAAATGGGAAAGTGTCCTTAATTCTCTCAAATAGTACTGTTAATAAAGAGAAAATATTTTATCTCAGTGGAATGGAAATTGCAATGAAATTTTAAATGAGAGTTTACTATATTTTCCAGAGATGCTTGATGGACAATTATTCTGTATGTCTAGCCTATTTGAGTTGCCCTAGTATAATATAGGTTTGTGTCAACCCACATAGTATCTATTGAAGCCTTCAAGTTACAAACTAGCATTCAATTAAGCCAGTTGCTTTATGATACTTTACAATCAAACCAAAATAAGATATTTAGAAATATCTTATTTTTACAAATATTTATAAAGTCAGTATAATCCATTTTCAGTGATATCTTCTTTCAAAGAAAGTTCTAAAATCTACAGTAAGAAAGAATGCCATCAATTGTCATGATCTTGTTTGTTAGTCACAGTTTTAAAAATTAGGTCCTTTCTTTAAGAGGTAAACTTTAAATTCAGAGAACTTAATGAGTCATTATTTTGTTGTTACTAAGGATATTAGTCTATAATTAAATTTTCAGAAAGTAGAAGACATTCAATTTTTACTTTTTGCACAAGAACATCTTAACCCTACTATAACAGGGGTATGGCACTTTTTCTTGTATCTAGACTACCATCATGTATTTACTGTGGGGTATCCTTTTCTCTTTCCTATTATAGTTAATTTATTTAAAAGAAAGAAAAATGAAGGAGAGCAATTGAGAAAGATTTTTGAATATACCTTAAGGAAAGAGACAGATATTATTTGAATATAATATGACACTTAATGTTCAACGCGCATAGCTAGGAAACACTCCTAGACATTTGATTTTTTTTCACTATCTGGAATTGACCAGAATCTTAAAGAAAATAAAACTGTCTCATGAAATCTGTACTGTCTCTGCCTTCTACTGCTTCCTCTGAATCTAAGCTACATAAAGCTTATTTCATGGATTAACAGCATTGACATCACCTGGGAGCTTGTTAAAAATGAAGAATCTCAGGCCTTATTCCAGACCTTTTAATCAAAATCTTCATTTTAACAAGATCCCCAGTTGATTTGTATGCACATTAAAGAGTAGAGGTAATACTCCGGATCTGAAGGTCCTCTGGTCCTCTTCCCTCCTATTCAGCAAACATTAGCTAATGTAGAGGATTGAAGGATTCTTAGCCCAAAGAGGAAAGTATTCGATACAGTCTACCTGCCCACAGCCTCTGCCTTCCATTCTATCTGGCATGCCATTACCTAAAATGGTCTTCCCAAAATATTATTTGTGTCATGCTCCTCGTGATAACTATAATAACATACTCATTTTAAGTACTTTTTTCAACTTACAAAGTTCTTTCATGTAAATTGTCTGAGTTAATACTCATAACAATATTGTAAAATAGGTAATATTAGTTCTAGATGAGATGCATTCTCAGAAAACTTATGAACCATGTCTAAAATCAGTTATAAAGTAGCCAATGAAGCTGAGCCTCATTTTTCAAAATTCTAACATTAAACATCACACTCCTTCCCCTATTTCCCTTCCCCAATCTTCAATTATTCTCTTTTACATATTTTTGAAAATCGAACATGCTGGCATAATCTGGCCCCAGATTATTATCCCAGATTATGCCCCAGATTATGATGTCTCCTACCAAACCATCCACTATATCAAAACCAACCCTTTGAGCTGGCCCCACTCACTTATTCACATATATCCCTGTCTGAGAAACCAACACCATTCCAGTTTTTTAAAATGTAGCTAAAGACCATTATTATATAAGAAGGAATATAAATCATAAAATGTGCCCTGGGTTATTCAACATAAATGTTTTCAAGTCTTCAAAATTTGAAAAATTTGGATATACATTAAGAAATATTGAAATAATAGCACTTATTCTCCTTATTTTCTAGATCTGTCTGCTGATGAGGCCTAGAAAAAATTATGCCACATTAGCAATGTGTACAACCAAAATCCAGATCTTGATTTCTAATAGCATTCTCCAAATTTAAAAAACAGTAGGAAAGGCTCCTTTGAGAAGGAAGGGATTCCAGCGCTGGAGCTGGGGGAAGGATGCAATATGAACCTGCCTGGAAGGTGCCAAGAGGAAAGAAAATGCTCAAAAACCACAATTAAGGGGTATGTCAAGGGGACACATTAAACTAAAAGAGCTCCCAATGGCCAAGCTGGAACAATTTGAATAACAAAATAAATAAAGTCATATTGGATTGCAGTCCAAAGTATAAAGTAATATTGAAGAGTTTACACTGATATAAATAAATGACTGAATAAACAAACAAAAGAGAGACAAAGCTCCCATACAAAAGAATTTCAAATAATGTATATAGCTTGAAGAGATGGAGTTCAATTTCCTTCCACATACCCTTGAGTATCTCTTATACTTACTAACTTGCCTCCAAAAAGTAGGGTTTGACAAGGAACCAAAATTATAATTTTATAGTAGAGAAACCTGGTAAACACTAAATTAGTCATTTCTTCAAGGTTAACATAATCATTGATAATTCAAGTTGATAGCACATACCCTTCTTATGAAGAAATGAGAATGGCACCTCACCTCTGTGGCCTTCCTTCCCAAACCCCATAACCCCAGCCTAATTATGAGACAAACATTAGATGAAGCCCAAATTGAAGAACACTATAAAAACAACTGATCAGTACTCCTCAAACTGTCGAGGTTATCAAAAACAAGGAAATTTGGAAAAACTATCATTGACCAAAGGAGTCTACGGAGATATCACAACTAAATATGATATGGTATTCTAGAGAAATCCTTGAACAGAAACATGGCATTAAGTAAAAACTTGTGAAATTTAAATAAAGTATAAAATTTAGTTAACAGTTATGCATCATTGTTTCTTTAATTATAACAAATATACCATAGTAATTAAGATGTTAACAATAGGGGAAACTCGGTAAGGGATATGTGGGAAGTCTCTGTATTATCTTTGCAACATTTTGTGAATCAAAGAAAATATTTAAATTTGTTTAAGACAGAGAACTAAATACTTTTACACACAAACAAAAGCAGAAAGAATTTTTCACCAACATCCCAGCACTGTAAAAATGTTAGGTGAAGTTCTTCAGGCAAAATGAAAATGATACCATGTAGGAACTAAAAATTTTATAAAGAAATGAGGAGTACTAGAAGTGGTAAATATGTGTTGTAAATTTTAAAAAAGCATTGTTTTCATCATTTTAAAAATTATTTACAGGAAAATTGATTGTGTAATAACTATGTATTGTGGGTTCTAATGCACGTAGAAGTAAAATATGTGACAACAATGGCACAAAGGACAAAGAAAATGGAAATATACTATTGTAAGCTTTCACGCTATATGTGAGGAGATGTAACATTACCTGAAAAATTATAGCTAATAACCAACACATTAGATTGAATAGAATCATAAAAACAATCCAAAAGAAGTAAATGAGAACAAATAATAAATTGCGATAAGGTAAAGATGCATCCTTTAAATTTTTGAGCAACCACTTAAAAAAAACTAGTGAATACAAAATGGAATACCAAAAATATTAAGTTAATCTGAAAGAAGACAGAAAAAGAGGTAAAATAGAGCAAAAGGAAATAGATATTATAAATAAAAAATAACAAGATGATAGACTTAAATCCAACCATATCAATAAGTATATTGAATGTAAATGGTCTAAACAATGGATAAAAAAATAAGATATAACTTTATATTGAAGTCTCTAGGAAACTTTCTTTAAATATAAAGGCAGAGATAGTTTAAAAATAAAAAATTATAAAATTCATGGGGTGAAAAAACAAATTTCTCTTGTAGAAGAATTCAGAATAATATATGTAGTCATTCTGCCCTCAAGGAGAGGAAACATAAATCTCTACTTAAGTGTGAGTTAGGTATAATATTTCTTTCCCAAAGACTACAGTGCAGAAAGAAAAAAAAAGAATAAATAAACAAATAGGTAAATATAAAAGGAATAGAAAAATATATATACCAGATAAACATTTATTAAAAGAAAAATGAAGCAGCTATATTAATAGCTGAATATATATAACAGCTGAACAGTTATAGGCTGAATTCCCCCCACAAGTTAAGCCCCTAAACTCCAGTACCTCAGAATGTGGCTGTATTTGAAGTGAGAGCCTTTAAATAGGTAACTATTAATAAGCTAAAAATGAGGCCATTAGTGCAGGCCCTAACCCAATCTGACCAATGTTTTTATAAGAAGGGGAGATTAGGACAAGCAGAAGGACACTGGGGGGCAGGGGTTGGGGCACGTGAACAGAGGGATGACCATGTGAACGGGCTGCGAGAAAGTGACCACCTAAAAGCCAGGGAAAGATTCCTCAAGAGAGATCAACACTGCTGGCACCTTCATCTTGGATTTCCAGCCTCTAGAACTATGAGAAAACAAATTTGTTGTTTAAACCATCCAGTCTGTGGTATTTTGTCATGACAGCCCTAGCAAACAAATATAATTAATAACAGACCTGTTATAATTAATGACAGGTAGATTTTAGAGCAAACAATATTACCAGAGATGAAGAGAGGTATTTCATAGTGATTAAGGGGTTGGTTTATTAGAAAGACATAAGAACCTTTAATATGTATGCACCCAATAACAGAGCTTAATAATGCATGAAACAAAAACTGACATAATTAAAATGAGAAATAGACAAATCCACAATTATAATAAAAAATTTGAATAATATTCTCTCAGTAATTGATAGAATTGATAGAATAAGCAAACAAAATATAAAATTTGAACGCTATTAATAACCAGACCTAGGTTACAACACTAGGAACACTCCACCAAACACTCCACCAAACACTAGGAACACTCCACCAAACAACAGGAGATTATATACTTTTTCAACTGCACATGAAACATTCACCAAAAGAGACTTTATTTTATGCCTCATAAGATTAAAAATATAAGGATTAAAATCAACAGTTTTATTTCTGACCACATCAGAAATAAATTCAAAATTAATAACAAAGACTTACCTGAAATATCCCCTAATATTTGTAAATTAAACAACACATTTTTAAACAAACTATGGGTCAAAGAAGAAATCATAAGAGAGATTAGAAAACATATTGAACTTAAGAAATATTAAAATATAACAAAATTTTAGGGATGCATAAACAGTGTATATTCCTACTATCTAACTATATTTTGTACGCATTAACCAAACTCTCTTTATCGCCTCTTCTGCACTACCCTTTCCAGCCTCTATTAACCATTATTCTACTCTATACCCTATGAGATCAATTTTTTTAGCACCCACATATGAATGAAAACGTGTGATACTTATCTTTTTGTGCCTGGCTTATTTCACTTAACATATTATTTTCTAGTCCCTTTCACATTGTTGCAAAAAAATCTGGTTAAAAATGAGAAAAAGATCTGAACAGATATTTTTCAAAATAGGACATTCAAATGGCCAAAAGTATATAAAATATGCTCACCATCACTGATCATCAGAGAAATGCAAATCAAAACCACAATGCAATATCTCCTCACTCCAGTTAAAATGACTTTTATCAACAGGACAAAAAACGATGAATGCAGGCAAGGATGTGGAGAAAGGGGAACCCTTGCATACCATTGGTGGGAATGTAAATGAGTATAGTCATTATGAAAAACAGTATGGAAGTTCCTCAAAAAACTAAAAATAGAACTACCACACGATCTAGCAATCTCACTGCTGGGCATATATCCAGAAGAAAGGAAATCGGTATGTCCAAGATACATCTGTACTCCCATTTTTATTGTAGCACTATTCACAATAGCCAAGATACAGAATCAACCTAAGTGTCCAACAACAGATGAATGGATAAAGAAAATGTGGTACATATATACTGTAGAATATTATTCAGCCATAAAAACAGAATGAAGATAATTTTTGATCCCTCAGACCTCTCCCACCTTCCCCGCTTCTGAATCTCCAAAGTCCATTATACCACACTGTATGACCATGTATTCTTATTATTTAGCTCCCACATACAAGTGAACACATGTGGTATTTGTTTCTCTGTTCCTGAGATACTTCACTTAGGATCATGGCTTCCAGTTCCATCCAAGTTGCTATGAATAGCATTATTTCATTCTTTTTTATGGCTGAGTAGTATTTCATGATATATTTTCTTTACCCAATCATCAGCTGATGAGTACTTAGGTTGATTGCATATCTTTGAAATAGTGAATTGTGATGCAATAAATATACAAGTCATGTGCCTTTTTGATATAATGACTTTCCCTTTGGATAGATATCCAGCAATGGAATTGCTGGGTTGAATTTTAGATCTACTTTTAGTTCTTTGAGAAATCACCATACCGTTTTTCATAGTGGTTGTACTAAATTACATTCCCACCAACAGTGTGTAAGTGTTCCCTTTTCACAACATCTGCACCAAAATCTTTTGCTTTTTGACTTTTCAATAATGGCCATTCTGACAGAGAGATGATGGTTCTCACTGTGGCTTTAATTTCAATTTCTTTGATGATTACTGATGTAGAACAGTTTCCCATATGTTTTTGGTCATTTGCATATCTTCTTTTGAAAAATGTTCATGTCTTTTGCCCACTTTTTAATGAAGTTGGTTGCTTTATGTTGTTGTTGTTGTTGATGATGATGATGATTTGTTTCAGTTCCTTGTATATTCTGGTTGTTACTCCTTTGTCAGGTCTATAGTTTGTGAATATTTTCTCAAAATTGTATAGGTTGACTACCTAATATGGTGGATATTTCCTGTGCTGAGTAGAAGCTTTTTAGTATAATAAAGTCCCATTTATTTAGTTTTGTTTTTGTTGTATTTGTTTTGGTAGTCTTGGTGATAAATTCTTTGCCTAAGCCAATGTCCAGAAGAGTTTTTCCTAAGTTTTCTTCTAGAATTTTTATGATGTCAGGTCTTACACTTAAGTCTTTAATCTTTTTTGAGTTCATTTTAGTGAGAGATAGTTACCCAGTTTCATTCTTCTGCATGTGGATCTACAATATTCACAGTCTCATTTATTAAATAGGAAATCCTTTCCCCAGTGTATGAATTTGTTGTCTGCATTGTTGAAGATCAGTTGGGCATAGGTGTATGCTTTTATTTTGGAGTTTCCTATTCTATTCCATTGGTCTATGTGTCTACATTTTTACCAGTGCAATGGTGTTTTTGTTACCATAGCCTTATAGTATAATTTGAAGTCAGGCAATGTGAGATGTCCAGATTTGTTCTTTTTGCTTAGGATTGCTTTGGCTATTGGGTTTTGTGATTCCATATAAAACTTTTTCTAATTCTATGAAAAATAACATTGATATTTTGATGGGAATTGCATTGAATCTGTGCATCACTTTGAGTAGTATAGAAATTTTAATAATATTGATTCCTTCCAATACATGAGCATGGAATGTTTTTCCATTTGTTTGTGTCATCAATGAATTCTTTCATCAGCGTTTTGTAGTTCACTTTGTAGAGATCTTTCACCTCCTTAGTTAAGTATATTCGTAAGTATTTTTTTAGCAGCTCTTATAAATTATATTGAATTCTTGACTTGATTATTTGATTCTCAATGTGGCTGTTATTACTGCATAAAAATGTTACTGATTCATACACATTAATTCAAATATATTTTTTCTACATTAAACAAAAAGGCATAGAAATTAAAGATACTTTGTCTAAAGTTAAAAATTTCTCATGTGTTTATATGAAATATTTCTTATTTATTTGGCCTTTTGATTAGAATATAAGAGAGTAAAAAATATTTCCTATAAAGTATAAATTTTAATGTCTAAGAATAATTAAAAATGTACTTACTTATTAACCTCTTCCATCTAATCAACCACATTCCACAACTGCTGCATACATTTCAGATTACGTAGGTCTTGAAGGTCATAGTTAAGACTTAATATTCAATCCAATAAATAAGAAACATATAGAATATAGAATATAGAACATATAGAATCTTTATGCCTTGAATTTTTAAAAATTCCCTCCTTTTGCAAAAGTAGTAACAAGAATACCAGTTGGTAGCTATTGCAATAACCTAAGCAAATGGTAATGGTGGCATGGAATAGGACAGATTCCAGATATATTTAGAAGGTAGAACAGAAAGTATTTCCTGGAGTCTCAGAAAGAGAGAAGACAAAGATGACATTAAAGTTTCTGACAAACGCAATTCGTAGATATAAGTCATCTATACTGGAGTAATCAGCACATAGTTGGTGCTTGAAGCACTGTAACAATGAGAAGTCAGGAAGAGGAGAGAGCAATGGAGAATAAGAAAAAGTAACCAGAGAGACATGAGACAAACAAGGAGAGTGTATACTAGAATCCAAGTAAGGAAAGGGTTTCAAAGAGAAAGATGTGATTAACTGAGTCCAATGCTGCTGATAGGTAATATAAGTACTGAGAAATCATTACTATATGATTGGTAACAGAGTAAATTGATAAATTTGACAAGAGAAGTTTCAATGGAATAGTTGAGATTCTCAAAGGAGAAGGTGCAAAATAGAATGGGGGAGTGGAGGCAACAAGCATAGGCAACTCTTCACAGTGATTTTAATTTATATGAGACCTAAGAAATGAGACAAGTAGATATAGTACGATATGATGCCAAAGAAGATGTAGGGAGTTTATTTAGGTGTTTATCAGTGTGGTTTATAAGTATGTCATTGGAATTGATCTGACAGGGTAGAGAAAATTAAAAATGAGAAGCAAGAAGGGAGATTTGTAGGAACAATGTAGGTTAGAGCAGATGACATCAGTGCACAGAGAGGTTGGTTTATGGCCTGTCTCCAAATCCCTAAGGATCATTCCCTGACCTTGCCAGGGAGAGGAGCACCGGTCCTGAATTGCCTTTGGGGTGTTTTAGCAAGTTTGATGAACCTCTTGGGTTACCTCTGACCTGTTGTCTTCACATCTTTGTAATCGAGTGTAGTGTGTTTGGTCCCCCAGCTTAAGCTCCAGGCTGGTAGACTGTACTTGTGTGTATGAATCCACTGCTCCTTAACAGCTTCAGATAGAAGGCACTATGTTTAGCTATGAGATTGTTTCTGCTGTCATTGATTATAGTTTGCATGGAGGAGCCAGTTACCAAGGTAATCTATTGTGCCCATGTAGGCTCTGGTCCCCCAGGTGGAGTATACAAATGCCCCAAGCTTTGGGAGGGACTTATAGCTCCCAGGGGTTGCTTGGACCCTCCTCCCCACTAAAGTGGTGGGAGGAGCAAGATATAATTATAGCTCCGGAGTGCCAGAGCCTGGGTGTGTGAACCTCTATAGGGCTCAGAGGTTGCTTATCTGGCCACTAGAGGAGCCACTGATATAGTGTTCAGAGCTAACACTCCAAGCTTGGAGGGCTGCTCCTGATGGGAGGGGCCTACTTATGTAACTGCTGAGGCCTCTAGCCAGGCTTTTTCCATCCCTGTCCACAAACCCAGGAACTTTCCCCTCGAATTGGTCCACTTGTGTTCCTCTATGCCCTAGATGGGCTCTTGAGCTTCCCCACAGTTTGTTTGTCTGACCCACTGGTGTATATCTCCACATGATGCTAGTGGATAGGGGGATCTCCAATTGTGCATTCCTTTTCAACCACTAGACCACAAGGCAAGGCAGGTGGGCCTCTCTATCCCCAGAAGACTCCACAAGGGGGACGCTCCCACCAGGGGAATAGTGGCAGCTCAAGGAACTCTTGGATCAAGATGAATTCCCTATAAAAGTGAATGGTTGTGTGGGTAGCTGCTCTGATTCAGCCTGCAGCACCTGAGGCATCTGGTTGCCATGGGAGCCAGTACTTAGAACAAACTGAGTCTCAGTGGTGCAGAAAATTCCAATATGGCAGTTCTCTGGGGGAGGGGGTATGGGATGGACTTACAGACCTCTGCTCCCCTGTGCTCCTCCATATCTTCCTGATGAGCATGGGCTTTTGCTTGCCACCCAACTCTGAAATCAGGACCTCTCCCCCACACCTCCTCACCCCACTGCCTGCACCATCAGCAGGCAGGTGCTCCAAATGTCTGTGGGTAGGAAGATCATACACTGAAGCTGCTCTGTTGGCTGGGGGTGGAAACACACCCCCAGTGTTGAAAGGGAGCCACTCAAGACAGAGAACTCCAGAGGCCACTATGGTGGTGGGTAAGGGTCTACGGTCTTTCTGCACCACTCTCAAGCTGGGGGGAGCACCGGTCCACACTCCTCCTCTCTGAGCCATGGCTGCAGCACTGTGACTGCTCTCCTTTCCAGCCATAGTGGCAGCTACGCTGTCCAAGGCAGGTTCGGCTGGGAGTGTGTTCCTGTTGCCTGAGGCAAGCTTAGTCACTCAGTGCAAGGCACTTTGGCAATTGCTATGGGGTGGATGTGGCCACATGACTACAAGTGGCTTGAGCCAAAATTACTTCCTGGGATGCCAGGAGTGGAGGAGATGCAGAGGAGGAGTCATCCAAATGCAGGGATGCTGGCTCACTGGTCTCTCATGGCACTCCCCTGCAGGATAAGAGTTCTGTGTACCATTGCAGGCCTGAGGTACCCAGGTGGCAGAGGGGGAAAAAAAACTCTTACCCTTTGCATGGGCTCCAGAACTCCATTGATTTGGTTTGAGCTAATTTCTCCCTTCTATCTTCCTCTCTTGCAGCTGCTCAGTTCCTCCTGGTGGTTCCCCAGTACTTCCGTGGGGTCAGTCCCTGTGATCCATTCTCAATCAGCAATCATCCTCTGCTCCCCTCAGCCCAACCCTCAATTCCTCTGCCTGGAAGGTCTGACAAGCCTTGACTCTAGTCAGCCATCTTGAAGTCTGCCTCCACTCATGACCTCATGGTCACTTGGTTTCATTCCACATGTTTTCAATTGTCAATTATGCTACAATAAACATTTGAGTACAGGTGTCTTTTTGAGAAAATAACATCTATTCTTTTTGGTAAATACCAAGTAGTAGGTATGCTGGATCAAATGGTCCAAGTAGTAGGTATGCTGGATCAAATGGTGAGTGTACTATTATTTCTTTGAGGAATATCCATACTGATTTCCATAGAGGTTATACTAATTTGCAGTCCCACCAACAGTGTATAGTATTCCTTTCTCTCTGCATCCACACCAGCATCTATTGTTTGGGGCATTTTAATAAAAGCCATTCTAATTGGGGTAAGGTGATATCTCATTCTGGTTTTAAGTAGCATTTCCCTGATGATTGGTGATGCCAAGCATTTTTTCATATGTTTTTAGCCATTTTTCTATCTTCTTTTGAAAAATTTCTGTTCATATTTTGCCCACATTTTAATGAGATTGTTTGTTTTTTTCTTGCTGATTTGCTTGATTTCTTTGTGGATTCTGTTTATTGGCCCTTTATCAGATGTATAGCTTATAAATATTTTCCTCCCATTCTCTAGCTTGTCTATTTTCTCTGTTAATTACTTCCTTAGCTGTGCAGAAGCTTTTTAATTTAATAAAGCCTCATTTATTCATTTTTGGTTTTGCTGTGATTGCTATTGGGATCTTAGTCATAAATTCTTTGCTTAGGCCAATATCTAGAAGAATTTTTCCAACATTTTCTTCTAGAATTATGGTTTTATGCCTTACATTTAAGTCTTTTATCTTTTATCTAGTTTGAATTAATTTTTGTGAGTGGTAAGAGATATAAATCCTGTTTCATTCTTCTGCATGTGGCTATCCAATTTTCCCAGAACCATTTATTGAATAGGGTGCTTTTCCCCCATTTACATTATTGTCTGCTTTATCAAAGATCAGTGTAATGGCTATAAAACCATGTGGATGGTTTTATATCTGGGTTTTCTCTTTTGTTCCATTGGTCTATGTCTCTATTTTTGTGCCAATATCATGCTGTTTTGGCTACTAAAGACTTATATAATTTGAAGTCTGGTAATGTGATGCCTCCAGGTCTGTTCTTTTTGCTTAAGATTGCTTTGGCTTTTCAGGATCTTTTCTGGTTCCAAACAAAGTGTAGAGTTATTTTTTCTAGATCTGTGAAAAATGACATTGGTATTTTGATGGGGATTCCATTGAATCTGTAAATCACTTTAGGTTGTATGGACATTTTAACAATGTTGATTCTACCAATCCATGAACATGATATGTTTTTTCATTTCTTTGTGTCATTTCTTTCCTCGTTGTTTCATAATTCTCTTTATAGCAACGTCTCAGGTAACAAAATCAATGAGAAAATAAATTTATGTTGTTTTTCCTCACTCAGCTTGTGATATTTTGTTAAGGCAAATTTAAGAAATTAACACAAGTGGTAAGCAATGAAGATGAAGTCAATGGATTCCTCATGAGTTTGGATTGGAAGGTTCTCTCAACATATGAATTTTTATTTGCTCAAATAAACATTTGGCTATCAGATACTGATCCTACATGCAGCCTGAAATATACCCTAATCATCTGGACAGAACAGTTATTTATATATTCAAATTTTCTTTTCTTTGTCTTTGGATATTTTTATAATGATTTATTATATAGCATCATTCCCATTTTTAAAAGTTCTCACTGCAAAGATTTTTTAATTCTTTTTACTTTTTACCCCAACTATTTGCTTCCCATCTTTAAATTTGTTCTCTATAATTGGCCAAACATTTCCTTTCATTACTTTTAAATAACCCAAATAATTCAATTAATAAAAATTATAAGCATGCATTTACACAAGATAATTAAACATATGTATGACATTACCAATTCAATTTATATGTTATTGAAATAAATGTACTGAGGCCAAAATCTAATAGAGATGAAAAATGTGTAATAACACCACATAATTCAAAGTGTTACTCCAACATGCAGAGTGAAAATTCTAATTAACATCCTGTGACTCTGCTACAAAATCATTGGCTCATAAAATGTAGATATCAGCTTCATCTTGTTAACAATTCATGCAATAAATTTGCAGAAGCAGGATGTATAAATTCAGGCTGATATGTCACCCATTCTTCTACAAATATATTAACACAAAGTCAACAAATGTGAAAGTTTCACTTAACTGACAAATAAAAAATTATATATTACAAATATTTATTTCAAAGTTATAAATATGTCCCTTGCATCTAAAACTTGACTTGATAATTCTGTTCCATATTTAATAATCATCAAAACAAAATAAAGGCAAATTATTATTCAACACAATGAAAATAACTCATCTTCTCATTTGTTCTAATGACTATATTTCAGTAAGTACTACTTCAGGTAATAACTTCTGAGATCTCTTTTTTTCCTACAGTACATTAGACCTAATTATTTTCCTTTCTCTAATTTCAGAATTTTATGGGAATATACACATTTTGGTTACATGATTTGCTTTTGTACAGTTGAGTCAAAGTTATAAGTGTGCCCTTTACCCAGTTAGTGTGCACTGTACCCATTCAGTGTGAATTTACCCATCCCCTAATTATTTTCTTAGGGACATATATTATTTTGTAGTAATAATTTAAAAAATTATTGAGTTAGCCAATGAACTTTAACTTAGTCATCTGGTTTTACCAAAGGATACGAAAATTATTTTTAATTTTAATTATAACTAAGCGTGTAAGTATGACAAGAATAAAAAACAAACACTACATGTACTCACGATTAAATTGGAACTAATTGATCAACACTTATGTGCCCATATGGAAAAAATATTCATTGAAAATCCAGCAAGTGGGAGAGGGGAGAAATGGATGGGTAAATTCATATCTAACAGGTACAGTGTACACTATCTGGATGATGAACACACTTATAACTTTAACTCAAATGATACTAAAGCAACTATGTAACCAACACATTTGTAACCTTATAATATTCTGAAATAAAATAAATATTTAAAAATGCATTTGTCAACATTCTGTATATAAAATGAAAACAAACACACAAAAAAGAATGAGACACATCTATAAAGAATTGATGTAAAATATTCTATCATTTTCTCTCTATTACCAGACACTGAAGTAGTTACCTTTTTAAAATTTAATTTTATTATTTTTTTAAAAAAATGTTTTGGGTGACTTTTCTGACACATAGAAATTGTACATAATTATGGGGTACATGTGTTATTTTGATACATGCAGACAATGTGTAATGATCAAATCAGAGTGATTGGGACATTCTTCACCTTAGTAGTTACTTTCAAGCATTAAGAATAAAAGCTCACAGACATAAGTCTTCTGTTTGTGCCTAAAACCAGGGTTTCTATTTGGCCTTTTGCACTGTGAGTGCTGTTAAAATATAAAGGATATTGCTTTGCCGATTTGGAATTCATTTATTCAATCATTCATTCACTCATTTAAAAAATAAGCTTACTAGCCACTTTGTGCAAAGAAGTACAAAACGGTTTTAACTTCAGAGAACTGATAATCTAATAAAAATAACATTAAGAAGAAACATATAAAGTTCTGAAGGAGTTCAGATAAGGAAGAAAAAATAAAATAAAATTAGATTTTCTGGTATTTACTCTCTTAACTGAGAAATTTTATTTGTACCCTTAATTCATCCTTGTACAAACATATTATGTTTCAAGTTTAGTACCAAAATATCATATGGAAATAAACAGAAATTTTAAATTCCATAAAGTTTACTTGTTACACACCTTGGAACCATTTATTGAGCTTACCATGCTCTACCGAACCATATTGTCATTGAAATTTGGTAGAATGAAGGTTTAAAATTTGAGTTAGAAAGTTGACATTTTAAGCCAATAGGACATGATTATATAAAGTTCAACTAAAGAAGTTGAACTCAAGGGAGAGGAAAAGATATACAATGTAACCAAAATGTCAAAAAAAAACTTTTATTGGGTGCTGGGCAGGTGGTGGGGGAGGAGGGGAAGGGTGTATACTTACATAATGAGTGTGGTATGCACCACCTGGGGGTTGGACACGCTTGAACCTCTGGCACAGCGGGGGGGAGGGGTGGCAGGGGCAATATATGTAACCCTAACAATATCTGTATCCCCATAATATAATGAAATAAAAGAAAAAAAAAGAAAAAAATAATTTGAAATAATTTTAATTAATTAATTAATAATAATTAAATAATAATTTTTCAATTAAAAAAAGAAGTTGAACTCATAGAAGCAAAAAGTAAAATGGTGTTTACTAGGACCTGGAAGGTTTGGGTTGGGGAGATCTTGGTCAAAAAATACAAAATTTCAAGCCTTCTAGACAGAGGAAATGACAAAGACACATGGCCCAACTATATTCTGCCTACAAGAAACTCATCTCAACTATAAAAATACATATAGACTGAAGGTAAAAGGACTAAAGTAGTATTATAAAAGGATAAAAATACTTAAGTCAGATATAATAGACTTTAAGTCAAAAACAGTAAAAAGTGACAAAAAAGGTCATTATATAATAATAAAGGAACCAATTTAGCAAAAGGACATAATAATTTTAAACATATTTTCACCTAACACTGGAGCACTCAGATATATAAAGCAAGTATCATTATATCTAAAAGGATAAATAGACTCTGATACAATAATACTGGGGACTTCAAGAGCATACTCTCAAGCATTAGACAGATGATCTAGAGAAAAAATTAATGAAGAGCCATTTTGTGTAAACTACACATTAGATCAAATGCACCTGATGGAAATTTACAGAGAATTTTATCCAAAATCTACAGAATATACATTTTTCTCATGCATGGAATATTCTTCAGAAGACACATAATATTCTGAAGAACAGTATGACAGAAAACAAATCTCAATAAATTAAAAAGATCAAAATCATATCAAGTATGTTCTCAGACCACAATGGACTAAAAGTACAAATCAGTAACAAGAGGAACTTGGGAAATTATACAAATACATGTAAATTAAACTATTAATACATGCTCCTGAATGACCACTGGGTCCAGAATAAATTAAAGAGGGAAAAAACTGTCTGTCATTTAAACAAATGAAAATTGAAACACATCATTTCAAAACCAATGGGATACAGAAAAAAATCAATGCTATAAGGAAGTTTATAGTAATAAAAGCCTACATCAAAGAAGTAGAATGATTACAAACACGCTAATGATGCACTTCAAGGAACTAGAAAAGCAAGCTCAAACAAAACCCAAACTTAATAGAAGGAAAAAATAATCAAAATATGAGCAAAATTAACCAAATAGAGACTAAAAAATAATACAAATGAGCAATAAAATGAAAAGTTGGTTTATCGGAAAGATAAGCAAAATCAACTAGTCATTGGCTACACAAACCAAGGAAGAAAGATAGAAGACCCAAATGAACAAATCAGAACTGAAAAAGGAGACATTACAACAGATACCATAGAAATATAAAAGATCATCAGAGACTATCAGAAACAATTATACACTAACAAACTGGAAAAACTAGAAGAATTAGATAAATTCCTGGGCACATACAACCTACTAAGATTGAATCAGGAAGAAATAGAAAACCTGAACAGACCTGTTATTAGTAACAATACTGAATCTGTAATAAGAAAGTCTCCCACTAAAAAAAGCTCAGGACCTGATGGCTTCGCAGCTAAAGTGTACGAAAAATTTTAAAAAGAACTAATACCAATTATTTTTAAACTCTTGCAGAAAATTAAACAAGGAAGAATTCTTCCAAATTTATTTTATAAGTCCAGAATTACTTTAATATCAAAACCAGACAAAAACATAACAACAAAAAAAGTTTTAAGACAATACCCCTGATGAACTAACATGCAAAAATCCTCAACAAAATACTAGCAAACCAAATTCATCAGCACATGAAAAAGATTTTACACCATGATCAAGTGAGTTTTATTTTAGAGCTGCAACTGTGGTCCAACATGCACAGATCAATAAATGTGATTCTCCACTTAAACACAATTAAAAACAAAAATCATATAATCATCTCAATAGATGCAGATAAGAGATTTGATAAAAATGCAATATCCCTTCATGATAAAAACTCTCAACAAATTAGGTATAGAGGAATATGCTTCAACATAATTAAGGACATATTCCACAGCTAACATCAAACTGAATGGGGAAAAACTGAAAGCCTTTCCTCTAAGAACTGGGCAAGACAAAGATGTACACTTTTACCACTCCTATTTAACATAGTACTGTAAGTCCCAGTCAAGAAATCAGGCAAAAGAAAGAAATTAAAGATATTCAAATTGGAAAACAGATTGTCAAACTGTCCATCTTTGAAGATGATATGATCTTATATCTAAAAAAAAATCCAAAGACTCCATCAAAAAACTCTTAGCTCTGATAAATAAATTCAGTCAAATTTCAGGATATGAATTCAACATACAAAAATCAGTAGCATTTCTATATGCCAATAGTGAATTAGCTGAGAAAGAAATCAAGACAGCAAAGGAAACAATCAGCAGAGTAAAGGAAAAATATTTTGAATGGGAGAAAATATTTTCAAACTATTCATCTGACAAGGAGAAAACCAAATAATTCTATTAAAAGGTGAGTAAATGACATGAATAGATATTTTTCAAGAGAAGACATACAAATGACCAACTGGTATATGATAAAATGCTCAACATCACTAATCACCTGGGAAATACAAGTTAAAACTACAATGAGATATCATCTTATCCCAGTTAGAATGGCCACTATAAAAAGACAAAAGATAACAGATGTTGACGAGGATGTAGAGAAAAATAACTTTTTCTTATATTCCCAACTGTATATAAATTACTATAGCCACTGTAGAAAACAGTATGGAGATTTTTCAAAAACTAAAAACAGAACTACCATATGATCCAGCAATTCCATTACTGGATATTTATCCAAAAGAAGAGAAATCAGTATATCAAAGGAATACCTGAACCCCCATGTTTATTGTAGTACTATTTACAATAGCATTGTGTGTGTGTGTGTGTGTATACACACACACACACAATGCAATAACATTCATCCATTAAAAAGAAAGAAGTCATGTCATTTGCTCAACATAGGTAGAACTGTAGGTCATTATATTAAGAGAAAGAAGCCAGACACAGAAAAGCAAATACTGCATGTTCTCACATATATGTGGGAGATGAAAAAGTTGATCTCATGGGGGTAGAGAGTATTGTAATAAATATTAGAGGATGTGGGTGGGGGTGATTAAGAAAGGTTGGGTAATAGGTATAAGTATACAATTAGATAGAAGGAATAAGTACTAGTGTCCAATAAAACTGTTGAGTGACTATAGTTAATAAAAATATATTGTATAATTCAAAATATCTAGAAGAAAGTACTTGATATGTTCACAACACATAGAAATAGTAAATATTCAAGGTAATGGATATGTTAAATACTCTGCCTTGATCATTACATATTCTACACATGTAACAAAATATGACACCCATAAAAATGTACAAGTTTTTTGTATCAATAAAAATATGAAATTTCCATTAGGAAGAATAAGTTCAAGAGATCATGGTGGATATCACTAATTAACTATGTAGTGTATTCTTGAAAATTGCTAAGAGAGTAGATTTTAAGTGTTCTTACCACAAAAAAATTTTGTGTGAGGTATTGCACATGTTAACTTTGTTTTAGTCATGCCACAATGTATACATATTTGAAAACATTATGTTGTACATAATAAATATATACAATTTCTGTTTGTCAATTAAAGTTAATTAAAATTTTAAAAACAAAGTAAACTTTTATTATATAAAAATTATATATAAATTATGATTTTGGATAAATTATTGTATCTATTGAAATTAAGTAATAAATATCTTGTGCTCAATCAATAATAACTTTTAAAGAAACTATACCCATTGAATATGTCATATCTGATGCTTCAAAGAGTATTCTTTTTACACTGAATATTTGTGAAGTAACCAAAGTGGAAACAGTTTGAATGTGTGTCCCAGGAATGCATGCTAATAGCTTGGGCAAAAAAGCAAATTAGCTGGAAAAAAACCAAACAAACTTTGACCCTTGTTCTGTAAGAGAAAAATTTGAATTCTAACAAGTATTAGGATGAACAGAGAAAAATATTCAATATACAAAAAAAAAAGTTTAAAAGCAAGGAAAGAAAGAAAGGAGGGAACGATGGAGGGAGGGAAGGAGGGAGAAGAAGAAGAAAGGGAAGAAGGAAGAAAGGAAGCTTAAGTATTTGGGAGTAGTTATATTAACTATGAAACCCTAGGAACATATATTAGGCAGGGTGAACATTCAAAAGAGTTTCTCGTGTCCTTCTCTGTGTACAGGTCCCAGGCCCTCAAGGTGACCTAAAGAAGAACTAGTATTAGAAATATAATATAGAGGGTTGAAGGCAGGCCTAGGTCATTAGACTTAGGTAAATAATCATCTCTATTGTTCCACAATCAACACCAACGTGAGAGAAAGCTCTGTAAGATAGGATCCTTTTACTCCTATTTCTAACAATATTGTTTTCTTTGTCTAAGGATAACCAAACAATATAACATAGGTGATAAATTATAACTTGAACAAAAGTACAGCAGAAGAATTTGGAAAATGAGACCACTAAGAAAGTTTTGCAAGAGATTTTTTAAGTTTCTAAAAAAGATTTGTAATACTAGGGAGATTGTGCCTTTAAGACAAACACCAGACGAACATGCCCTGGTTTTTAAGTAAAAATGAAGCCCTGAGTGACACACTGTCAGGGTCATTTAAAAAGATACATCAAACATAGCATTGTTTTTAGCCCAACCCAACAGAAACTTGCATCTGCTTTGCATTTGTTTTCATCTCTGGTACCCAAATCTTGACTTTGAGTCTAACTTCAGTTAGTTTTGGTTTTGCATGTCTTAAAGACTCCTCTGTTGGTTCTTTGTTTCTTAGCTTTCCTGTACAATTTTAGCTCTACTTTTTAAATTTTTTTATCTCACTAGTTGTCTTAGGTGAAAATTTTCCAATTCAATTCTGAGGCCTAAGAAATTCCAACTTCTGTGAGTCTGGCCCCCAGGCCCTAACAAAGGGAAGAAATATAGCAGAGATTTCAAAAACAATACATTACAGAGAAGGCAACATGAGGGACACATACATTTGGAGAGAAGAGAACTCAACATGGAATTCCATATTCACCTGCCCAGATAACAATAGAATGACCATATATCCTATCATCCAAACCAGAATACTTTCAAGAATAAAAGAAAGCACCAACAAAACAGGGCGCCAGACGGGCATATAAATCAAACTTCTAGGACAAAGTGGGAACATACGGTAGTCACTATGATGGTTAATTTTATGTGTCAATGTAACTGGGCTAAGGAATATCCAAATAGCTGGTTGCCAGGGTTTGGATATTTGTCCCTCCAAATTTCATGTCAAAATGTGATCCTCAATGTTGGAGGTGGAACCTAGTGTGAAGTATTTGGATCATGGAGGTGGATCCCTCAGGGATGATTTGGTGTCATTCTTCCAGGAGGGAGTGAGTTCTCACTCTTGGTTTCCATGAGAACTGGTTGTTGAAAAGAGCCTGACACCTCGTCTCTCTCTTGTTTCTGCTCTCACCATGTGACCTCTGCACTCCAGCTCTCCTTCACCTTCTCCCATGAGTGGAAGCAGCATGAGGGCCTCACCAGAAGCCGAGCAGATACCAGCACTGTGCCCCTTGTACAGCCTGCAGAGCTATGAGCCAAATAAACCTCTTTTGTTTATAAATTAGCCGGCCTCTGGGCTGGGTGCAGTGGCTCATGCCTGTAATCCTAAGCACTCTGGGAGGCTGAGGTGGGATGATTGCTTGAGTTCACGCTTTCAAGACCAGCCTGAGCAAGAGCAAGACCCCATCTCTACCAAAAAATAGAAAAAATTAGCTGGTGTGGTGGTACATGCCTGTAGTCTCAGCTACCCAGGAGGCTGAGGCAGGAGGATCACTTGAGCCCACGAGTTTGAGGTTGCAGTGAGCTATGATGACATCATTGCACTCTAGCCAGGGCAACAGAGTGAGATGCTATTTCAAAAAAGAAAAAAAAAAAAAAAAGAAGCAGCTCACCCTCCCCATGTGGTAAGGGCTTATCCAATTTTTTGAGGGCCTGAAGAGTAGAACAAAAAGTTGGAGGAAAGGTGAATTTCCACTCTCTCTTTTTGAGCTAGAGCATCTATATTCTTCTACCCTTAGACATCAGCTTTCCTGGTTCTTGAACTTTCAGACTCAAACCAGTACTTACATCATTTGCTCCACTGGTTTTTGGGCCTTCAGGCCTTCAGACTTGAATTGAAATAACATCACGGGCTTCTCTGGTTCTCCAGTTTGCAGAAGGCAGATTGTGGGTCTTCTTGGCCTCCATAATCATGTGAGCCAAGTCTTGCAATAAATCAATCTCTCTCTCTCTCTCTCCCCACCTCATCCCATTGGTTCTGTTTCTCAGGAGAACCCTGAATAATAATCCAGTGACCCTAGCTATAAATGAATCTAAGACCATACCAATGATTCCAGAACCAAAAACTAAGGTGGGGGAGGGGAGCTGCAGAGAGTAACCCAATGATATTGCTAGCAAACCCAGACTTGGATTTACATATAATTTGATATAATATTTTTCATTAAAACTTCCTTGGTTGCTTGGTCTTCCAATACACAATTGCCCAAAATTTAGGGCTTAAGCTAAAAGAAATGTAAGAAAATTCCAAGAATGTAATCAAAGTCACTGAGACACAGAGATCTCTGACACATGAGTCCAATCACAGATTATAACTTATAAAAACACATTCTATAATAAAATAATTATATCTCGTATCAATCTATTATATTTTATACAGTAAAACGTAAATGGAAATTTGATTTTAGAAGCTATGAGAGGCATTACTCAGGAAGGGAAAAACCCTTGTGATATTTAAAATTTTTCCTTCACTAGTTTTAAATTACTTGATGAGTTGTCTACTGGCAAGACAGACAGACCATAATGTTTCCTATAAGCCAGATGTTCAGTAATATAGAAAAATTATTATGTCAGTGATAATTTCTAAAGCTACAATAATGAGTAGAACTGAGTTCTTGTGATTGAAGCTTCCCATCATTGCTGCTGATTCTCTTAATATCAAGACAGTTTTTGAGTTTTCTCTTGACATTTAGCTAAATCTAAAAAATAAGTTCTAACATTCCTTAGAGAAAAGTATTTCAAGTTTTACCAAAAATGGTTTTTTTCAAGTTTTTCCCCTAAAACAAATCTCACAGTGAAACAATTTTCATTGACAACCACACAATATTACTGCATTTTTTAAAGACACATGGGAGGTGGAGCTTTGCTTATCCCTTGTCCCTGTGATTGTAATTTTGATGTCTTGTCTAAATTAGAAAATTATTCATTTCACTTGAAAGCAAGGCTTATTTTTACTTCCTACATTAAGAAGTTGTGGGGCATGACCATTTGTGTTCCTTTCTTTCTCTATTCTGGTCATTCTAATAGATGTGTAGTGGTATATTATTGTTTTAATTTGCATTTCCTTGATGACATATCATGTGAAGTATCTTTTCATATGCTTATTTGCCACCTGTATATCTTCTTCTTTTTTTTTTTTTTTTTTGGAGACAAGAGTCTCACTCTTGTTGCCCCAGCTAGAGTACCATGGCGTCAGCCTAGCTCACAGCAACCTCAAACTCCTGGGCTCAAGCGATCCTCCTGCCTCAGCCTCCCGAGTAGCTGGGACTACAGGCATACACCACCATGCCCGGCTAATTTTTTCTATATATTTTTAGTTGGCCAATTAATTTCTTTCTATTTTGGTAGAGACTGGGGTCTTGCTCTTGCTCAGGCTGGTCTCGAACTCCTGAGCTCAAACAAACCACCTGCCTCGGCCTCCCAGAGTGCTAGGATTACAGACATGAGCTACTTTGGCCCATTTTTTAATCAGATTGTTTTCACATTACCGAGTTTTCAGAATTCTTTGTGTATTGTGGATAACAGTTCTTCATTGAATGTCTTTTGCAGATATTTTCTTATTGTGTGGCTTGACTGTGTTTTGAACAGAATGGAAATTTTTAATTTTCAACAAAGTCCAGTATATCATCAGTACTTTCTTTCGTGACTTTGGTGTCCTATATAAAACATCATTGCCAAACCTGAAGTCATCTAGATCTTCTCCTGTGTTATCTTCTAGGAGTTTTATAATTTTGCATTTTACATTTAGATCTGTGATACATTTGGAGTTAATTTTTCCAAAGGATGTAAGATCTGGGTCTAGATTCATTCCTTTTTATTATTTGTAGCCAACGAGTCTCCAAGTCTTTTAGAGAAAATCTTCAAATGTGTTTTCTTCCTACGATTTCTTCTCTTCTGTCACTGAAATCCTCCTTGTTCTAGATAACATATCAGAAAAGTCTTTTAATCTTAGGCATATTATTCTCATTCTCAATGGCAGATAAAATGTCCTAGGACAGGCACTTGCTCAAATATAAACTGTATTGGGGCTTCTGGCATATGAATATGATCTATTGCTATAAAAAATGAAAATAAAGTATTTCTTTGATTCATCTCTTATTTGAAAAAAAAGAAAAAGAAAAGAAGGCAAGATAGAGTTGGTGGAGGAGAGAATTAGGGAAGGCATAGTTTTACACATACCATAACAATTTTGTTTCCACTTCCAGAGGCCATAAGAGGTAGGCTTCAGTCCAGAGTATTTCTTGCTCATTTATAATCTAAGACAGATAGCCAGAAAAATGCAGTAGCTCTGGAAATACTTCATGGAGTCACTATAATGGGCACTGAAATTGCTTTGATATTTTTTGCTCTGTGCTTTTTAATGTCCATATTTTGTCAACTGGACTACAATGTTTTTAAAGGGCATTTAGTAGCTATTTTAACAAAGAATTATTTCTGTAAGACTGTATAAATCTTTTATATATGTCTGATACTTCCCTGAATACTGTTAACTGTGTCATCTTACATTCATCAGTCAGTGAATACTTATTAACCACCTACTTAGGGTAAGGCACTATGTTTGACACTGGGTAGGCAGTGATGAATGATACAGACGTGAATCTTAAGTCTAGTGGGGGAAAAGATAATAAGCATGTAATCATGTAAATAACCATGTAAGCACAAACTAAGAGGAATGCTTAATGTCAAATTAGTAAAGGAGAATGGGCAGGGACAACTTTGAGGAAGTACCATTTAAAATGAGACTGCAGTGATGACAAGACATGTGAGAATTTGTAGGGAGAGCATTCTCGCCAAAAAGAACAGCTTTGTGTGGCACCAAAGACAGGAAAGGGCATGTGTGATGAACTGAAATGAGGCCGATTAACCTTGTGCATTGTCAGCAAAAGGGAAAAAGGAGATTACGTTGGAGAGGTTGTCAGGGAGCTATGATTCAGGGTCTTTAGGTCCTCGGAGGTGGTATGACTATTGCCCTAAATACAATAAGGAGCCAAGGAAGACTTTTAAGCAGGACTACTGGGATTTGATTTGGTTTTCAAAAGAACACTTAAGCTGCTATTTAGGAAATCAATGGAAACTAGTTAGAGAAAAATGGGAAACCAATTGGGAAACCATTTGAATATTATTTATGAGAAAAGATGGTTACCTAGTTTTGTGTGGTGGCAATGGAGAAGGAAAAAGTTGCTGGTACAGTACTAGGTATATTTTTGAGTACAATCAAGGAAGACTCCCTGGTTTGCATAACACAATGAGTAATTGTGCCGATTCCTAGAATATATAATACTGGAGTAGATTAGCATGGGTTGGGAGATTAGAGATCAATATTAGATGTTTAAGTGTGAAGTGTCTTTAACATCAAGTGAAGTTCTCAAATATAAATATCACTTAAAAGAAAAGAGGATGGACAAGATTAACCAGGGAGAATATGGATAGAATGAACAACAGCTCAAAAAAACTAAGTGTCAAGGAACTGAGCAATATCAGGTGAGGGAGATAAGCCAGCAAAGGGGATGGAAAAGGAATTTGCAGGGAGAAAAAGAGTGTGTTTCAAGGAGAATGGAGTGATATACTGAGTCCAGTGCTGTTAATCAGTCAAGAGATAAGGATGTAAAGGTATTCTCTGAATATGGCAACCCAGAGTTAGTTTGTAACTATGACATAAACACTTTCAGAGGAATGATGGGAACAGAAGCCAGAAAGGGGTGAACTGAGAAGGGAATGAAGGTTGGGGAAGTAGAAGCAGAGGAGTAGACAACACATTCAAGAAGCATGACTATGAAACTGAGTGAAGAAATGGAGAAAAAAAAAGCTGGAGGTGGATGAAGAGGCCAAGATTCTGTTATTAATACTTTAAGATGATAGGTATGGCATCAGGTCATGTTTGTATAATGACAATGATCCAGTAGAGAAAACATGATAATGTAAAAGTGAAAGGAAATATATGGAAAATAAAAGTCTTTTTCAAAGATGATACTGACCATAGGCACAGTGGGAGGGAGGATTTTCCTGTATTTAAGGGAGAAGAAATGGACTACAGGCATTTTTACATTTGTGGGTTTGCTGATAGAATGCCTTTGGATGGCTTCTATTTTTCTAAAGACAATGAAACATCACATGCACCCTGCAAAGATATACCACTATTATGTACCCATAATAATAAACAACAAAAATTTAAAGCGAGACAATGAAATAAAGTCACCAGCTGATATTGAGGGGTGTGAGGGGAAGTATAAGGAACAAAGAAAAGATGTAAATAGCCATGAAAACCAGTGAAAATCAGTGTTTCGACAAAAAAGAAACTAAGAATTTTTGTTGTTGTTGAGACAGAGTCTCACTCTCTTGCCTGGGCTAGAGTGCCATGGTGTCAGCCTAGCTCACAGCAACCTCAAACTCCAGGGCTCAAGTGATCCTCCTGCCTCAGCCTCCCGTGTAGCTGGGACTATAGGCACGCACCACTGTGCCCGGCTAATTTTTTTCTATTTTTAGTTGTTTGGCTAATTTCTTTCTATTTTTAGTAGAGATGGGGTCTCGCTCTTGCTCAGGCTGGTCTCGAACTCCTGAGCTCAAGTAATCCTCCCGCCTTGGCCTCCCAGAGTGCTAGGATTACACGAAACTAGGAATTCAATAAACATTTTCTCCTTACTGATATTTTTGAGAAAAAAATGACTTTAAATAGGATCCATGGAAAATCCAAAATGAAATAAATTATATTTGTTCAAAATCAATTAAGGAGTAAAGAGAATATTTATATAAGCCTACAGTGTAAGAAGCAGAATACCCACAATCCTTAGCTCCTAAGTCTGTAGTCAGTATTTACCTTAAAGGACCATAGTGATAATGGAAGTGTACTGCTACCGTCTTCCTCCTTTGAAAAGAAAATATAATGACACTAACTTTTTTTAAACCTAAGTCTTTAAATTGCACGCATATAAAAATGTCAGTTTTACTTGATTTTTAAAGAGAATTTTACATATTTTAAAAATTATAAAAGAATTCATAGTTGTAACATTTTAATAAATATAGAGATTCAATTAATGAAAAATAAAGACATTTCCCTCACCTCAGTGCTACTTTTCTGGGCAAGTCAATATCATCAGTTTGGTATGACACCACTCACACTGTCTTGTTTATCCAAGCATACACAAGTCTTGTTGGTTTGTTTTTATTTTGCTCTTGTATTAATGCAATCACACTAAAGATTGGTTCTATAGCACTTTCGTCAATTAACATGTGATTTTCCAACTCAATATATATAAACCTAAATCATGTTTAATGAGTGCATAGTATGTTGTAGTTTATACCTTTGTGTTTTATTTAACCATTGCTGCTTTAATGACAAATTAGGTTTTTAATTAAAACAATGCTGCAAAAATATTCTCGAGCCTATATCATTACATATATGTCCATCCTTAACATTTGTTGGCCTGAGGAAAGAATACAAAGGGAGGGCCACATAACTCATGTCTAAATACTTAAAGTTATTAATCAAGCTAATAAAAAGTTAATAAGTTAATAAAATAGGTTCTATCTTCCTACTTGTGAGAAAGAGGCCCATGCAGAACTTGGAAGCTGACTTGGCTTATTTGCCAGAGAATTCTCAGTCCTGGGTATATGGAATGTAATCCAGGATAGGAGCGAGGTGTCACAGGCTCCAGGATCACATGAATTCTTGACCCCAACAACTCTCTATCCCACAAGGAAAGGCAAGCAGGCCTGGGCTCTCTGATGAACAGGGCCAGGAGCAGGGGTCCCTCAGACCTGAATCTAAAGGCAATATTGATTGCATAGTCAATCAGTATTGCCCTTAAAATAGTCAAGCATTCATTTCAGTAATATTGACCCCTAGAAGTGGAATTGATGGACAAAAGGATATGGTCATTTCTATTTGGAAAAACCCTGTCTGATGCACCAAGAATTGCTTGATATCTATATGTAACTGGCAATGTATAAGAGCCTTTTCTTTATACCCTCATAGAAAGTTGTGTACATACATGTGTATATATACATACATGTGTGTGTGTTTGTGTGTATGTATACTTAAATTTTGCTAAACTAATGGATTAAAATAATATCTAATTGTTTGCGTTCATATTCCCCTGAGTAGTGGTGAGCTTTATATTTACATTTATATTAATAATATATTATTTTATTAATTGCCTGTTCATATTTGTCTTAGTCCATTCAGGATGTTGTAACAGAATATCTTAGACTAGGCAATTTATAAACAATGAAGCTTTATTGCTTATAGCTCTGGAGGATGGGGAGTCCAAGATCAAGGCACCAGTGTCTGGTGAGGGTTTGCTCTCTATTTCAAAGATGATGACTTCTTGTTATATCCTTACATGGCAGAAGGGATCTGGAGACTCCCTCAAGTCTCTTTTATAAAGGCACTAATCCCACTCATAAGGGCAGAGCCTTCTTGACCTAATCATCTCCTAAAGGCCCTTTTAATACTATCACATTGGATATTAGGTTCCAACATTTAGACCATAGAATTATTATTTATCTTTCTCAGGAGAATTATTATTTTTATAACTTAGCCAATGATTTTTACTCATTCACTTTATATTCCATTAATTCTAGCTTTTATTTTTACTAATTATGTTCTCCAAAATTACTTTAGGTGTATTACTTTAGGTATGTTTCTAGTTATGTAAAGTGATCACTGGCTTGGTTTCCATCTTTGCATTTCTAATTAAAAGCTTTTAAAGTCATACATTTTAGTCTAACTATAAGCTTTAGCTATGTGACATTGGCATTCATAAAAATTATTCATATTTTTATTAATTTCTACATAGTTCAAAATTTAATTTCAGTTCATTATCAGTCCAGGAATTTAATTTTAAAAGAGTTAATATTTTCTCATTTTCATTGTTAATTTTCGGATTAATTGATTTATTATGATTAGAGACTATGGCATATAAAAGTCCCACTTTTTGAAATTATCATCATATTTTTTGTGATACAGTACATGATCAATTTTAGTAAATGGGGGGAGAAAGGGAGAGGCAAAAATCTACCTAATGGATATAATGAACACTATTTTAGTGATGGGCACACCTATAGCTGTGATTCAAGCATTTATAAAACAGATCCATGATTTTTCCTTGCTGATTTTCCTGAGTTCTAAATGAATTCTAGTTATCAGCCCTTTATCAGATGTGTAGCTTGAGAAAATTTTCTCCTATTCTGTGGGTTGTCTGTTTGCTCTCTTGACAGTTTCTTTGGCTGTGCAAAAGCTTTTTAATTTGATCAGGTCCCATTTATTTATTTTTGTTGCTGCTGTGATTGCCTTTGGGGTCTTCTTCATAAATTCTTTGCCTAGGCCAATGTCTAGAAGGGTATTTCCAATGTTTTCCTCTAGAATTCTAATAGCTTCACACCTAAGATTCAAGTCTGTTACCCAGCGTGAGTTGATTTTTGTGAGAGGTGAAAGGTGTGGGTCCTGTTTCAGTCTTCTACATGTGGCTATCCAATTTTCCCAGCACCATTTATTGAATAAAGATTCTTCCCCCCAGTATATGTTTTTGTCTTCTTTGTCGAAGATTAGTTGGCTATATGAGGATGGTTTTATATCTGGGTTCTCTGTTCTGCTCCACTGGTCAATGTCCCTGTTCTTGTGCCAGTTCAAAGATGTTTTAATTACTATAGCCTTGTAGCATAGTTTGAAGTCTGGTAAATTGATGCCTCCTATTTTGTTTTTATTGCCTAGGATTGATTTTGCTATACAGGGTCTACTCTGGTTCCATATGAAGTGCAAAATTATTTTTTCTATATCTGTGAAAAATGATGATAGTATTTTAATAGGGATT
>VBSM01000361.1:36267321-36283053 GCA_008086735.1 Cheirogaleus medius
GGCAATATACGTAACCTTAATATTTGTACCCCTATAATATGCTGAAATAAAAAATTATAAAACAGATCCATGTAACCAAAAACATTTTTACCCCCTTAATATTTTGAAATAAAAAATGTAGTAAATATTCTATTGGCAAAAGAACCAATGTGGACTATGAATAGGATATGTGTGTATTTATACAGGAGATACTAAACGTGTTTACAGCAGAAGAGTAAGTATAGAACACTATTATTCCAAGGAGAGATCAATGAGGATGTATTAAGTACAAAATTGTGTTTGTGACAGAAAGATCAGCTTAAAAAGCACTGAGAAAGACAAGAACAAATAAACTGAGATCAAAGCACCATCTAAGAACTTAGCATGTAAATCCGGTCAGTGAAGGGTCCTGTAGTCAACATGCAGAAACAAGCCAGGTTCTAGCATCAGGGAGATTGGGCTTGGGAATCAATGACTCTTCTAATGGGAAAATTATATTTCAGAGTCCAGGAATCCCACTGATCAACACCTAAGTGGACACATAGGAATAATATTTATCGGGCATTGGGCAGATGGGAGGGGAGAGGAGGGGGTGGATATATACATACATAATGAGTGCGATGCACACCGTCTGGGGGATGGACACGCTTGAAGCTCTGACTTGGGGGAGAAAGGGGAGGAAGGCAACATACATAACCTAAACATTTATACCCCCATAATATGCTGAAATAAAAAAGAAAAAATAAATAAAAATAAAAATACTTTGTCCAATTAAAAAAAAAAAAAACACAGAGAAGTCAGCATAACTTCAAGCAGAAAGTCAGGCCTTACTTTGAGTTAGCAGCTGGAAGCTTCTTGTATCTTCCCCATTTATAGTGTATTTGTTCCCAGAAAAGGAAACAGAAATAACATGATCTTATTCTTATTTCCTTGTTTTAACCTATTTTATTTTAACATTTTTATCTCTAAAAAGTACAAATATGTTTACTTCTCTTATAATGCTTTCAGTGTATTCTTTCCCACATATATGTAGCATGAGATTTGGTAGTGAGCCTGTTTAACAGAACAACTATCAATCTTGAATTATACATTTAAAATATTAGAGAATAGAATAAGTTTAGGAACATTTTTCAGTTTATATCGAAGGACCACTCATAAATAAAAATATCTGAGTACAAAGTATAGCAACATGAAGGTCCAAAGTATGTAGCCTTCAGTCAGACAGATCTAGATTTCAATGTCATCTCTGCCACTTTGGATGTTTTTTCTCTATTCTGAAATCACCTGTGAGAATTGGCTAGCTGGAAGAGGACCATCTGCTGTAGCATAGATGATGAAGACATAATAATGCTCCTCCACCGTATACTATACTGAGAACTCATTAAATTCTACTCCTATTGGATGGTATCTTCATTTAATATGTTTCTACTTAAAGAAATGGAGCTTATGAACAGCCTTCAACAGTTCAGAGGTCTTCAATATGCCCAATACAATGCCCAACACAAGAACCTAGAGCAGGATTTTTCAGCCTCAGCACTAATGTCATGTTGTTGGGAGCTGTCCTGTGCCTTGTAGGATGATTATCACTGACCCTGATTTTTACCCATTGGATGCCAGTACCACCTCACTCCCATTTGTAACAACCAGAAAGGTCTTCAGAGATTGTCAGTTATTCCCTGGATGGTGCAAAATAGCCTATGTCTGAGAAACACTGACGTACAGAGATAACAGAGATGGCTATTCAATTTTCTCCATTGATGGAGAGAAATTAAGATATTGTGCTGTTGTTAAGAAGTGGATGTTTTTGAGATATATTTATCAGTGGGTTTATATACAATAAGTCTTACTCAGAGAAGACATGCTCTCTTGTTTTTCCGTGTATTTTTAATATAGGAGATTAAAACACAACCTGAATTTTAAAAAGTATAACAAATAGCCAAAATATGGTAATTTCATCTATAATAAGCATGGAACACCCAGATAAATTAGTTTAATAAATTAAACTTAAAAAACTTTAATTGCATATGTTCATTATCTACTAAAGCGTATTGAAATTCACTATAATCTCAGAATAATGGGAGAAATATTTTGGTGCTTCTTTAGGCAATTGGTGATACTCTTGGATGCCATGTCACCATTACAGGAAATTGCTGCCCTCATTTTCTTATAATTCCTATAGATGCAAATAATGAAGAACCACTGTGGCTTTAAGAAAAAGACAGTTGTCTATAGTAATACATTTAGAAAGAAAACACAGGTAGGCCAATCCATTCATGATCCCAGCTGAACTTTCCCCCGTTTTGGACATCATGATTAATTCTGTGTGAAAATGCCAATGCGAACAGAACAGTTGTTCATTCATGCTGAAAATACAGCTAAAGCTGATGGACTTTCATCCTCAACAGGCAAATGGTACTATAATTTAGTATTTTAATAAATACTTAATAAATTAATTAAAGTATTTTACTGCCTCTAAAAAGTAAAAAAGGACTTTAAATACCAGAATGGGCACATAAAGCCCAAGAAGGGGTATCTTTTCTTATACAAATAAAGATTAAGTCAATTACATTGGAACTAAAAGCAGCATAACAAATAATTGACAATAGTGGGGTTGTAGTATCCAATGTTACACGGTGGTGATATTTACACAAAATTATTTCCCTTAGGAGATGATTCAGTCAAACAATCTTCCAAACAAGATAAACTATTCTCTTAAGTATTGAAGGTGTTCAGAGTTTTTAAAATGCATCTTAATCTTTAGATGAAACATGCTATCTCTTTCTCTCCACAGGGTGTTATTACTTTTAATTCAGAAGCTTCAGCAAATGATCACAGCTAGTCCATCATCTCTCACAATGTCAATGTCAAGTCTGATGTGAGAATGGATTAATACAAGCAGAAGAAAGGAGATGTCAGAAGAAATCATTGCTAACTTAAAAATTACTTTTTGGGTTTATCATATGACAACTAATGGGTAGCCTTGACAGGTGTTTTTAATGCTAGTTGTGAAGAGCTGAGTGATAAGAGTAAGTAAATTTTATTTGCATTGTTTTAGCACTTCTTAAAGGAATATATCATATTCTAACTTAAAGTTTAATCCAAATGAAATTTTCTAATGTATCCCTTGATAATGCATTTCTCTTTCTAAAGATCTCAATTTCTTAAGACAATGCAAAGATCTCAGATGTACAATAAAATGAAATTTGAGGGATTGCTGATATATTAATATTTCAAAAATAAACTAAAGATAGAAAAATGTCAAACATGTATCAGGACAAGGAAAAAATGTATCAGCATTAAATGTAAGTGAAACAGAAGAAATAAAAAGATTAATTAGAGGGTTCTAAGAAAATATGGAAGCAAATTAAAATTCAGTCTTTTTCTACCAATGGTTAAGGGCACATCTGTGACTTTCATTATGCTCTGTGGATAGTTTAGTATATCTCTACAACTGCCTTATTTGTTGGTATTTTATACACATGACACATATCCTAAGATCAGAAAAGTAGGTTGATACCATGGAGATTGAGAGATTAGGAAAAAAACAAGTGGAAACAAAAAATAAAACAGAATAAATTAAAGTCTAGTAAAGCAGGATCACAAAGTAAATACTCTTTCAAAACACATGTTTTATTCTACTTAATAAAAAAATAGAATTGGATGATAATAGAGTGATGATGGTTCTTTTCCCTCCAAATGGAAGGCAAAATGTAATTTCTCAATAAAACTATAGGTTGTCAAGCATTTATAATAAAAAATTACTTAAATAACATGTAAGAAAGCTCATTTCCAGTTTACTGGCAGAGTAGGTTTTTTTAATTAACCCTACAAAAATGATAGATAAAATATTTTTATCCTTATTTTAAAAATTATATCAATTATATTGAAGAGTTGAAAAGTTAGGTAAACAATTTGAAGTAATTGAAGAGCTTTTTATGTCTTATTAGAAGAGCTGAAAAATTCAGTAAACTATTAGAATTAATTCAAGCATATAACAAGGTTGCTAGCTACAAAATAAGCATTAAAATCAATATTTCTGCATAACTGTGGCAAATAGAAAGATATATTAAAAAGATAATATTCAAAGTTGCATTAAAATTTTAAAGTACAGAAAGAAAAATGGCAGACTAGAGGTGGCTCTCCTTTAGGACATATTTTCAATCTCTAGTGACGTGTCTATCTCCCCCCTAATCTAGGAACCATTTGAGGAAAGGAATCATGTCTTACTCGTCTCCATATTTCTTACCATGCCTTTTGTGTTGCCTAGTAGGTTAGCAGTCAATGTTACCAGAATAAACGAAAAAATAGAATTTTAGCACTATAAAAAGCAAATACATTCTTGATGAAATTATCAAGGAAAGACTAAAGAATGTTAGAGCTAATAACAAATTCAATATGTCTGAGGACCTAGAAGTATTGAGAAGTAGTATAAAAAGGACAGCTAAGGTTGTAGTGAAAAATGTATAGATTCAAGAAATTATCATCAGAGCAGGTTTAGCTTTTTTCCATAGATTTCCTAAGTGGTATAAATATCTTTTTGGAATAAGCAATTGTTTCGAGGGGACTTTTGCATGCATGGTTACCTGAGAGAAATTCTTTATTAATATTAGCATGCAGCAATACATTTATTATTCACAGAAATCAGGGAATGACTCAAAGGAATGACAATCATGATGAAAATACTGAGTGCTGAAAGCAGTTATTGTGAATAAATACTGATCCTTAGTTTACTGTTAGTCCCTATTTAAAAACCTTTTATTATATTTTTAGAAAAACAAAGTATACACATTTTGCTTAGGAAGACTATTTTTAACCTCTGCATTCTTTTTACTTCCAAGCAGTAGACAGAAACTGTGCACCTTAAAAAAAAAAAAAATGTATCTTACAAGACTGACCACGGTATTCTGTTTGATTTGGAGAGTTCCTTTATCTTTGTTTCTTTAATTCTGAACATTTTCTTTATACCAACTTTTCCAAATCAATGATATTGTATGGATATATGTTAAATTGTCATTTTGTTCTCTCTAGTTCATGTACCCATAGGAAGTAGAAAAGCTAAAAATTTTGAGTAATTAAGCATATACATTATAACTCTCAGGGAGAGTTGGGAATTGAGGATTATGTGGAGATATGCTAAGGCCTTATTTTTTATTGTTCTAGGTAGACCACATGAATTGAAAAGGGAAATCTCTAAAAAGCAAACCAAAATAATACAAAAATAATGAGAGTGTAGTCTAGCTGTACAAAGCTTGAGCTCTAGAGTCCAATAGACATGGATTAATATCCTAGATCAACTCCCTCAATCACTGTGTAGCTTACAAAATTTCCTTAACTTCCCAAACTCTCAAATTCTGCATTTGCAAACTAGCAATAATATAACAACACCCACCTAGTAAGGCTAGCATAGGAATCCAGTTCATGTAAAGCATTAGCACAGAGCTTGACACATAGCGCCAGGGAACACTACTTTGTTGCTATTGACATTACTGATTACAAAGAACCACATAACAGGCACCACACCAGGTTCCAAGTGGTAAAATGGTTCTCAGCTTGAGTCGTCTGTCCTCTAACTCTGGAATCCAGACTTTATCTGTTAGGAAGTGATCAGCTGTAAGAAATGGAACTTCTGACTCGACTCAGCTTAAATGAGACAAAATATATTTTGCCACATAATGAATTCAGAGGTAAGACTGCCTTCAGGCTTGGTTAATTAAAATGTTCAATTTTGTTATCAAGAACTCAGGTTCTTTCCATTTCTCTATCATACGCAGACTCAATTCTATCTTATGCTTGGTTGTCTTTATGGTCTTAGAATGGCTTCCAGAAGTGATAAGAATAATCAACCTTGGTCAAGTCCAGTATGGCGAGAAAGACAGAGGGATTGATTGATTCCAAGAAGACCAATCAATCCTCTCACCTTGTGTCACTCTCTGTCCTTCTTTCCTTCCTTTTGTCTTTTTCTTCCTTCTTTCCTCCCTTTATTCCACCTTTATTTCCTGCCTTCCTTATTTTATCACTCCCTCCTTCTCTTCCTTCTTACCTTCCTCCCTTCTCCTTTTTTTCTTTTTCTCTCTGTTCCTCACTTTTTCTTCAACAATTATTTTTTATCTACCACAGACCTGTCATTGTTCTGAGTCCTAGAAATTCATCAATACACAAAAATCCTGCCCTCATTTAGCTTAAATTCTTGTGGAGCCAACTTGTTTCCACACCTAAACAGATCATTGACCAGAGGAATGAGATGACAGTGGTTAGAGACTAACCAGTTGGAATGGGATGGATGTTGGGGCATCTACCACACTTGCCCAATACACCTCAAAAAACATTCTTTGGATCTCTTACTGGCATTTAATCTTCACCATCTCAGAGTCTAAGGCAAGGAAAAATCATGCCCTATTTTAAAATATTGGCCTTATTTTCTGCTTCTCAAGTGAAGAAGTGACGATATTAATTCTTCAACAGTGTGCACTATCTAGTCATTACCAAACATATTTACATATTTTATGTTACAATATGTTTTCGGTAAAATTTAAGCTCATTTGCTTTCTTTGGTTGTCATTTTAAAATCCCAGACCTTGCATTTATCTTAGCTTATTACTAATTTAATGTCTTGATCATCAACTACATGATATACTATAATGATAGTCTTTAAATGCTCATTTCATTAAAATTTTATGTTACACACAAGACCTATAAGTCCCTGCTGCTACAGCAAATCATTTCATAACTTTATCTAATAACAATGTCTGGTTGTGATTTCCAATTAGATTGAGTCACTTATAATGCATCAGAATGAATGGATCTGAGCCAAGTGATGTTAATATTACTTACAATGTGGCTTCACAGTCATGCCAGAGCAGGGTTTTGCCTCAATTCCCTAATACTAACTCCAACTGGGGTAAAGTAATATGTGAATAGCCCAGAACTAAACCATAAGTTTTTTTTAAGGATAAAGTATTTTATTTATTTTGTATGCATAAGGCACTGAAATAATGGTCTGTGCTCAATACTCATAGACCAAAATTTTATTCCAGTACGAATTTATTCATGCTATGGCCATTCATAGTCATGTTTTGGGGACCTCTTGGTCAAGGCAAAGAGAGTTGGAAGTAGTTGAAACGTATCACATAATAAACTGAGAAAATAATTGAATGGCTTTAGTTTGAAATGTTAGTGAGTTACAAGCTAGTACAACACACTAACCCCTTTGCTGCCATTTGCTTCTTGTCACTGTGATATCACATTCGAAGTAACAGTGGAAGAAGATAGAATGTGGCATAGTTAGCATCATTTTTTCTCTAAAATACCTACCATGTAATAAACCCTCAATATGTATCCTTAACTCATTTATCCTTACAGAAACCCTAGGCGGCTAATACTATTAACACCACTTTACAAATAAGAGGTCTCAGCTCACAGAAATTTAAAAATATGAGGAAAGTGCTACACTATTTCCCAGCTTAGCATGCAATAAAAAACATCAGAACCAAGGCCCGTACACTGATTTATTTCAAGAATCCATATGTTCAAGGACCAACAGTTTACCTTAACAAGAAAAAACAATGCCTCTTTGAAAAAGGAAATAGTCACAAAAATAATTCAAGTTTTGTGGAACTGAAAGCTAATAAAGGTTAAAAAACCAGCAATTTGGGAATGAATATAAAATTCAATCTTTTCATGAAGCAATTAAAATTTTGAGTCTGACACCTTTTTGAATGTTTTTCAACTTAATTTCATTTATATTCACTAGAAATTAAAAAAAAAATCTGTCCAGAGTAGCAACTACCTTTCCTAAAACTATTATGTGCAAAGGGAGAAGTTTATCTGCCTTTAAAATGGGTGCATGGGGAGAGGTGCGATTTGCACTGCATGGATTTCACAGGCCCTTCTAGTTCTCACTTTCCACACAGCAGAATTCCAACACACCTCAGTGGTATAGGAGGTGGGAAATGGATGACTTCTAAATTTCTTCTAATAGAAAATCATATGATTATGTAAAAGTTCTTAAAATAAGCCTTACTTCAATTAAGAAAGAAGTCAAAAGTCAAGCCTAGAAAAGCAATTAGTCTCTATTCCAGAGGGAAGGGAGTAATACAAAAAAAAAAAAGAAAACTTTGAAAATTAAGAGATAACAGATGCAGCCAGTAATGTGAGACTTGGAATTTAGCATTTTACTTTATAAGAATAGAGTTAATTCTTAAAGAGATACCTAATCTCAAATTTATGTTGGTCATAACTCATATACTGCATAATATTCTAAAACTAATTCAGGTTTTACACAAACCATTTACAGAAGAAAGTAAAGAATTATAAAATTATTTCAAAGAAATTTCTCAGAAGACATACTGCATCAACTATTATTATCATTCATCCTTTAAAAACATACTAATGTACGTGTAGGCTGACCTACTACCTAACAAGTAACCTTAACGTAGTAGCCATTTTCTGTTCTCATTCGTTAAGTGTCTATTATAATTCTCTGACAGTCATGCCACACAGGTTGTTAAATATTTTAAATATTATTCCTGTGTGCCAGTATTATTATGAGCAATGCACATTGTTTGCATTGACTATAATAGCAATTTATTGACATGCATCACTTAAATGTAAATCGGGCATAAAAATTTATAATAAGATCAATAATATAAATTGCTAGACAATTTCAAAACTGAAATACTATTTTCATTGTCAATTTTATTTCAATCTGTGTTGACTAGATAATGCAAATCACTACCTTAACCCTACATGATCTTGGGACTATTAGGCATAGGTCATATATTAGTCTTCTCATGCTGTCATAACAAAATATCACAGGCTGGGTGGTTTAAACAACAGTAATTTATACCTTGCCTTTCTGAGACTGGTTTCTAGTGAGGGCTCTTTTCCTGGCTAGCAGATGGCCACCTTCTTGCTGCAGTTCTCACATGATTTTTTTTCCCTGAGCGTGTGCAGAGACAAAGCTATCTCCTCTTATTATTAGGCCACCAATCCTATTATGGCCTCAGCTTTATGATCTCATAACCTTAATTGCCCTCTAAAAACCCTATCTTCAAATATAGTCACATTGGAGGTTAGGGTATCAACATATAAATTTGGAGGATGATAGAGTTTAGTCCACAGTAGGTCAATAGACTGTATTACATATTCCAACTACAAATTCAGAGCTGGAAAGTAAAAGAGCTTTGTAGAAATTATTTTATTAACTTGCTCAAGTTCACGTAAAAGACTCCATATTCAGTTCACAGTCAAAATTTGTCAAGTAATTGATCTCTGTAAAAAACGTATTTGTTTACATAAGGTAATATGATTACCTAAGATTTAAGTAATGAAAGCATGATAACTATAGCATCTAGTAACAATATTAGAAACAAATCAAAATCCACACTCGATGTCTGTGGATTACTATACCAAGTGTAATGTTCCTTCCAAAATTTTATACAATAATTACTCTTCCAATGTGGATTGATAGAAAAACAATATGTAGAGAACTAATATATTTTAAAGTATAAGAAACACCTGGATACAGTCATAATTTATCAATGAATCTGATAACTAATAATAGATATTTGGCTCTTTTAATAAGCAGATAAAAATGGATATAATTTATAGTAGAAATATCTCATAAAACAGAGAAAATGAGTATTACTTTCTAACATAGTTATTAAGGAAAATGTGGGAAAAAGTATAATGTAAGACTGCTCACCTGAGTAACTGAATAATTTCTCATAGATTCATTGGGCACAGGACTATTATCATCTTTTCTAAATAATTCATAAAACATTTTTCTGGACATTTCATGATTTAGTAGATACATTTACTGTAAGTATATGAATAGTAATATGTTATTTAATATAGTCTTAAAGTTAATTAATATAGTCATATTTTCATTATATTATATTATGTTATTATTTTTTCTTTTTGCTTCTAGATCTGTAGGCTTGGTGACCTCAGAGGACAAATGGAAATAAATTTGGGAGCATTGTTTTTATTTTATTGTGTGGTTTATATTTTTGGAGATTACATATGAATATTATTTGAGAACTGAGCTATTAATGATTGTGGGCTACTTAAATTATTAATCTAAGCATAAGTAAGGCAAGGAGGTAGGAACATTTATACTCGCATTCTGATGCAATGTTAGTAGTCAGCGCTGTAAATATATGTGCTCTCTGCTTTTGAAAAGGGTGACTGAGAAAGCCTTGTAACAATTTAGCGGGTACCTGGATTTAATGAGTATGGAATTGGATCACAGCAGGGCACATTCTTGCATCAGAATTGCAGCTTTTATGAAGACATAGTAAATCTTTACTACAAAAAAAAAAATAAAATAGTTATGTATTTCTAACCCAAGAGTTCAGTTTATGGTTTGAGGTCCACAGTCACAGCGACTGTAGTGGGAAAGCTAAAACTAACATTTTTATGTTCACTAGACATTTCAATTTCAGCAACAAATTATTATAATGAATGAAATCAATAATGCATGTATTATTAAAAGATAGTTTACACCATATTTTTCAATCATAAATGAAACATAACAGGAAGGCTTACTCATGGAGAAAACAAGAAACGATGTTGCAAATTAAATTAAATTCATAAGCATATCTTCATAAACAAAAGCAAAGAGAACATTTTCTAGAAGAAATATATTAGAAACTATTTCCATTTCAATAGGAAACCTACTCTCTGGACGTCATGGAATTCCACTGCATTCTGAACACAGACCTACACCTCCACATAGTCATCAAAGACCAGGACCTTCTCATGACACAGCTGTATCACCACACACCCATGACAGTCTTACTATTTGTGCACTTACACACAGATTTCATACTATCTCTCAGAAATTGGCCCCTTTGCTCTCAATTGTTGTGGTCCCAGTCTGCAAATAATCATCTTATCATCACCTTTCTCACTGTAATGTTCCCATCCTCCAATTTTTCTTCTATGAGCACTAATAACTAAGTCCAAATTTTCCAACTAACATATTCCTGCCTAGTTTCATCTACAGTTTTTCTCCCTTTCACCTTCATTGACAGCCTCCAACCTCAATGTGCTACATTGTTTCCCTTCACCTCTTTTGACACGTGCCTCTTTTTTCTAAAGAGTTTTTATTTCTCTTTATTTCTTTAAATTCACTGAACTTAAGATTTGATGATCTATGACGCCATTCATTGCTCTCTCTCCTAATGCTTACTTTTTTCCACTGACCTCCATGTAGTAAGCCAATATTACCACTATGACTATTCACCCATTGTCTGCAATTCTCTTACCTTCTGGTCATCATTTTATCTATCTACTACCCCACAGATCCATTTATACTTTCTCAACTGAATTTAGTACCCAGCTCACAAGCATCTTTGCAAAGTTCTCTGTCATCATCACAGTGATTTCAACAGCCATATCAATAATTCCCCAGAACTTCTCACTGTCTCCAATCCTATATATTAGTGCTGCTTACTCATGTCAGCAATTACTCATGTTAGATGCATACATAAAATTTTAATATGTCCTTTTAAATTATAGTGATCAAACTCTTCAGCCTAGCTAAAGGTTTTCATTATCTAACCACCAATCCAACTAATGGTAAAAAGACCACCAAGATTTGCCAAGATCACATTAGAATTCACACATTTTCAGAAATGCCTGGCAAACTAGTCCAAAGGACCTTCCAGAAGTCTGTCTGAATAACAGATTAAAAGACTTTCTGGAAGCAGTTTAAGAAATTATCCAAAAGGAAGAGTTGAGGTGTATGACCTCATCGAAGACAATGCCTCAACTTGGAGTAAAAGGGGTGGTTTCTGAGAATTCCAAGTTCCTGAGCTCCAACGCCATGGATTTGGGTCTGATTCTCAGTACAGCAAAAACATAGCAAAATATATACTCTCTAAATTTCTGGGAAGGAAAAAGCTGAAACTGCTGGAATGTGATAGGTCCATGTTATCAGCTATGTAGGTTATGAAACCTCCCACTTTCATGTGCTATACAGCAGAGTAAAACTTCACTTCTGTAGAGAATACCATTGTCACGTTCAAGCCATTTTCCTGCTATCCACAAACATAATATTATATTCAAATGTTGTTGAGAGAATAAGCTGCAGTTTTCAAGAATTCGAGAGGAATTCCTCTTTGAGATATTGAGAATATGAGTCACAGATCTTCCTATTTGAGCTAAGAAAACATGTTGGCTAACTTCATAAGACATCTATTATCATAAGTTTCTGCTCGCTTATATATGCTTGGGAAGTTGGGAAGCTTTAGCTATATATTCATTTTCTATTGTTGCTGTAACAAATGACCACAAACTTCATGGCTTGAAACAACTGAAATGTATTCTCTTACAGTTCCAGAAATCAGTAGACTGAAATGAGTCTTACTGGTCTAAAATCAAGCGGTCAAAAATTTGGTTCCTTCTGGAGATTCGAGGCAGGAATCTGTTCCTTCCCTCCTCCAGCTTCCTCAAGATGCTAGCATCATGGAACATCATTAAGAGGGTGGGTCTGTAGCAAGGGAAGTGGTATTCACAGTGTGTCTGACCATCCATTTCATGGTTATCTTGTACGAGCTAGTGTGTCGGGATAAACATACAGTCAACAATTTTATTTTGGTCAGTTTTTCTCTGTCCCAGTGTACCCTGCCCTATGTTCAATTTCTGATAACCCCCTCCCTGCATTTCTTCTCCTCTCCTGAAACTCCTTCCTTTGTGATCTTCTACCTCTTCCGGTGCTAGCTATCCAAATTTTCAACATTCCCTTACATCATTCTCTACTTTTCCCTCACATGCTATTCTGATCTCCTCCTTCTCTGAATGTCTTAACTTTTTGAATCACAACCACATAGCTTGGCACTACTTGCCAGTTTTGATTTTTGCTTTTTTAAAAATTATATTTCTCAGTTGGATTCTTTCTTCTTACAGAACCAAGTAGGATGTTATACACACAAGGGGGACACTCAACAAATATTGCTTCAAATTTGATTCAAATTTCTTTTGAGGTTAACTGGAGAAACATGGAAACTTGTTGAATTCCAGGTCCATAGATTATTGTGTTAAAATTGACCAAGTACCCACAATAAGTTAAGACCATATATATGTGAGCTACAAATCATAACATAATAACAATAATAATAATGATAGTAATACATCTTTAAGAAAATAATTCTGATTTTAATAAGGGAATTTAATAAAGAGGTAATTTGAATATGCTATTATTAATATCCATCCTTCCACATAGCAGCTATAAGCATCACCAGTGTTTTATATAAGTCTAAGACCCAATATTGTGGTTTATGAAAGTAAATTTACTACAGAAAGTAAGACAAGAGGTCCACTTGGCACCCTAATCTATATGGTTCAGGAAGGTATCCTCCACTAAGCAACTGACTACATATTTGATGCTGTCCTTGAAGAAGCAGCCTCTTTCTGGATCACACAGAAATCAGGTTACATACCGAATCATGAAATTTAATTGTTCATATATTAATATGCACAAAAGTTGATCTCAGGCTCTCCTGGGCAGGGTTTCATTTGCTCAGAATAATTTTTTCCATGAAATGGCATCATGTATATCTAGAACCATATAGAAACAACAAAAAATAACTACAAAAAGTGGTTACTAAACAAACATTATTCAAGTTTTTTAGAACCCAAATGAAAAATTTTTCCCAAATGACAACAAAATGGTAGTCAATTGCAAATATAGATTTTGTGTTACATCAAAATGAGTTTCATTATTTTTTCTAAGTACATAAAAGCCATTCTAGAGAGAGGCTTTATTCTTGTAGTAAATATAAAAAGAATCATTAATCCATCCCTTCTATGAGCTTACATATAAATAATCTCTATTCTTAACTTTACAACTTTATCTTAAAGGTTTTTCAATAGCACTTAATCTTTCCTAAACTTTATAATACCACTCTTTGTGTTCCTTTCTAAAATGTAACTACAAAAGCTTGCATTAAGTTTCCTACTTGATATATTTCCCTCAAATTGAATTTGTATTTAACTCTTTAAATTGCTTTTTACTCATTATCTAATAGATTTTAAGGAAGGAAATTGAGAATTTTAGCTGCTACAAAAGAGTATGTTGGATCTTTGATTCTAAAATTAGCCAATTTTGGAACTAGAATACATGAATTATGAACTGATAGAATATATGTAGATAGTGATATGTGGGGTGGGTGTCTATAAATGCCAGTAATTGAGGGAACTATATATGTGAACCAGGGCAAAAATATTTTGAGACAAAGTAGTCACAAAATAGAGGCACAGAATATAGAAACATAGTCTGGGTACTTATCTTAGCTCTCTACTCCATTGTACACTATCACAAATCAAGACCAGGAAAACTTCTCAAGCTGAGCATGTAGAAAGTCCTAAAAATTGCATTCAGGATCTTTTAAAATATAAATGAAAGGTTTTTGTACACAATATAGTGCATGTCAGAATAAATTTTATAAGGCATACAGTTAAGAAAAAAGGAATTTTAGTGCTTACCAGAAGAAAAGAACATTTCTTAATAAAATCAAAAACCCAGTATCTAAACTTATTAATATGTGCTGTAAATGTAGCTTGCCTAGATTTTTCAAGTTAATTAAAAAGGCAATTTTAAGTGTTTCTTTTCAGTAAATTAGCTAATGATTTATGTTTTTATATTAATCCCCAAACAACATCTTGAAATATATTCAATTATAACTCAGTTCTGGTATAACTGTCTAGCCAAATCTTAGCTAAAGGGGAGAAAAAAGACAAAAATTCTCTAAGCCATCTTGCCTGACTGCTCTACTTGTAAACTACCAATGCCACTCATGACAACTGAAGATATATTATAGTCTCTGCAGATATATTAATAAAAGCAGATGAATTTTAAGAATCCAAACCTCCTTCTAATAAGAATTTTAAAAAGCAAACAAATGTGGACTATTGACTTTCAGATAAAAACTTCTGAACAAACACATTCATTTATTTTTATTCCATCCTAAACTCTGATTAAAACTTCAGGGAAGTGTCTTTTAAGAATAAACCCATTATAACAGTGAGAACAAAACAGAGCAGCAATATTTTAGAAGCTAGAAGACAGATCGAAAAATGGTAACTAACTTAGCATATTGAGAAAGCTTAATCTTAAACTAGTAGTATAAAAAGTTGAAGATGCAACCATATTTAAACATAGATCCCTAAACATTTGAGGAACTGGTAGGAATAAGGTATTTTTGGATATGGATTGAATGCGGCACAAAAAATGTAAGAGTTGACTAAAATCCTGCTTAAAAAGCAAAAGACTTAGATTTCTTTCTCTCTTTCAGAGTTTCTGAATTGCTATTTCTCTCTCGCATTGGCAGAAAACTATAGGTATATTTTTCTAACAGCTTTATTGAAATATAATTTATGCATCATACAATTCACCCACTTAAAGTATGTAATGCAATGGTTTATAGCATATCCACAGAGTTGTATAAACTATTACCATAACCAATTTTAATCCCTTACCTATTAGCTATCACCCACCAATCCTCCATCCCTCCCAGCCTTAGGAAATCATTAATCTATTTTCTGTTTCTGTGGATTTATCTATTCTGAACATTTCGGATAAATTGATTGATACAATATGTGCCCTTTTATCACTGTCTTTTTTCACTTACCATAATGCTTTTAAGGTTCATTCATGTTGTAGACTGGAACAGTAATTCATTCCTTTTCATTTTTTTTTAATTTATTTTTTTATTTCAGCATATGATGGGGGTACAAATATTACAGTTA
>VBSM01000361.1:36283153-36320113 GCA_008086735.1 Cheirogaleus medius
CTCCATGGTATACATATACCACATTTTGTTAATCCACTCATGTATTGATGGACAACTGGGTTGTTTCCACAGCTTTGCAATTGTGAATTGTGCTGCTATAAACATTCAAGTGCAGGTGTCTTTTTCATAGAGTGACTTTTGTTCTTTTGGGTAGATGCCCAGTAATGGGATTGCTGGATCAAATGGTAGATCTACTTGTATCTCTTTAAGGTATCTCCATATTGCTTTCCACAGAGGCTGAACTAGTTTGCAGTCCCACCAGTAGTGTAGGAGTGTTCCTATCTCTCCGCATCCACGCCAACATTTATTGTTTGGGGACTTTTTGATAAAGGCCATTCTTACTGGAAATAAGTGATATCTCATTGCAGTTTTGATTTGCATTTCCCTGATGATTAGAGATGTCGAGCATTTTTTCATATGTTTGTTGGCCATTATTCTGTCTTCTTTTGAAAAATTTCTGTTCATGTCCTTTGCCCACTTTTTGATAGGGTTGTTTGATTTTTCCTTGCTGATTTTCCTGAGTTCTAAATAGATTCTGGTTATCAGCCCTTTGTCGGATGAGTAGCTTGTGAAAATTTTCTCCCATTCTGTGGGTTGTCTATTTGCTCTCCTGACAGTTTCTTTGGCTGTACAGAAGCTTTTTAATTTGATCAGGTCCCATTTATTTATTTTTGTTGCTTTTTATTCCATTGTATGTATATACTACATTTTGGCTGCCCATTCTTCCATTAGTGGATATTTGGACATTTGGATTGTTTTCACTTTTTGATACTATGAATAATACTGCTATGAACACGTGTGTACAAGTTCTTACGTGCATATATGCTTTCATTTCTCTTGGGCACATACCTAGTAGAATTGCTGAGACATATGATAATTCTTTGTTTACCCTTTTAAGGAACTAACATGCTGCTGTTTTGAAAACTGGCTGCACCATTTTACATTCCCACCAGAAATGTCTGAGTTTTCCAATTTCTCCACATACTTATTAAGACTTGTTATCATCTGTCTTTTAAATTATAGCCATTCTAGTAGATACGGAGTGTTATCTCATTATAGATTGTATTTGCATTTTAGAAGGTACAATTTTTGAGATGATATCCAAAGTCTCCTACCTCAAAAGATTGTATACATACAGAGGGATTAAGTAAAAGTTAATATATTGAATATGGAAAGCCTCACTCTATTCTCTTTCTGCTCGCAAAACTCCCTCAGCTAGATACATATAATCAAGGAAAGTAAATAAAAACAATCTTTGGACACTCTGAACAGGGAAATAATCTGATATACAAACGTTAAGCATTCACAAACAAATATCAGCCCACAATAAAGTTAAAAATTGGTAAGCCCCACCCTTACTCTTAGAGCTTTCAATCAGCTTTTCCTGCTCCAAGTCTAAGCCAAGGATTACCAGACACTTTAGGAAAGCCCTTAAATTCAAAACCAGACAGGAAGCAGACAAAACAGAAAGTAAGCAATTTGGATTTAAAAAAATATAATTAATTAAGGAGAAAAAAACTTTAAAAATAATAATAATAAATCCTAACTGTAATTAATATTCTAAGAGTTAAGTCCTTGCATTCATGAACCAGAACAGGATGCCATATAATGGAGCATTCAGAAAACAAAAAATAATATCTTTCATGGTTTACAAAATGAACAGTAGGCATGAAAAACTCAGTGAATGATTTGGAAAGAGTTGAGAAAATTTCCTCACTAATATTCAAAAAAAGCCAAAAATGTGGAAAATAGAAGAGTAATATAAAATATAATAGATCTCCAGTAGATTCAATATACAAGTAATAGATATTCCAGAAAGAGAAAACTGAGAAAACAGAGGGAAGGAAACCAGTTAAATCATTTGAGACATTTAAAAGTACATTAAGACATAAGTGTCAAGTTTGAGAGACTCCACAAAGCACCTAGTAGAAGTGTAAAAACAGACTTACCCACAGCCATGCCATTATGAAATTCAGAACACCGGAAACGATAAGATCCTTCGAGTTTATAGGAAAAAAACACAAAACACAAAGACAAGCTTTATAGGAGAGATCGAGAGATAGACTTCTGGAGGCAATTTGAAGGCAGTGAAAAGAATGTAGTAAATGTTTAATGATGTTCTCAAATCCTCTTACACAGAAAGTACTCAAAGAACATTTAAGGACTTGAAGTGGAAAAAAACAACTAATGATGGCATCTTCGATAAAACTAGGTAATAAGGAACCCTCATGGACATTCAGGTGGGGCCAAAATACCAACAACAGCACAGCTCCTGTTGCACCAACAGCTATACAGTGTTAATGTCAAAGAGAAAAGTGTAGAAGGATATTATGAGCCACAGAACTCAATAGCCACCAATGAATACTCACCCCCATAAAAAGAGGACCGCACAACACTGAATAGAACATGAGTATATTTAAGAGCAACCAATGAAATTTGAAGAAATCTTCCTAGGCTCCAAATTAGAGGTTTGTGCACAAAGACTCCAGGACACCACTAAGGGAGCCACAAGAAATTTACATGGTGCAGAAATAGCCAAATCACTGGTGGAATGCAAAAAAAAAAAAAAGCCAGTAATCCTCATCTTTAGAAGGAAAGATCCACTCTGAAGTAAAACTGCGAGGAACAGAAATCACTTTAGGAAGGGTGAGAACACTGGGGATGTGAGGTAGAGATAAAGCTCAGATATCACCCAGAGGAAACCAGCAGAGCAGAGAGTACCGAAACAGCAAAGGAGAATGTTCAACAAAAGACCACGTCTCTAAAAGCAAGGCTGATAGAGCTCCAGACAGTAGAGACAGAGGCAGGAAACCTACCAGAATTAGATAGGCTAAGCTCTGAGAGATGGGGCTAAAATGGATAGATAGATAGATAGATAGATGACAGATAACATAGATAAGCTTTTGAGCTATAAGGTGGAAAAACTACCTTAGCCCCTTCATGCCTCACATAATACAGAAACCTGCTTCTAATAATGCAGGAACTCCTGTGTCATCTAAACTTGTGAAACAAATAAACAAGATCACAATCAAATCTCATAAAAAGATATTGTAAAAATAAATATGAAAATAATCCAAATGATGCTCCAGCAGATAATGAACACACACTAAGACAAATACGACTTCAAAGCAAATGAAACTATCATATTTTTTCAAAAAGGGATAATAATTAAGAATATTGTCAAAAGCCTGAAAGAACAGTATAAATCAAAATTAGAAAATCTCAGATAAAAATACTAGTCAACAGAAGGCTATAACATTTTGAAAATCTACCAGAATTCATGAATAAAGGAAGACAATTAAAAAAATTAGAAATGAGTAAATTTGAATAAACACAAGAATATATAGACATAAGGCACTGTAAGGGAAATAGAGGAAAGAAGAGGGAAAGGAAAAATAAGGAGATAAAAATAAAGATAAAAATGATTTTCAAGAACGTGAAAGACATAAAAGACATGCAAAGAAAGTCCAACTCATGAAAAAAGAAAAACAAAGCTGGCTTAGTGGCACACACCTATAGTCCCAGCTACTCAGGAGGCTGAGGAAGGAGGATTGCTTGAGCTCAGATGTTTAAGGCCAACCTGGCCAACATAGTGTGAATATCTCTAAAAAAAAAAATAAGTAAATAAAATAAAAAGAAAAAAAATAATTGAACAAAACAAAAATTTTAAGTACAGTACAAAGATTTTTTTCTGGAATAAAACCACTTATATCTACATATTGAATAGGCACACTGAGTACTTGGAAAATAAGACCCAGAGTAGGCAACCCCAACCCAAACCTAGGAAGGCTACTACTGGACTACAAAGATATGGAGGAAAATACAGGCACATTCAGACAAAAACACTAAGTTGCCAATAAAGAAAAAAAAAAATTTTAGACTGGTACCCCATGACAGCAGAGTTTTTAAAACCACAAAAAGTAAAGTTTATTTTCAAATCTGCCCCAATCTCATGCCTTCCCTCTCCCCGACCCCAGCCCAAACACTTTCCTCAGAGTTCAAGGTAGGTCATCAGCAAAATCTCCTCTATCTTTAACCTCTTTTCTGAAAATTTCCTCTACCTCCTTGCTCTAGTGGAAATTTAACAATTTCCTGGTGCCTCTGATTCTCCCCAATCCCTCTTGTGGAGTCTGTTTTCTCTCCTATCCCTTTCTGCAGTAGGAATGAGTGTCCTCCTTACTCCTCATTACTGCTTCCAGACCCTTAAATTTCTCTCCTATGATACTTCCAGGCTTCTTTGAAGCTCATTCTTTCAGGTTATATCATCATGTGGTGAACTTAATATTGCCCCTCAAGATATTCAGGGCCTAATCTCTAGAACCTGTGAATAGTACCTTAGATGGCAAGGACTTTGCAGTTGTGATTAAGTTCAAGGATCCTGAGATTGGGAGAGTACTCTGAATCATTCAGGTCAGGTAGACCATAGGGTAATCACATAATCTTTATAAACAGAAGCCAGAGAGATATTTGACAAAAGGAGGTGGTGTGATAACAGAAGCAGAGATTTGAGTGAACCTGTGCTTCAAAGATGGAAGAGGAGGCTACCAGCCAAGGAATAGAGGAAGCCATTAAAAGCTGAAAAATATATATAAAAAAATAGATCTCCCCTCCTCAGAGCTGCCAGAAGGAACCATCCCTGCTAACATCTTGACATTAGTCCAGTGAGAGTGACTTGGGAATTATGACTTCCAGAACTGTAATAAATTTTTACAGCAGCAATAGGAAACTAATACATCCCTCTCGGATGCAGTCATCTACAGACATTCAGGCCACCCAATTTCACCTCATTCCTGGAAGATTATAGTACCTAGCTTAATATTTTATCCACTGAGTCTATGCTCGTGATGACTTTCATGATTTCAGTGTCCAAGATATTACCAAATTTGGCCTCTTAATTCCTTGTCCTCCTGACCCTCATTAATCCTGCCCTCTATGCCATCTCAATAAATAGTTCACAGAGTCATCCTTGTCATTATCAGTAACTGGGTCTCTCTCACCATCCATATCCTCAATTTCTAGGATCTCATTCACTGTCCATTGCCTTCTGTCTTTCCATCTCATTACTTGTATCCCTCATCAATAAACTTTTGACCCACCAGAACTTCCAATCCACTAACCCTGCTTTTCTTTCACTGCCTTCATTTATCTCATGTCCTCCATTCTTCCTCACCTGGCTGAGACTCCAAGGCCATTCATTACAATCAATCTCCTATATATACTCTCAAGCACCTTGCCACATTCTCCTTCCACCATACTCTCTTGGGAAAATCTCTGACCTGGTTATGTCAAATCTCTGTCCAGTCTGCAGTCTGTGCTGGTGTATGAGCAACTGAATAAGACTGAAGAACAGATATAAAATTTTGCTGATTGCTCTCAATTTAAATTCATAACCACTATCCCCAAGTGAGCCTTTAGTGTTGGCTGGAACTCTGATTATATTTCATTTACTTTCAGCATTCATTTTCCTACATGTCTATTTCAATATACTAAAATGAAAATTCCATGAGGGCAGGAGTTCTGTCTGTTTTGATTACCATTTTATTAAGAAATTAAAATAGTTACTGTTATATAATAGGCACAATAATAATTTGTTGAATTAATAAATTAATTTTTACTTCTTTCTTTTCCAACTCCAACAATTCCTCTAACTTACTATTTCTTAGATGATTATTTTGCTTATTTCACCAAAAAAAGCAATGAGAAAAAAGTCCATACAAATATAATTCAAATTGTTTTTTACAAATCATTTTTTACAAAGGTGCAGACACAATTTGATGAAGAAAGGTGAGTCTTTTAAACAAATGCTGCTAGAAAAATTGGAAGAGCATATGCAAAGAACAAAAAGAAAAAAAACCCCATCAACTTATACCTCTCACCTTAAAAAAAAACTTAAAACAAAATGGATCATAGCCTTAATGAAAATAATGAAACTACAAAACCTCTGGAAGAAAATGTAAGAGAAAAGCATGTTGACATTGGGTTAGGCAAAGATTTCTCCGACACAGCACCAAAAGTTTCCATGAAGAAAAAAAAAATCAATAAATTGGACTTTATCAAAATAAAACTCTTGCTTTATAAATTTGTATTAAACAAATGCAAAGACAAGACACAGACCGCAAGAAGGTATTTTCAAATCACATTCCTAACAAAGGACTTGTGTCCAAAATATATAAAGAATTTTCAAAATTTAACAATAAGAAAAGAAATAACATATTTTTAATGAGCAAAAAAAAGCTAAACAGATACTTTATCAAATAAGATACAGAGATGGCAAATAAGCAAACGAAAAGATGTTTAGTATCATTAGGTATTAGGGAAATACAAATTAAAATGCAGTGAAAAAATCACTGTATAACTATTAGAATGACTAAAAAAATGTTGACAATACCAAGTGATAATGAGGATATGGAGCAACTGAAATGCTCCTACATTGTTTGTTTTACTTTGGAAAATAATTTCATAGTTTCTCATTAAGTTAAACATATATATATCATATAGCCCAGAAATTCCACTGCTAAGTATTTATCCAAAAGAAATGAAAACTTATGAACACATAAAAATCTGTATATGCCTGTTTATAGCAACTTTATTTGCGATAGATGATAGGTGGAACACCCTAGATGTCCTTCAGCTGGTGAATGAACAAGCAATCTGTGGTACATTCATATAATGGAATACTACTCAGCAATAAAAAGGAACAAAACATACAACAACATGGATGAATCTACCATGCATTTTTCTAAGTGTAAAAAGTTGCACCCAAAAGGCTAAATACTGCATGATTCCATTTATGTTACATCTTGGAAAAGGAAAAACTGTGGGAATGGAGAACAGATCGGTGGTTGCAAGTGGGATGCGGTGACTACAAAAAAGCAGTACAAGAGAATTTTTTTGTGTGTAGTCAAATATTTCAATTATTTCCTTTTATTTATTCTGCATTTCATATATCAATTAATAGACTACCCCCACATCAAAACTACATTCATTTATTTGTCTACATATGCATAAATTTAATAAGAGTTTATTGAGCCTGCTCTGTGCCAGGCACTATGTTCACTGTTAGGTATATATTGTAGTAAATAAGATAGAATGGGATCGTGACTTCACTGAGAGCTCAGAATCTTCTAAGGAAACAAAAATTGAATAGAGACCTGCTATAAAAAATGTTACCTGTAGTGCTGGGAAAATTACAGGCTGCTATGGATAGTCACAGTAGTGACATCCAACCCGATCCAGGAAGGTCAAGAAACATTTGCTGTAGAGACTGATGTTTAAGCTAACAAATGAAAATGGATGATCCGAGTTATATATTTATGCCTTTACTTAAAATTTAAATATATAAAAATATAATTCAGATTGTGTCACTTCTCTGCTTAAATCCTTACTGGCTCCCCATTTCACTCATGGTAAATGATAAAGTCCTTACTCCACCAGAAATTATTTTGTAACCATATTTATTAGTATTTTTAGTTTTAACTTTATTATTAAAAAGCATATGTATTATTAAATAAAGACTCACCCATAATCACTACTTCTATTTCTCTTATTCTGTTTTAAATCTTTCCAATCAGGTAGTCATTCCCATGATACCACTGACATAGCATGCTCCCATTTTGTCAAATCTAAAAGTCAGTTTTCAGTACTCACCTTACCCAATCTACAGCAGCATTGACACTGTTAGTCATAGCCCCTTCAAACACTTCCTTCAGCTGGCTTCCAGGAAAATCACTCTGTTCTCCTCCTAACTCCCTGGTCACTTATTCCCAGTGTACTGGCTTCTCCATTTGTTTATTTATTAAACAAATATGTATGTGCCTTGCCTGAGTACCAGACACTCTTCTAGGTGCTGGAAAAACAGCAATAAGCAAATAGACAAAAATTTCTGATTTTAGGGAGCTTGTATTTTATATAACATTACTTTTCACATGGAAAGGAAATGCCAAAACTAGTGGGTATTTTAAGGATATCCTAGTGAAAACTTTTAGGTGGTGCTGGTTTCTGTTGCTTCATAAAGCACAGCTAACACTTAAAATGTTGGACAGGAAAGATGACCCTAGTCAACTGACTCCCTGCCTCTTACACTGTGTAAAATTTTTTTAAACCTGAAATAATACACACCAAGGTATTTATAGATGATTAAATTTTGAGAGCTTATTTTGAGCTGGTCTCTCAGTAAAGAGTTTTTACTGACACTCATTTTAACTTTTTACATATTTTTCAATTGTGCTCATCCTCATTTGAACAGAAATAAACAATCTCAAAGTAAAGAAATTAACTCCTCTCTTCATGGTGATTCAAGGGATAAGGGAAGAGTAGGTAATCTAACCCAGCTGTTTCTTAGTTCACATCTGAGCCTTTTCTTCAAGTACCACATTGCCTGGGCTCTTCTCATGAAGTCAATTTGGCATCCAAGACACCTGTGGACAGTGTCCTTTTCTAATTGTACCCTGGGTTCATTTAGTCATTCAACACATATTTATTGAGTAGTTACTACATGTCAAGCAGCATTCCAGGAGCTTGGGAGTGAGCAATGAACAACACAGCAAAAGATCCTTACCCTCATGAAACCTTCATTCTACCAAGGGTTGACAGAAAATAAACAATAAAAATAATTAATATATCAGTTATATTGTATGTTAAAAGATGATAAATACTATAATTCAAAAGTGTAGAGCCAAGTAGTGGGTGAACATTTCCAGGAGAGGGAAGAAGAAAGATTGTAATGGTAAATAGAGGGATTTCTGAGACATGAAAGGCTTCTTTGGAAAGGTGGTATTGAGTAAAAACTTGAAAGAAGTAAGAGAGTTAATATGAAAAGAGTTTTCCAGGTAGAGTGAATAGCCAACCAGCACAAAGGCCCAAGGGCAGAAGCTGTCAGGGAAGGGAAAGTAGCTCCAGGCAAGGAGGCCAGTGGAGCTATAACTAATAGAGTGGAGAGGAAAGTCCTAGGCAATGAGTAAAGATGTGGATGTTTACTGTAAGTGAAGTGGAGAGCCAGTAAGGATTTAAGCAGAGAAGTGACACAATTTGAATTATAATTGTATATAGTCACCTTGGCTACTGTATCGAAAATAGACTGAAGGGATAACAACAGAAGTAGAGAGATTAGTTATGAGGCTATTGTTATAAACAGTGTGAAAGAAAGGGTTATCTTAGGCAGTGGGAGTAGTGAGAATGGATGAACCGTCTAGTTTTCCTAATGTGCTGTGGGAGGATGAGCAACAGAAGTAGTCAAGGGTGACCCCAAGGTCTTCTATGAGCAACTGGAAAATTGAGTTCCCATCAACTGATAAGGAAGAATAAAGAAAGCTTAGGCTTTCTTGATTAATAAAATAAAGAGCTCAGTTTTGGTCATATTGCATTAAAAATGTCCATTCAACTTTGAAGTTGCAGTTGCAGTTGGTTTTATGAGTCTGCAGTTCACTAGAGACGCCTGTCCATTAGCACATAGAAGGTATTTAAAGCTACCATGGGATCACCAAGGAAGTGTATATGCAGGATCTCACTTACATGTGAAATCTAAAAAGTTGGACTCATAGAAGTGGGGAGTAGAATGGTGGTTGCCAAAGACTGAGGACAGGGGGTGGGGAAATATCGGTCAGAAGATACAAAATTTTGGCTAGACAGGAGGAATAGATTTAACAGATGTACTGTATAATGTGGTAACTATAGTTACTAGCAATGTCGTATTCTTCAAAATTGCTGAGAGTAGATTTTAAGTGTCCTCACCACAAAACAATTCATAAGCATGTGAAGCAATGCATGTTAATCAACTTGATTTAGCCATTTCAAAATACCGTGTTTCCCTGAAAATAAGACGGGGTCTTATATTTATTTTTCCTCAAGAAGACACCCTAGGGCTTATTTTCAGGGGATGTGTTATTTTTTTTAAGTACGGTACAAAAATCTACATTTATTCAAATATAGTTAAGTCGTCTTCTTCTGGAACATCATCATAACTCTCCAAACCCTGAATTCCATCCTGAATTTCTTGTGACTCTATTTCTTTTAGAACCATTGGCCCCAATCTCTCATGTCGAGCAATAGAGCTCTCATTAAGTGAGCAGCTCTTATCCATGTAACCTGCTCGGAGTACACTGGTAACAACACTGTCAGTGATTTTATCCCATGAATTCTTCACCCAAATCACGACCTCTTGCAGGCTAGGCTTCACAAAGTTTCCACACTGATCTCTTGTCATTCTATTTTCAACGTAGTCATAAATTTCCATGCGCAAATTGTCTTTGAATGGCTTGTTTATTGCAATATCAAAAGTCTGCAGATAGGAAGTCATTCCGGCAGGAATCATTATTTGTTCTATTCTCTCTGCAAGGAAGTTCTTCATGTCTTTAGCACGGTGAGTGCTGGCTGAATCCCAGACTAGCAGACCCCTTTGGCCACCTCGCAAAACAAGTAGCAGCATTAAATCAAGCCACTTCCTTATAACTGCTTGTGTGCACCAGGCTTTTTCGGTTTCAAGAACATAAATGTTGGAAACACGTTCAATCTTATCTTTCTTGCCTCAGCTTGCAGCATACATAGGATGGCCGGGACCTGACAGGGCGAGCTGACCTTGTTGGTGGGGCTGCCCACACCTTTCCAGTCACCTCTGGGATAGTAGCTGTCACGATGGGGCAGATGAGAAGGGCTGCTCATCTTCTTTACAGCTCCACGACGAAATGTATGGGTTGTGCAGATATGCTGCGTAGCCACACCCATCACTAGGTCTTATTTTCGGGGGAGGGCTTATATTGCGCAAATGCTTAGAAATCCTGCTAGGGCTTATTTTATGGGTAGATCTTACTTTAGGGGAAACACGGTATATGCATATTTTAAAACATCATGTTGTGCACTATAAATGTATACAACTTTTATTTGTCAATTTAAGGAAGAAAGGAAGGAAGGAAAGGAGGGGTAGGGGGAGGGCAGGCAATCACTCTTGTGCTCAAATTCTTCCAAATGCTTCTTATTTCACTCATAATAAAATCCAAAATTCCAGTTTGGCCTTGGATTACAAGTCCCACATGATCTTCTCCTGCAACTCTTCCCTTTGCTGGCTACTCCAAGCATCTGGTTCTTTTTTATTCCTAAAATTCTTCAACCAGACTCTGATCTCAGAGCATTTGCACTTGCAATTCTTGCCCTTTGGGTTCTCCCTGATTTGCTTCCCCATTTCCCTTAGTCTGTACTCAAATATCCCCCGGTCATATAATCAGGGAAGTCACCCCTGACGTGAGCATTTAACATTGCACAACCCCTCATACTTCCCTGCTCTTTCTCAAATACTTTTTCTCCCAAGAGCTTATCACCACTGGATGAACTGTATGTTTTACTTATTTATGTACTGATAGTCTGTGTCCTCACTACAGTGTAATCACCTTGAGATCAGGGCCTTTATATCTTTTGTTCATTGATCCATCTCCAGAGATACAGCACAGGGTAGAAGATCAGAACATATTCATTGAATTTGCAATCCTGAGGAACAGACAATATTTTCCCACAAATTTTATAGATGAGAAAACCAACTTGAGACTCAGAGAATGTATGAAACTTGTCAAAGTCACACAGTATGCACTGATAAAGGCCAGAAGCCTAATAAAGAAAGCTACCACTGTTTTCCTTTTGCCTTGGGCCAGCTCTGCAAAAACTCATTGCAAAAGAGGAGAGGGAAAATTGTGAATAGTTGCTGCCCTTCAGTTGTCTTTCATAATGTAAAAAATATCAGGAGATACTGATATTTTCAGTATACTGGGAGATACTGGGAATATTTTCGAATATTAATAGCCTTTGACCTATTTAGTACTTATGTTGAATGTCTAAAATGAAATTCATACAAAAGAAGAGCTGTGTATGCCAACTGGTCTCATTTTTTCTCTTCCCTGTCTCCACATGCTGTATAGCTTGATACACTCCAGTGGAAAAGTACAAATAATTCACTGAGTTATTTGATATGGATAATGAACAACCAACCCCTGTGAGTTATTCAAAGGTTGAAAAATGAAAGGAAATTACTTTGGAAAGAAGATGAGTCCAAGGACCACATCAGCAAAGTGGAAGAATGCATAGAGATAGGAGTGATACTTGGAATGCAAGCAGACATTCATGCCTGAAAGCCGCCCCGCTGAGACGCTGCACTGAAGAACACAGACCACTAGTCACGTCTAAAACTAAAAACATCTAGGTTGTATCAGTAGGATCATTTTCACAGTTATTTGGTTCTATACCAAAAAATCAGGAATCTAAGCATCTGTATAAAATTCATAAAGATAATATGTTTAGAGAACAAATTGGAGTTTTACACTAAACACTAAGCTACACTAAGGTATTTAAGATAATTGACTTCAAGAACTAATCAATAAATGGAAGTTTGAGATATAGAAGATGTTTATTTAAAATGTAAGGAATCCCCTATATAGGATTGCAGTCCAACTGTACTAACCCTTGTCCTTCATTGTTTTCTGGATTGAATATGTGCCCACGATTAAAATACCCTCAGCATAGGTGCAGCCTGTAAACCACGGGGGAAAAAGAGCTAAAATAAGTTATCCATCCTGCACAAGAAGTCTGAGAGCAAGGGCCAGTTTCTCTCTGCTTTGTTCCCAGGAAGGATGGGATACAACAGGAATAGGGGAGAAATAGGACAGTTTGTGGCATCTTGTGGTCATTGTCCAAACCAGAACAGAATCTTCAGTTGCTCCTTTCTGCTCCTACTTGAGATGAGAGGACTACTACAAAAGCCACTTTAGCTACTTTGCTTAGGCACGGTGCACTCCTTCAGACCCTGTCCTCCACGTCTAGCCTTGCATTTCTACTTTATGGGGTCTCTCCCCTTTCTGTCCAGTGGTTTCACATCTGGAATCACCTCACCTGCATGGCCATATCACAAGAAGTGTCTGGTGGAAACTCTGGACAGCTTTCTTTCTTTCTTTAGGAGAGTTCCCTCCACATCACCCCTATGGTTCCCTGTGCTGCTGTCTCTGAAGAAGTGATACACCATTTACACATCCAACCACATCTCCCAGGGTGCTCACACCCTGTCTCAGAGATGGGACCTGATGAGTCATTGTGTTGAAGACTTCCAAAGCAGTTTTCCTTTAAATACATGTGTTCCTCAAAAGAAAATAAGAACAGTGAAACGTCTGGCGTTGTGTTAAGAATGCCTAACATTCCAACAGGACATTTCCAACATCGGTGCCTGTTCATACTCCCCACTATTCTTCTGTGTTCATCTTCTGTTCTTTCTCTTCCACAGTGTGTACATATGTGTGTGGATACATGCACATTCTTGTTCTTTCCTATATTTTCATTCTCCTCTTCCCTTTCTCTTTTACACATTGCAGCATCGTAGTTAGCTAATTCCAGAATGAGGGAGGTGGATTTTCCATTCCCACACAGAAAGACTGATTCCTGCCATCTAGAACCATACCACTTCCTTGGGATGAGAAGGGAACATCAATACTCCTGAAAGAGATAAATCTGATATGACCTAGAGTCTCTGCAAAGTGAATATTCTCCAGGGGCTGGGGTAGTCCTACAGATGAGCACTTACTCCTTTAACAGCAAATTAGAATCTTAGTAGTAAAAGTATTCTCAAACATCCCCAATTAAATTCTGAAAAAAGAAACTAGCTATCTTGCAAATTATATACCAAGTAACATTTTTAGTTGCTGAATGCAACTGAAGATTATCTATTACAAGAATTATGGTTTATAAATGTCATTATCATATTTTATTATTTAAAAAGTCAACTAATTACCCCAAGAGAATGGCCAAATCTACCCAGTACAGCAGCATGGTTAATGCTTTCCAAATAAAACAAAGGCCATTCGTTTTGACATTCTTGCTACTAGAGTGCTAATTAATGCATTATTTGTGTAACAGTGAAGAAATATGCTACAAAAAAATCTTTTCTATTTTTGTATACATAATGAAACTGGTATAGTTGTAGTGACTATTTGTATTTTATTTGTAAAAAGTTTGCTGAGAATAATCTTATATTGGCTTTCTTTGTATCAAAATATGATAGATTAGTGAGTGGGACAGAATCTCCAACCTTCCTTCTATGTAAATGTTGAAATACACACATATACTTTTATATGAGTTTTCCTCTTCAAATCTTTATCAAGCCTTTCCTACTATGTTATCAGGTACACACATGAATACTCATGAAATCCTATGAAATAGGCCCAATATATTCCCATTCTTTTGATGTGAATGATAAACTGAACACATAGATAACTTGCTGAAAGTCTCACATCTAGCGAGTGGCAAAGTTGGACTGATTCTTAAGTTTGTTCCTCTATCCTTGTTTATCCAACCATAGGCATGTATATATTTTATTTTGTAAAATGATGAAGGGAAAATGGCCTCTGGAAATGCCAAGCATAGAGGTAAGTCTAATTGAACATGTTTTTCCTTTTCTCCTCTGTGTCCCTAACTCCCCTTTGCTGGCTATATCATTTAGCATTGCAGAATATTCACATTGTCCAGGGACAATCACAGAAGCTGCAGGTGAGCAATGAGCATGCTCCTATGCCATTAAATGCTTCCATAGTAACTGTGCTTGACTGGTAGATACAAAGAGGCTTCCTTGTGACATCCATCACACTGCCCAGGATCGCTTTAAGCTTGAGCTCAGTGACAAATGCTTGCAGTTTGCCTCCGCCTTTCCTTTGAAGACATTGATCAAGCTGTGTTGACAGAGCCTGGATGAAATACAGGGCTCTGTGAAATGCTGAGCTGGCTTTGACTCTACCATCATTTGAGCACAAGTCAACAGCCTGAGGGACACCTGTCATTTTGCTTTGAGATTAACTGTCCTCTTTGATTTGAGACCACACCTGTTTTGGTCAGAGTTGTAGATTCTATAAATGTTTTAGATGCCTATCATGAAGCTCATGACTGACAATGGGCTAAAACAGACTTACATGCTAACAATAATGTTATTCAAATAACTAAATGTCAGAGAACATTGTAAGACTTGAGATAGAGAAAATCATTCAATGTTTTTTTACCTAAACAACAAAACAGAACTCGTTTATATACTATAACATCTTCCATTTAATAGAAAGCATCACAAAAGTCATTCTTATATAATATGATGGTATGAATTTCAAACTCTTTTAAAGTCCTATTTTTCTATACTCTTAAACTTATAATTTTCTCTCTCCTAGATATACAAGGAAGTGTGTATGGTTTTACAGACTGTATGGAGAACTGAGTCATGCAAGTAAGGCAGGACATTTAGCATAAAGAATAATTTACTCTGGGCCTATGGAGAAAAGACAGTGTCTACAAATTATAGACACTAGAAAGAAAAACGTCAGGAGTCAGGTGGGTGTTAGCTCTGTGTAAACTCTCCCTAACTCTCAAATGTATAACTTAACACTTTGTTCAAGTAAAATTTTTAGAATGTAAAAATCATATTATAAATATTGTTTAGGTTCTAAGACTAGGTTCAAAAATGTGATTAACCTTAAAGTAGCAATGTTATAATACTGAAGTACTCAACGGAGTTCCAGATGCTCGCAGTGGAGGGCATGTAGTGATAGAAAGACAAAAAGAAGAAAAAAGATCCTGGTTTTTGTATTTATGGTACAAAGCCATTCCCAGAAAAAGTTTTGTAGCAGGACATTTGTCTTTTTATTTCTCCCAATGTCCTTTTCATATGTCTTCAACCTCTTTCTAGTTGTCCAGTGTCATCACGTTACTCTAGTCCTCTCACACAAGCCCAGCTCCCAAACTGTGTAATGCTGAAAAATGATTTGCCTCTCAACATACATTTTCAATTTTAGGAAAAATGTAAAGCAATCCAGCTGAATTAATTCATACTAGTATGCGATATCTTTTAATTGTCCCACACATATATTTCTAAACGTAAATGCTAATTAACCCATATGAAGCTCCAATTTGTGGACCTTCAAACCTTGAATCTAATTGAAAATAAATTTCAAGTTATATCAAAATAAATTTCTAGGTTCAGAAGTATCCACCTGAACAGAGGATCCACTAACACAGGGGTCCTCAAACTTTTTAAACAGAGGGCCAGTTCACTGTCCCTCAGACCGTTGGAGGGCCGAACTATAGTTTAAAAAAACTATGAACAAATTCCTATGCACACTGCACATATCTTATTTTGAAGTAAAAAAACAAATGGGCAAAAACACCCACATGTGGCCCACAGGCCGTAGTTTGAGGATGCCTGCACTAACATTAGCAAGCAGCCAAGCAAGTCAATCCTACTCAGGAATACGGCACTTGGATTCACATTCCAAGCTATTCCTGATTGTTGTATGTTCATTCTTTTTCCTCTTTACCTCCATTATCTTATCCATTAACAGATATTGACTGTATATTGTGCTAAATATAATGAATGAAAGATGATGACACCAACAAACATGGAATGTGATGTGATTCTTACTCATAATTTAGAATGGGTATGGACTCTATCTCCCCATATCCACAAGCTCATGAGGACAAATGAGGTCATATAAGAGTAAAACCATATTTTTTTCTTGTCATTCGTTTATTTGGGTTTTTTGTTTGTTTGCTTTTAACTAGCTCATCCTTATTGTGCTGAGCTTCTTCACTTAGGATAATTTCTCTTGAAGGTCTTTCAGTGGTCATGTAAGATGGCCATTCATGTCCCAATATGTCTGAATCTCACTTAGAGTCAAGCCAATAAAAACTCAATAAAACCATAATAATAACCAAGGAGTGAAAATTGCAAAAGAAAGGAAATATACTATAAGAGACACTCTACAATGCTATATTAGTTGGAATAGAAAAATATAATTTTTTCATAGAATATAAAAGGAGTCTTCATGAAGTTAGCATATATCATGGAGCATATGAATTTTATAGCAGGATATGCAAAGGAAGCAGCCCTAGCCAAAATGAAAATGAAAACAAATAGTTATAAAGATGTGGGAAAACAAAACTTTCAAAAGAAATAGTGAGTAGATTACCTGGGGACAGAAAGGGTCAGAGGAAAGACAATGAGCATCCGAGTCATAGACACACCAGTCACCTAGCAGTAGAGAGGTTGAGGATATTTCATCACTTCTCTGAGCATCCATTGTTTCCTTTGAAAAATAGAAATGATGCTTCAAAGAGTTGCTATAAGGATTAAAATACATAAAGCATTTGCCATATAGTTAGTGTTTATAAATTATCATGTCCAACCTCCAGAAATCATAGGACACATATTTTAAAATGAAAATAAACCAAGAAAGGTACCTTAGGTTCAGACTGTATGCATGCTAAGGAGTTGGAGCTTCTTTTGTTTTGTAAACTATTAATAGTAAGGCATGAAATATTTAAGAGCAGTTTGATGTGGGCTTTTATTTTGCAGTGGTATAAAATGTCCTAGAAGAAGAACTAACTGCTGCATTAGAAAAAAATAGAAAACAAAAGGAAAAAAAGGAAGTAAAAAGTGTCCTGGACTAAGGGTAGTGCTGGTGAGAGAAGAGAAAGAAAAAGGCCTATGCGAACAAATTCTGAGTGTATTGATTTTTGGGTTCCAAGAGCAACAGAGCAACTGCAGTGAGGCTGGTAAAATAAGGCCCTAGAAAGACTTTATCGAATTTGTAAACTATTTATTAATTGGGTATCTATAAATCAGAAGCCTTCTTTATTTGCCATTTGGAAAGATGTTTGGTCCAAATCCTACAAATTCATTTAAGCCAAACTTTGACCAGCCAGAACTAGAATGACCAACCCGCAGACAATTTTATTATTCAAAATAATACTTGTAAGGAAAAGAGAAAATCATCAAAATCAGTCTGGATAGGGGGTTTATTTAAAATATTTATACCTAGGATATTTTTGTTTTGCTTAGAATTCATTCCCTTGTATATCCTACTATGAAATTCCTACCTAGACTCAGGTTATATTTGATCTGAACTCTTTTAGAGTTATAAATTAAATTGGAAATTCAAAACCTGATGCAAGAGAAGGGCTTAATGGAAAGTTGGAATAATTTTTTTTACTATTTTGTATTTAATAAGAAAGAAATAAAATTATCCATAATCATGTGAAAAATGTATACAAAAATATTTTCACAAAGACAGTGAAAAATATCAGGTATATTAATCTTATCAGAAATATATGAAGTCAAAATGAAGTAAATTATAAAATCTATTGTATAACATAAAAGATAAATATAGATAAGGAGAAGAAAAACTATATTCCCAGATAGCAAGACAGAAAGAAAAAGGGCAAACATTTTAAAATTTCCAAATGTATGCATATAGTAGAGGGGTTTTTTAATCTAATCAATATTGAAGTTCCTTGAATTGCAAAGAACAGTAATAAGATCTGGGTATAAGGTATAACGTTGAAAAAGACAACTTCCTGTCTTCCTGGTGTTTATAAACTAATGTGAAAAACAAGAAAATGAATACGCAAAATAGCTACAAATTGTAAGTGCTGCAAAGTATTACAAATAAATGAGATGCAGAGATGGAGAAAAATGGGGAGTAGTGTTAACCAACTTCATTAGGATTGTGCAGGCAGTCCCCCTTAGAAGGTGACATTTAAGCAGAGAATCATGTAATAAGAAGCCACAAGAAGCGGAAACAGAGAAAACAGCATATGCAAAGGCAATCAAACTAGAATGAGTTTGATGTACTCGAGAATTAGAAGAAGGGTTAGTAGCTGGATCATAGTAAGTAAGGGATAGAATAATGTGAAATAGAGTTGTAAAAGTAGATAGGCTATTACTGGTGCCTGTGTGTGTGTGTGTGTGTGTGTGTGTTTTCTTTCTTTGTGGGTACATAGATGGATTCTACATCCTTGTCTGTTTTATTTAATTTAGTGATGAGTATGTAACTCGATTTAGCAAATGACACTTGAACAGAAATAATGTGTCTCACTTCCAGGAAGAGTTGTTTAAGATTGCAACATGTAGCTCTCTGTGTGCTGTTTCCCTATCATGGCAAATCTGAAGACATTCTTTGAAATGGAAGCTGTCATAAGTTGGTGAAAACTCCACAGGTCTGAATCCCTGAGTGACTGTTAAGCAAGGATTCCCCTGCTGACGCATGTTGGAAATATAACAAAATGAGAAGTTTACCTTTGTTATTTTCAGCCACTGAAATTTATGGTTGTTTTTTAACAAAGCAAAATCTATTCCATTTTAAATACTTCATTGGTTGACACAGAGGTCATATTTCTCCAAAGTGCAATGAGAAGACTTACTACATAATAGCTGAAAGTTCAAATAGTGGCTGTCATTTGTGCAGGGGAAATAGGAAATGTTAATATGTATTTTACATTTCTATGACTTAGGTTGAGAGTAGATGAACTAGATACTGACACATACACTACCACTTAAAAATAATTCTGTAAATGTTATATATTCTTATTTCATCATTATCATGAATTTTAAAGGACACTGGAAGAATCTTAAGCCACATGGTATTGATATATAATTACATTTTTAAAAATACTATATGAAGAATGGAACGATGGTCACTTAACAATATGCTCTTAAAGTTCATTTAAAAGAAAATATTATGCCAATATATACAAGAAAAAATGAGCAATTGAAGAATAATGAGAAAATATTTGCCTTACACGCCATTAAAATTATTCTTAAATTTAAAATTTTTATAAACACAAATATACATTTTCTATTTTTGTTTTGAAACAAATTATAGTTGCTTTTTTAACTCAGTAATATTTCTTACAAATCATTCCATTTCAATATATAACTCTACCTCACCATTTTATGCTATTATTAACATATAGTATACAATTCAATTAAACACCTTTTACAATCAATTTCATTGAAAGAGATGTTGAAAAGTAGCAAGTGTGAAAAAATTCTTATTCTATTATGCTAGATATAAAAACTAAAGCACAGAATTTTGTCTCTGCTATCCTGTCCAGATCAGCCTTCACAATGATAATAGTTACACATTCTGAACAAAACACACTTGAGGATTCTAAAGAATAAACAAAAGCAGATAGACTGTAGAAGGGAGTCAAAATTGAAGAAGCAATCAGATTTTACCCCATCCCTTTTTTTGTGGCTTTGCCCTGAAGGTAGGATAGATAGTACAGGCAATTAAATTATGAAAAAAAATGGTGACATATTTTTTCATCATAAAGACAAAATAAAACATTTGCAGAAAAAAGAATATTTGTTTCCAGCAGACCTCTACAACAAGGAATGGTAAAGAAATTTTTTCAGAGAAACCGACTAGTAAACAAACAACAGATGAAGCAAACAGAACTTACTTTAGACATATCAATAATTCCAATTAATGTTAATGGTATGAACACTCCAATTAAAATGAAAAGATTATCAAAGTGGATAAATAATTACAACTGCCTAGGAGAGATGCAGTTTCAACATAAAACACAGGCGGGCTCAAAATAAATGGGTGATAAAAGATAAGCCATGCAAACAGTAAGCATAAAAGGACAGAATCTGCTATACTGATGACAGGTAGAATGGATTTTAACACAAAGAGTATTACCAGAGATAAGTGGAAAATTTCATAATAATAAAAAGGTCAGTCCATCAGAAAGACATAATATAAATGTATATACACTGAATAAAAAAAGCTTACATATATGAAGCAACATTTAAAGAATTAAAGGGAAAATATAATATTCTATACTCATAATAGGATACATTAACACCATTCTCTCAGCAATTGATAGAACAACTAAACAACAATATAAATAAAGACAAAGATCTGAACAACACTATGAGGTACCTGATCTAATTAATACTTATAGAATGCTATAACCAACAACTGCAGAATTCATACTCCTTTCAAATGCACATGGTATATTCACAAGTAAACATAATATATTCACAAAATAGATTATATACTGAGGCATAAAATAAGCCTTAATAAATTTAAATAATTGAAATCATACAGAGATTTTTATCTGACCACAACAGGATAAAAATAGAAATGATTAGCAATTAGGCTATCTAAGAAAACTCCTAATATTTAGACGTTAACAACAAACTTCTAAATAATTAATTGGTCAATTATCACAAAAAGATTAAAAAATATTTTTAAAATTGAATAATAATGAAAATAAAGCATGTCAAAATCTGTGGGATGAAGCTAATACAGTGTGTAGAAGGCAATTTATAGGTTTCAATGCTTATTTAGAAAAAAATTAAGTGTCTAATCCAATGTCCTATAATTCTCACCTTAAAAATCTATGAAAAAAAGAGTAAAATGTATCTAAAATAAGCATAGGGAAGAAGACAATAAAGATAAGGACAAAAATAACTGAAATAAAAAACAGACAATAGAAAAAATTAACACATTTAAAAGTTAGCTCTTTGCAAAGATGAGCAAACTTGACTGTCTCTGTTTATTCAGGCTACTGTAACAAAAATACCTTGGACTGGATAATTTATAAATAATAGAATTTTGTTGCTTATAGGTCTGAAGGCTAAGAAATCCAAGATCAAGTCACCAGCAGATTCAGTGTCTGGTGAGGGCCTGTGACTCCAAAGATACCTTCTAGCTTGTCCTGACGTGGCAAAAGGAAAGACCAGCTTCCTTGATCCTCTTTTATCAAGATGCTAATCCATTCCCTCATGACCTAGTTACCTCCTAAAGGGCCTACATCTTAATATTATTTTATTGAGGCTTAGGTTTCAACGTATGAATTTTAGGTAGACACTAACATTCACTTCAGAGCATTTCACCTCTGGGCCCCCAAAATTCATGTTCTTCTCCCATGTAAAATACATTAATTCCATTCCAATAGCCCCAAAAGTCTTAACTGATTCTGGTATTGACTCAAAAGTCTAAAGTTCTAAGTCTCATTTAAATAACTAAACCACGTACGTGTGAGAGTCAAAGTATTCTGAGGCAAATTCCTTCCAGCTGTGAGCCTATGAAATCAAACAAATGATGTATTTTCAAAAGACAAGGATGGTGCAGGCATAGGATAGACATTCTCATTCCAAAAGAAGAAGTAGGAAAGAGGAAAATGATAACAGGTCTTGACCAAGTCCAAAACCCAACCAAGAAAACATTAAATCTTAAGGTTCCAGAATAATCTTCTTTGACTCAAAGTCTCACCTTCCAGATACACTGTTGTGAGGGTTGGGACTCCAAAGCTTTGAGCAGCCTCACCCCCATGGCTTTGCTGGGTGCAGCCCATACTGCAGCTTTCAAGGATGGGAGTCATATGTCTATGGCTCTCCCAGGCTTTAGTTGTGCCCCAGTGGCTCTACCAGTCTGGGGTAGAGGGGACAGCATGGCTCCAGTAGGCATAGCCATAATGAGGGCTCTCTATGATGGTTTCGCTAGGCATAGCCCTAGTGTGGACTCTCTGTGGTGGCCCTGCACCTGCAACAACTCTCTGCCTGGGCCTTAAAGCTCTCTGGGGTATCCTTTGAAATCTAACTGGAGGTATCCATGACCCCACAGCTCATGTATTCTTTGCTGTGGTAGAGATAGCCATGTGGGGACCATAGTTTACTGCCTGTACCCTCCAGAGAGATGCATCAGTATGCAGAGAGTGGAAACAGGAAGCAGTGCAGGCAGCAAGATCTGAGGTCCTGCAGGTGCCTGAGGGTTCTCTTTTGACATAGTTTTGTCCACCAGGCCTTTGCACTGTGGGCTGTGATGGGAGTGGCAGCCCCAATGACCTCCAAAATTCCTACCAGGTCATTATTCCATTGTTTTAATAAATAGCATCTGGCTTTTGCAGTCCCATACTAATCTCTTTATCAAACTCTCCCTTAGCCACAGCCTTGGTGTTCTCTTCCAAACATGCTTGCTTTTTCATTGCTTGTAGCATGGCCAGTATGAGAATTTTCTAAACATTTAAGTTCTAAACATTTAATTTCATAACTCATGAGCTCTATCTTTAACAAAACTCTAAGGACATGAACAAAACTCAGCCAGTTCTTTGCCACTTTATAACAAGGATCATCTTTCCTCCAGTTTCCAATAACATGTTTCTCACTTCCCTCTGAGACCTTATCAGAATGGCTGTTGGAAAAACTCCTTGCCAAAATGAAGAACCACCCTCTGTAAGAAGAGGGCAAGCTCAGACCTAAGAAAGAGTCAGACTACTCCAGGTTAGTAGGTAGTCAAAGATTTATTCAAGAGGACTGTACAAAGCAGTCTTGGGCAACAGCAAGACCAGGTAGATCTCCATGCCTGCAATGAACACCTGTCTAGTATCTATACAATGAAAAGAGAAAGGAAAAAGGGAGGTGAAGGATATGTTAAGCCATCTGTTGCTTTCTTAATCTATTTATTTTCCACTTTAAGAGATTGTTTGGGTTCCCTACAATCTGTTCAACATTCCCAAGGGGGGCATATTCAGGGTGGCAGAAGTTATCTTGGCACCTGTGTGTTTCCTCCAGTTGCTGTGTCCTGCAGTTTACTTCATGGTAATATAACCAGAATATATCTTCACAACAATGGCCTTACTTTCCTATTTCTCCTAACAGTCTGATCAAGATCACTTAGATAACCTCTAAGAAGATGGAAGCTTTGTCTATAGCACTCTTCTTCTGAGCCCTCACCAGAATCCCTCTTAATGCTTCATTCATGACAGTGTCGGCTTTTTCTAGCATAACCTACGAACTCTTCCAGATTCTGCCCATTACCCAGTTCCAAAGCTGTTTCTACATTTTTAGATATTTGTAACAGCAGAGCCCCACTTCTCAGAACCAGTATCTACATTAATCTGTTCAGGCTCCTATAACAAAATACCTTAAACTGGATAATTTATAAACATCATTATTGCTCACAGTTCTAGAAGCTGGGAAATCCAAGAACAAAGCAGTAGCACATTCAGTGTCTGGTAAGGGCTCACTCACTGCTTCACAGATGGCACCTTCTAGCAATGTCCTCACATGCTAAAAGGGGCAAAAACTAACAAGCTCCCTCAAACCTCTTCTAAGGACACTAATATTCATTTATGAGGGCAAAGCCCTCGTGATCTAATCACCTCCCAAAGGCCCCATTTCTTAATACTATTACATTGGGGATTAAGTTTCAACATATGAATTTTGGGGAGACACAAACATTTAGATCACAGAATTTATCAATCTATAGCTAGACTGGAGAGAGCAAGTGAAAGAGAGAGAGAAAGAGAACTTTTTGTTTCAAAAAAATAAAGAAGACTATATTTCTAATATTATAATACTAAACCTGACTAAACTTAACAAAAACAAAGTATACACCAATATCCCTCCTAAAAGTACATGCAGAAATCTTTAAGTAAATATTAATAAACCAAACCATTAACATGCATGCATATATATATATATATAGCATAATCCAATAGGATTTATACCACAAATGAGAAGTTGGCTTAACATTCAAAAATTAATCAATGTAATTCATCATATTAGCAGAATAAAGATAAATAATATAACTACTTCGATGAAAATTGACAAAACTCAACACTTAATCATAATAAAAACCCTCAACAAATGAAGAATAGCAGGAAAATTCCTCATCCTGATAGAGGCACATATGAAAATATCTACAACTAACATCACACTTAATGGTGAAAGTTGAGCATGCCTATTAGAGGGCATGGGGAAAGCAGACAGGTAAAGCAAGCAGGTAAGCTGTTGACCAACCCCTATGAGTTCTAAAATAAAGAGATCTTTACTCATACTGGGCACAGAGATCAATTTCAGCTGTATCCCTACTGAGATGTTCTATTCTTTCTATTTCTGTCTCATACCTAAGCATTTGTCCTAAGGGCTCACTTCAGACATATCATTAAATTTAGAGCGAAGGTCCAATGGATGGGAGTGCAAACAGACAAGCAATCCTTAAGCTACTAACTCCTCCATACAAAACATTTGCCTTTGAATGTGTTGACTCTATGCTTGAAATATTCCTGGAATTGCTTCTACTTCCTACCTAGATAGTTTTCCAAATTGTTTTGGGCTGTGTTTTTATCTTCTCTTGTTTCTCTGAAATCCCATTGCCATCTGCCTTCTCATTTTCAGGAATTCCCAAAACTATCTTGTAAGCTGATGGCTTCCTTTTCTTTCCTTTATACCACCACTACTCTAGGCTAATTTTTTTTTTATTTTATTTCCATCCAAAAGCTAATCTAGGCTAATTTTTAAAAAATAAATTTCCTGCAAGTTTAAAGATTTTAGGTGAGGGGAGATAAAAACATAACAGCTCAGTCCACCATACTGATCCAATTATTTAATGAATAATTTTCTAAGTTTATAAGATGCAGTGAAATGGGCACTTTTACTCAATGTTATTAAGTGTGAAAACAAATGAACATAAATATTATACAAATTGTTACAAAATAAACAAATGAGGTATACAAGCATGTAATTTTCCAATATTATACATATATGTACATTTTAAACATTCATACTCTTTGACTCAGTAATTTTCCTTTATAGGACTTTATATAAAAATAAGATTTATGAGCAAGAGTATTCACTCAAACATTATTTATGAATGCCCAAGAAAGGGTACATCTAAATTATCTAGCATAAGAAAATAATTATTAGTGTGTGGCACATCTCCATGTTAAAATAAATAGCATGCAGAAATAGAATAAAAATATCATTTCAAAATATGTAATGATATGTGAAAATGTTTATAATATAACTGGAAAAATAAAATCTGAAATACTATACATAATACTGTGTCAAATTTCTTTACATATTTAATACGTGTACACAATCTTACAGAACCCGAAAGAAATATATTAAAATGTAGTTGGTACCTGATTGTTGAATTACTTTCACTTAATCACTGGATATTATTGTTTCTTCTATGAACTTTTTTTATTTTCCAACTTTCTAACATAAGCATATACTTATGGTCAGGAACAGGCAAACATAAGAAGAATGTTTTTAAAAAGAAGATGAGTTTATTTTTAATAGTTAACCAAAATAACCTATTGCCCAAACTTCCAGTTAGTCAAAGTCTGGGCTGTATTTATTGTTCTACTTACAGTGAGAACTATTCAGTCTCTCATTGTCAAAATTCAATTTTCAAAGTAATTTCTGGCTCATTCTGTTTTGTCTTGAGGATGTCTGTTATTATCTCTGTGTGGGGACTCCTTCAAAATTTTCCTCACACTACTGAGCATTAACACAAAGCAACTCCACAAATGTCGATTGACAATCACTGAGCCCTTTGGATAAAGTAATGTTGCACACTGCTTTTCAAGCTCCTGCTTCACTAATGAGCTTTTGAAAACTTCAAACCGAAAGCCTTAGAATTGTGGTCCTTTGTGGCTTCTCTTGTCTGTCGTGAATGATTAAGTGGCTTATTAAGACAATTAAGTTTGGACCTCTAACTAATAGTTTTTATGAGACACAATATCCTATTAGAAATCCCTGAATCTTGTGGAGTTTTTTTTATTCAAAGCTTCTGCTAAACTATGATAATGAGAAACCAGAAACCATGGTAATTAATTATCATGAATTAGTTCATTTAAAGTAGCATCTCTTTTCTTCTTCCTCCCACCCTTTATCTCTCTCATGCTAGAATCTGGATGTGGACAAAAAGTTGTGGTAAGGACTCCATTTTCTTTTATTTAAAGTGAGCAAGTTATTTTTTATTTTCTTTTATTTAAAGTGAGCAAGTTAAATTAGATGTGGTTTCTAGAGAAAGAGACTCCCTCCTCACCTCTGCCTTATATCTGGCCAACTTGTTCTCCAAAGGGCCTCAGTTTAATGTCACTCCTGATGAAGGTCTCTCAAGTCTCCAGTTTCACAACCCTACATGGTCATTTGTTTGATTGTGTGCATGATGACTGTCTTCCTCACTGAACTGTTGGTTTTATGAGACCAGAGACCCTACCTGCCTATAACCCCACGTACTTCCCGTGTCTGACACGAGGTAGGTACATGATAAAATTTCACGAGTGGGTTAAGTCTTGTCACAATTTAGTCAAATATACAAAATAGGGATGATTTGAAAAAATAAGTTTTATTTGATCTTTAGCTTTTGGAACCTTTTAAAAAATTTCTTTAATTCTATATGCAAGGCAGAGTAATATAACTAGAAAGGCACTGGGTTAGTGTTTGGAGGCATAGCTGTTTGTGCTGGATGTCATGTCTTAGTCATGCAATCTTGGCTAGTCACTTAAATTATCTGAGCTACAATTTCCTAATCTACAAATTGAAAATAATAATACTTCCCCTACATGCTTCAGACAGTTAGTGAGAGATTCAAGAGAGAATTAATGTGAAGTTGCTCCACAAACTCTAAAATACTAACCAAAAGTAGGAGGCTGTCATTCCAACAGCTTTTATGTATGTAGGCTCTTTGTTTTTTTATTTATTAAATCTTCACACACATACAAAAAATACTTTTAGGTAAAGGTGAAGACTATTATAGTACTCTGTTATAGCCCACCTCATTATTATATTGTTGAATAAACCACTGATCTATTTCCTAGATAAAATAATTGATTACAGCAAAAGCATGATAAAATACAGAGTTTAGATTAAGGTTTGACTAGTGTTTTCTAAGCCAGAACAAGCAAAAAAGTAATTCCACTGTGTTTTTACACAGAGAAGTTTCAAAGAAAATTTTGAAAATGAGTATCAACAAGAGAGAAGAAAATACAATGTTCTCTCTCTCAGAGATCTCAGAGTTGCATTCATGGTGGTAAAATCACCAAGCAACTGGTTCTGGGCATTGGATGCATAAGCTTAAAAACCTGAAAGTCAGCACATTGAGAGTCAATCAATCTTTCAAGGGTGGATTTTATTCAGCTAATAGACAGAGAGTGATGCATAAAATCAGAATGCCAATTTATAAATTTATAAATAGTAATATGGTTGTCCTACCTCCTTAAACCTGACATCAGCATAACCAGCTCTTCTCTTCCAAAGGCAGATCATCAAGGAAAGTCAAACTTTAATGGGAAGGGTCCTTGAGGAGCACAGAATCACAACAAAAGTGAGTTATATAATTCAAATAATGGCCTAAAGCATAATGTCCACAATAAAGCTATTGGCCAATATTTTCTTTTTTGTGTTTAGAATGGACACAGCTAACGTTTTTTCCACTGGGTCAATTTTTCCAGACTTTATTGCTGAATAATGTTCCTTTTGACTGTTATTTTTCCTTTAGATTTATTTATGTATTCAGTCAAGTCTTGCTCTGTCCTGCCAGTAAATCCATTTTTTTCAAGTGACTGCATATCTCTATTTTGATCTACTATCTATTGATTTTATAATTTAATTCTTCAAGAACAATCACATTTTGCCTATTTACAAGACCTTAGAGGAACTTCACAGCTGCCCCCAAGTACCACTTTTAATAAAAACAAGGAAAAAAACACATTAGCCAGACATGAAAAACAAACAAACAAAAAAATAAAACCATTAGCCAGACATGTCTATTGCTCACAGGACATTGAATTATTAAGCCTGCACTCAAATATAGAAAGAGAAAAAAAATCAGCATTTAAAATTATGGCTGTTCAAAATTACATTAAAACAAGACTAATAAAGATCCCAGGGGATTTTTTATGTGACCTATCTTCACAAATGAGTCAACCAGACATTAAGAAACATGGAATAGCTTTTCATTTAAGGCATTAATGTGTTTAATGAAGTAGCAAAAGAAATAAAAAATCAATTTCTTACAGCTTATTAATTAATGTTGAGAATGATTTCCACTTACAATTTACCATTATTAGTCTCTTTCATTGATATCTGACTGTGCATTTATAAAACATCACTCTTCATAAGCTAATTATCATTAATTTTAACAACAATGGGAAAATATTGAAAATATACTTGAATTACCAACTACCTCATGAATAAGACTTAAATTGTTTAAAAAAGAATACTGGCCATGCATAACTCAAACTTCTACACATTTAATGATTGGGATAAGATGTGAAGAAAAAAGTTCTAGGAACACATAATTCAGTAAATAGGTTTTCATTTTGTTATAAATTTTCATAGATTATGCTGCTTTAGTGAAGTTTAGGATGACAGTCATTAGAATACACAATAATTGTAATCCAGGCTATTGCCATGGAAAGTATACTTGATGTCTAATCTTACAAATCTCCACTTTAGGAAAATGTACTCACATTCCTAACAAATGTCTCCAAAAGAGAGTGGGATTTTTTTCAATGCGAGACAAAAAAGAAGAGAAATGCTACATCGACATGGCAAAGAGGGAGAAAGAGATGCTGTTTTTACTCATATCATTTCCTTAAATGATATAGAAATCTAGTGATGTTTTATAATTCTATCACACTTGATATTGTAACAGGCACATATGGCCCATATGATTGCCAGCAGCATGCTTGCCTTTGAGGTGTTTAATTCAAGCCCATTTCACTATTTATTTATGCCTTGAGTCATTCCAAAACTGATTTATGTTTGGCTTTCATGCCATTTTGATTGTGTCAAAAGAAGGCATGCAAACACCCAAAATCTTATACCTTAAAGGAAAGTTAGTTTGTAGTATCTTTGTAGCATAGTTCTTAACTCGAATGAAGCCAAAATTTTCACACATTCAAATCTATAAACTTTTGGGGTGAGGTGCGTTGGAGGTATTTATCAAATACAAATTCATAATCTTTAGATGTTTTCTCCTTGAAACCAAGCATGTTTCTGGACTACTACTCACACTTCTCAGCTTCTACTAATGAACTATAACCTCATTTTGTTTTTGGTAGTCATCATGATACTTTTAGTAGTATCATCATGAATTAAAAAGTCACATAGGTAAATTTCAGATTAGCTATTGTTTGAGATACTTGCTTTTATTATTTCAATTAAACTTTTGTTAAGTGTTCGCCTCATATCTTTGTATTATAGCCTACCATACAAATAAAGAAGCAATTATTTCCTACTTTCAAGATTCCCCAAGTCCATTGGGAAGCACAGATGTCCATCAGTTCAAATGGTTGTAACATGGAACATGGTGATGATGATGATGATGATGATAAGCACCAGTAGTTGAACATTTACTATGGCCTAGATATTCCTCTAAGAGTTTCCATGTATTATCTACTCAATAAAGCTGATGTCAATAATCTTATTTTACAAATAAAGGGACTAAGAGACAGAGCAAATGATTTCCAGAGGCCACACAGCAGAGGAAAACAGCAGACTTAACCTATCTTCAGTCAAAGATGAAAATCCTTGGGATAGTACATAGCCCAGCATTTAAGAGGGTCAATTTCTTTATTCATAGGTAGATACAGAACATCAAGCTTCATGCCACACTTCATATCATGCGTAATGAGCCATTTACAAATCCAGCCTATGAAAAATAAAATGGATGAAATTCCATCTCACAATTTAGTCATACACACACACACACACACACACACACACCAGAATTTCAACACTTAAAACTATTAGCTCAGTTTTAACTTTGTGTCTATATTCATAAATGACCTTTAGCCAAATTCTCATCTTTCACTGTATCAGATAGTGCCTTTTTGTGCGTCACACACTTAGATTCAGAGAAGTAAATACAAAAACTGCCAGCTCAACCAGGTGGAAAGAAAAGAAAAATGTAGCATAATTCACTAGAATTCTTCAGGCTCACTCAGCTGAAGCCAAGGAAGCAGAGTCACAGCATGGCTCTGCACCTTCAGTGGAGCTGGGGCTAGTGCAGGCAAAGTCTGACACAGGTTTTATCATCTCTCAAATGCTTAACTTTAAATATATTTAAGAAACATATTACTGAAGGCCAGATGCAGTGGCTCATGCCTATAATCCTAGCACTCTGGGAGGCTGAGGCAGGAGGATGGCTTGAGCCCAGGAGTTTGAGGTTGCAGTGAGCTATGATGACACCACTGCACTCTAGCTGGGGCAACAGAGGGAGACCCTGTCCCCAAATAAGAAACATATTACTGAGTACCATTAATTCTCATATGCTCAATTATATCAACAGAGACTGATAATAATAATGTATTATAATGTGATCATATGAAGAACAGTTACTTGGCCCACAGACCCTTTGCTTTCAATTTCTTATGTTACCAACCAGTTTTTCCCATTTTGTCCTTTTCATCAAAGTAGTGGTATAAATAATACAGTGAAATGGAATGAATGGTTTCATCTAACCAATGTTTCTTCAGTCAAAAGCTTGTTGATAAAAATATAATACTGGCACACTGTGTTAAAGAACTGATTTACTCTATTATTTCAATCAATATGAACTACAGAACAGTGTATACATATAAAACAAGGCTGACCATCGACCTTGAGTAGCAATATATGGCAAAATAATTGCCCTTTCCCCTCTAAAATTAGTTTTCTGTTGTTTAGTGAAGTTGATACAAAAATTTTTCTCAATTGCTTCTCAGTATATTTGTAGTTAATTTTTGTTCATGGTCCTAAAGATATCATGCAGAACTCTTAATGAAGCATGAAAGTTAATAAAAGCTCTGTGGTTGTTTTACAAGCTAAGGCTTCAAACTTTGTCACCAAGTTTTAATTACATTCCTATCTGTCCATGGGAGAATATGTTCTGATTTTCATTCTGTTTCCTGAAGTTCTCAATTTGCTTTCCTCATATACTTCACCAATCCATGTGTTCTTTCTCTGCATCTCTCCCTAGCCACACTACCCTTGGGATCATCTCACCACCACTCTGCCCATAACCATGGGACTCACTAAAGATATTAAACAATGGCAAAAGCAACATGTGACAGAGGGAAATGCAATGGCATTAAGAATTGTGAAAAACAACAGATTCCAGGTTACAGGGTTTATAATTTGATACCATTTTAAACCTAAAATTAGGAAGGAGAAAAGGGGAAAGAAAGAGAGAAGGAAGAAAAGGAGAAAAGGAAAGAAAGGATTCATTTTGAGAATTGAACCTCCTTTCCCTGGGTTCCATATTGTCATCAATCTTGTTTCTCCTCTCATTTGACTCACTTATCCTGCAGTAGCTTGATTTAAAAGAGCACAAGAATCATGGATGATTTTTCACATCTTTGAAATATGTTTATTCTATACAAATATTTGAATAATAATTTGGCAAGTTATGTAATGCTAAGTTGAAAATTACATTCCTTTTGAATTATAAAGTATCTCTCCATGGTATTAATATTCTAACTTCAGTGTTGCTTTTAAGAATTCTAATGCTGATAGAGCCAAGATGGTAGACGAGAGACACCAGATGGCAGATCATCTCAGAAAGAAGGAAAAGTTTTAGATGAAAAACAAAAACAAACAAACAGATATAGATTGGGTGTCATTCCAGGGGAAATGGGCCAGAACCTACCAGAGATTCCACAGGAAGAAGTCGAGGAGCAGAACAAGAAGGAGCAAGATATCAGCAGAGATCAACCCCCAAGAGGCTTGGAATCCAGAGAGATGGGTTGGTGGAGTGGATTGTTTCTACCTTCCCATATCTCCAGTAGTCAGCAGGCTCCCGAACCAGTGGAGAACCTTCTACCCTCATGAGCCCCAAAGATTCTACCACCAGTGCACTGGGAGCTTCTTAAGGACAGAGAACCAGGCTGCCAGAGCCCTCAGGGCTGCTGCCCATCACTGCAGACCCGAGCAGAGACGGCAAGTGCCATATTGCTTCTCCACCTACCATGCGCCTTTGTCCTCCCAGGGAGCTTCAGCTCACTTGTTGCCACACAAACATTTCCTAATTCCAGCCCAAACTGCAGGAGACACAAGGGGCTGGTGGGTTCCAGGGGATCTGCGTGACCCCAGAGCCTGGACACTCTGGGCAGGCTGCCTTCTGGAGAGAAGGACAGAGATGACAAGAGTGCTAACTTTCCTCCATCTGGATCCTTTTCCTTCTCTTCTCCTCCCCTACCCATGGCTGCCAAGAGAGATAATTGAGCTGGATCTTGCAGAACTCTTTTCCCCGCTGTTTGTGTGTCCACGACACCAGGGCTTCACAGAAAGTGGAGCTCAACCTTTCCTCTTAAAGACCTGTAGCAGACTAAGGGGTGCTCAGATTGTGAGCTCCCTACTAACTGGCCCTTCCCAGTGCTGCTTGCCTGGCTGCTCCAGCAGAGCAGGGAACACCCCAAAGCAGAAGGACATCAAACCTGCTTGAGCACCTCACAGGCAACTTGAGACCAGTATACTTCTCTCTGGCATAGTCAGGGATTCATCTTCAGGAACCTGGGAACAGGCCCGCAGGCCAGATTCCATACCCCCAGAAATCAATTGTGTTGGTTGGGAGCATGAAAGGGAGATTTGTGATCTAACCTTGGGAGTCAAGGGAGTCCATGTGGGCAGAACTAAAAAGAGAGTGTAGCGTGGGTCCCAACTGCAGGGCACTGGCAGACATCAGAGGGAGATCTCAGAGCAGGAATTAGGGAGAAGAGCAAAACCTGCTCCTGACAATCAGATTGTGAATCTCAAATGGCCTTTCCCCAACAAGCAAAATTTCTGGCTGGGTGGGGCCACTTCAGCTCATCCCTGGTGGCCTGAGAGTAGACCTTTGACCCCTGCCAGGACAGTGACTTTACCAGCTTTTGTGGAACCTGAGGGCAGGCTCACTCAACCCAGCCCTGCCCAGCCTCACTCCCCTACCCATCACTGCTGATGTGGAAAATAAGAACTCACCTGGAAGTTCCAAGGCCCTACCCACCCTATGGGGCATTTGTTTGTTTCTCCTAAGAGACTAGACCAGTCACAGGTCCCAGAACCAACACAGCTGCTAGTTCCTTCTGACACCTACTGACAGAAAGGTCAATTGCACAGCCCTTTAAAGCATTTACTGATTCAGTCATATAGGGTATGGTTGATCCTTACCCACAAGCACCAACTACTGTCTCAGAGATTAAACTGGGCATGCCAATACAATTCACACTGTTAAGAAGACCACAGACTGGGGAAAGAGAAAGGTTCTCAAAGATCTCCATTCTCCCTCAACAAGGGACAGGGAATCTGCCCACACACATTGCTACAACCTATAAACAACTAGCAACTGAGAAAACCACCACACTAAGAATATCTATAAAGCATTCATACAAAACCTAGATTGCCATCAAAGCACCACCAAGCAAAGCCAAAGGTTTTTACCCAACATATGGCTAAAGACTTACCCTTATGAATGGGGGAGAGCCCCATTTAAACAAAAGAAAATCCAAAAACGAGAAGTGACAGCTGCTCTAGATGAGAAGGAATCAGTGCAAGAACTTTGGAATTATGAAAAATCAGAGCAAAAGGACACCCCCAAAAGGAACACCAGAACTCTAGCAATGGATACTAAACGAAATGAAAATACTGAAATGACAGATAAAAAATTCTAAATATGGTTTGTGAGGAAGTTCAATGAAATGTAAGAGAAAATGGAAAACCAACTCAAAGAAACAAGAAAGACAATTCAGGAAATGAATGAAAAATTCACTAAAGAGATCAACATATTTAAGGAAAAACAAATAGAGCTTTGGAAATTAAAAATTTTATTTCAGGAAATATAAAACACAGTATAAAGTTTCAGAAATAGACTAGACCAGATGGAAGAAAGAATATGAGAGCTTGAAGACAGCTCTTTCAAATTAACTCAGTCAAAAATAAAGGACAGGGAATTAAGAGGAATGAACAAACCCTACAAGAAATATGAGATTATATAAAATGGCCCAATATTATAATCATAGGCATCTCTGAGGGTGAAGAGGAAAATGCAAAAGGGCTGGAAAACCTATTTGAGGAATAATTGAGAAGAATTTCCTTGGTCTTGCAAGAGATTTAGAAATCCAGGTAAAAGAACCTCAATGAAAACCTGGAAAATTCATTGAAAAGAGGCAATCACCAAGACACGTAGTCATCAGACTGGCCAAAGTCAACACGAATGGGGAACTCTTGTGGGCCATGAGGTCAAAACATCAAGCAACGTACAAAGGAAAACTCATAAGGCTACTGCAGACTTTCCAACTGAGACCTTATAAGCCAGAAGGGATTAGGGCCCCATCTTCAGTCTTATTAAACAGAACAACTGGCAGCCTACAATTTTGTATCCTGCTAAACTAAGTTTCATAATTGGTGGAGAAATAAAGACTTTTCCAGATAAGCAGACACTGAGGGAATTTGTTAGGACCTGACCTGCCCAGCAGGAAATACTCAGAACTACACTCTCCATGGATCAGTACAATAGACACCCACCAGTGTAAAACCACCCAAAAACTAAAAATCAGAGTCTATACAAAACAATAGCACAATAGGTAAAACAAAGCAATAAGGTACTACCCAACAGGATGAACAGGACAGCATCCCACAAATCAATTGTATCAATCAATGTGAATGGTCTGAATGCCCCACTCAAGAGACATAGGCTGGCTGACTGGATGAAAAAATACAGCCCAAGTATCTACTGTCTCCAGGAAACACATCTAAACCCACGAGGACTCATACAGTCTCAAGATGAAGGGATGGAAAAAAATATTCCATGCAAATGGAAACCTCAAAAAAAGGTATAGCCATTCCTCATATCAGATAAAATTGACTTTATATCAACAATGATAAAAAAGGCAAAAGATGATCATTATATAATGGTAAAGGGAGCAATTCGACAAGCAGACATAACAATTCTAAATATTTATGCACCTAACACAGAGGCACCCAGATTCATAAAGCACACACTACTGGATCTAAGCAAAGAGATAAAGAGCAGCATCGTAACTGCCAGCGACTTTAAAATCCCAGTGACTGAACTGGACAGAATACCAAAGCAGAAAATAAATAAGGAAACACAGGACTTAAACAGGACTCTAGAACAAATGAGACTAACAGACATCTATAGAATATTTTACTCAAAAACTACTGACAATATATTCTTCTCATCAGCACATGGAACATTCTCCAAGATAGATCATACCTTAGGATACAAAACATGTCTCAAAAAACACAAAAGAACAGAAATCTTACCATGTATCTTCTCAGATGATAGTGGAATAAAACTAGAAATCAACTCCAAAAGAAACACTCAATTCTATACAAAGTCATGGAAATTAAACAAACTGCTGATGAACGATTATTGTGTCAATAATGAAATTAAGATGGAAAGCAAAAGATTCCTCAAACTGAATGACAATGAGGAAACAAGCTATAAAAATCTATGGGACTGTGCTTGCTTTGGCAGCACATATACTAAAATTGGAATGATATAGAGAAGATTACCATGGCCTCTGAGAAAGGATGACACGCAAATTCGAGAAGCATTCCATATTTTTAAACCCATGGCCAACATCATACTCAATGGGGAAAAACTGAAACCATTCCCATTTCGATCTGGAACTAGACAAGGATGCCCACTATCTCCTCTTCTATTCAACACAGTACTCGAAGTCCTAGCTATAGCAATCAGGCAAGAGAGAGATATTAAGGGCATCCAAGTGGGTGCAGATGAGATCAAACTCTCGCACTTCACCAATGATATGAGATTATACCTAGAAAACCCCATGGATTCGTCCAAGAGACTCCTAGACTTGATAATTGAATTCAGTAAAGTCTCAGGTTACAAAATCAATATACACAAATCAGGCATTCATATATGCCAAGAACCATCAAGCCGAAACTCAAATAAAAAACACAATACCTTTTACTTTAGCCCCAAAGAAAATTAAATACCTAGGAATATATTTAACGAAAGATACGAAAGACTTATACAAGGAGAACTATGAAACACTAAAAAAAGAAATAGTAGAAGATGTAAACAGATGGAAAAATCTACCTTGTTCATGGATTGGTAGAATCAATATCGTTAAAATGTCAATATTACCTAAAGTGATCTACAAAATTAATGCAATCCCCATCAAAGTACCACCATCATTCTTTACAGATCTAGAAAAAATAATTCTGCACTTTGTATAGAACCAGAAAAAATCTCATATAGCCAAAGCAATCTTAAGCAAAAAGAACAAACTGGGAGGCATTAGTCTTCCTGACTTCAAGCTGTACTATAAGCAATAATAATTAAATCAGCCTGGGACTGGCACAAAAACAGAAGCATTGATATTTGGAATAGGACTGAGACTCCAGAGATGAAACCATCT
>VBSM01000361.1:36337855-36367074 GCA_008086735.1 Cheirogaleus medius
GCAACAAGCTTTAACATCCAATCAGCAGTGGGATTCAAAAAGTATCCAATCAAGGTCGTGCAAGCAGAGTGGCCGAGGGAGGCGAGGGCCTCACCCGCACACCCACTCTAGGAGCGGGAGTGGCAGGGAGGCAGCAAGTAGCTGCCTCCCAGCGCCTCACGGTAATGACCGTTTTCCCTGTCAGTATCACCAACCCAGCCCATGCTGGGTTGCCCCATGGCCCCAACTCAAATGACTGGTAAGTGCAGGAGTATTTAAGGCTTTTCTTTTACTCTCTAGTGCCTCTGCAGAATCAAAGTGAAGCCACCTCTGGAACTTAGCCTAAGAAGCAAGCTCCCTTCCTTGGTTTTCCTGGGTGTGTTCCCTTAATAAAACATTTACATGTGAATCTTCTCAGGTTCTGCCTGTGGGGAACACAACCTAAGTGGGGGTCAAGGGTGGTTACTAGCATGGCATACAAGGTACAAAATAATAATCCCGGTCTCATTTTCAAACACTTGGCCCCATAACATCAGCTCCTCAGCCTCCCTAATTCAGCTGCAGAGAAGCTGTGGGGCTCCCAATACCCCACGAATGTTCACGCCTCTTTTCTTTCCACTGGGAGTGCCTTTTCCCCTGAAAAACACTATCTTCCTTCAGGACCCTATTCAAATATCCCCTCCTCTGCAATACACCCCAAATCCCAGCAGAAATTGCTGCCTCTTCTCTTAAATTTTATCCACATCTCTTCTATGATACATCATATTATAACAGTGCATGTATCTGGGAACCCTGAGAACAGTGAGTCCTACTTACCTTTACATTTCACACACTTCCCCTCCAGCCATCCTCCTGTCTGCCCTCACCCATGTCTCATATGTGACAAATCATTTACTTAAACCCTTAGGACTAGATTGCTTTGGAATTTGGAACTTTTCAAAGCTTAGAATGGCATTACAGGTCATGTGCCATATCTTGAGGAACAGTCCCAGCAGGTTCTGGGGCAGCACTCTAAAAAAATAAATACATTACACTTCCTTCAGTGAGAGAAATGTGTATTCACACTAAATGGGATAAATAATAAATGCACATAACCTCATAGCCATTCAGGTCAGGTTTTGCCACTAAATGAATTCTGGTTTTTTTAGAGCTCTTTGGATTTCAGATTTATGGATAAGAGGTTGTAAGCCTTTAATAGAAGCTCAATATGTGTTTATTGAATTGGGTTCAAGAAAACATCCTCCCATTGTTGTTTTCACTTAATCTTCTTTCTGCTTAAAAAAATTAAAAGCAACTTTTTAAAAAAGCCCCTGGATACAGTTGGATTTTTTTCCTAGAATTCCAGATAAACTGCCAAAATCATCAGATTTCTTCACCCAATTCCTGGAGAAACAAATTGTGCTGCTTTGCTGCTGCTCTAAGTGCTGGACCTGTAGAGCAAGGTCTCCTATGGTAGTATATAAAAATTGCATAGCCTGAAATACTACTAACTTGACTATGAAATCTAAGTCCAGCAAATACCTTAAATGTGCCTTTCCCTTGGTTTGCACTTGGCTGATAATTATCTCACAGGCATGAAAACTAAATCCCCAAAAGAGATGGAATCATACTTGATCACTGGAAGCATCTTAGAGGACACCTAATTCAATCCCTTCACTTTATAGATGATGAAACTCAGAGAGGCTCAGTGAGAGGCTCAGAGAGGTTAATTGATTTTCCTGAGTTCATACAGTAGGTTAGCAGCAAAGCTGAAACTAGAATCCAGGTCTCCGGGGTAAGTCCTCTTTTCTCCACACCATATTGCCCCAGTAGAATAGGAGTTATTTCAACTCTGACCCTGTAAGTCCTGCTATGCCAAAGGCTCACTTATCCTATTCTATTCTCCAAATAACAGCATAACATGCATGGTATGCTTCTTGAGTTCTGATACCAAGACTGTCATTTGAAAATAGTGATCATAGTAGCTTCGTCTTTACTGAGCCTGTATGATATGTCTACACTCAGGGCCTAATAAAAGAAAGACATAAAATGGAAGACATTAATGCTATAGGTAATTATGGTTCTAACAGCATTCATTAAAGACTTAATAAAACTTTTTGAAAATATTCTTAGATTTTTTTAAAAATTATACTTACAGTGAAACAAACTGCATTAGGCTCATTAATCAAATTCTTAATAGGAAAGTCCCTTATGAACACTTTATTGAAATATTGTCACACATTTAATTGCTACACACATTTTGCTGGCCTTGTGCTATCACTTAAATAGGGATTTTGAATTAAATTCTAATCATGGAATTTGAACATGAAAATATTAGTTCAAGGAAATAACTGTTATACATGTATATACCATAAAATGTCAACATAATTTTAAATATTACTGTCTTATTTAAAAAATTGCAAGTGCTTCCCCAGCATCGGGTAACATTCAACTTCACACATTTAAAAAAGAGGAAGTGCTTTTTTAGCTGAGTTTTATTTATGGAAACATTGAATTGCAGGAGGGATAAAAAGAACTTTACATACCTGCTTCCTATCACATTATAGTATCCAGAGAGGATTTCCTCCTCCATTGACCACCCTCCTCCTTCCCTACTTTGGGGAAGGTGAAGAGAAAGAGGTAGAGGGCAAAAGCAGTCATGAGTTCATACCTTCCAGATTATGAAGACACAGAGGGTGGGAAATAAAGCAATGAAAAATTTGGAACATCAGTGCCCCTCTACCTCAGACCATTTATGTTACAAATGAAATAAAAGAAAATATTATTACATCAGTTTATTCCTTTTTTTAAAAAGCACCAGTTGTCTTCAGTGAAAACATATGAACCCCTCTAACAAGTCAAATCTGCTGGCTTGGACTAAAATAAACAATTGACCATGATAAAAGGCTCTGTTAATATGTTCTGATATCAAAACTATTCTGATAACAGATTTTGTCCCTCTCATAATTAACAAAGCAGAGCTCCAGACACCAGATTGCTGTTCTTACCAAAGTCAGCCACAGGTTGCAAAGTAAAAGAACAAATACAAATTAACACAAACCTAGTAACCCTACAGGTAAAAAAACAAAGCAAAGAATGTACAAAGCAAAGAATGTACAAAGCAGAGCTCCAAATGGATGGAGGAAATTAATCTGCAAGGAAATACTGCAAGAGCCCAAGAGGTGAGGTCCAGGCCTACTGGGTCAGGAGCCTCTGAGCAGGAGGTAATTGTAACATTGATTCTTTCAGAGACCATGCCAAGTCTCATTTGAGTTTCTTAAGAGAGTGGTATAGCTGCATGTTTCATTTCACTAATGATCAAATTTCCCAACCAGTGTAATTAGGCCAATCAGGTCACTGAGAATTCTTAATTAATGAGAAATTAAAAGTCAATTTCACACACCACCTATGTCTAATTTTCCATCCACCTATTGCTATTCATTTGAGGGCAGCAAAATCTCTTTGAAATGTTTGTTCCAAAGTAAAATGTTTTTACCTAAATTTGTCTTCATATGCCTGGTTTCACATAACTCACAGTTCCAACCTCCCCTCTCCCCACTTCTACTAACCATATTATATGAAATGCTTCATTCTGTTGATGACAGGAATAACAAGTATAAAGTGAGAAGCACCAACTTGAAGTGTCATGTAGGCAAAAGATAATATGAAGGAAAGATCTAAGTAAAAACAAATGCAGTGATTTTGTTTTGTTTCTTTTTTTCCCTGCTATATCTTCCATACCTAGGACAGTACTCAACACATAACTGGTACTCCGTAAATACTTATTGAATGAATAACCATCTTGTTCTTTATCACTTACACATGTCATATCATCCCAAGTATTGCCTTTTAAAGTCCATTAGCTTTCTTTGCCAGACACACTCAGAAAGGCATCAACCCTGCAGGATTGTTCCACAGAGCAGCCATCTGCAGAACATCTGTGGCATCATCACCACATGAAACATCTCCTAACCCAAAATAGATGTCACACTCATTAAACTATGCTGGCTTCCTTAAAAGTGTCTCCCAGTTCAATCTACATGTTTCCTAGAAGCCACTTTTCTATATCCATGTGAACAATTGAGATTTGACTATGTAGCAGCCTAGGTCTACTCAGGAGATAGAAACCACATAGTTTAACAGAGGAACATTAATATAAAGAACAATTAAACTAGGAAAAAAGAGTAACTATAAGACATAAGAAAACTCAGTATGGTATCCCAGGGCTGAGAGAGAGTACTCAAGGAACAATGAACTTCAAAGGCAGTCCCTCCCCAAGGCTGGGGTTCAGACCCCATTGGAGAAGGTATATTCCAGCTCAAGGAAGACCAGAAAAGTTTTCTGGTTTGTCCAGCCTAGAGTAGTCTGCAGTCATTGGACAAGCAGGAAGCACCCCTCCAGAGTGGTGAGGAAGAAGTGTGGATGTGCAGGAGGGGTCACACTCCTTCAGACTATAGAAGGAGTCTGGGAGCCAACGGGAGTGAGAGGCAATCCCAAAAGGGCACAGGTGCAAGCAGGAAGCCTTTGGGGTACCAGTTCCCAATTTAAGAGGAGCACAGAAAGATTATCACCAGGCTGGAGGTGCAAGGTAGCTTAAGATTCCAGGCCCATGGATGGGTCAGACCTCCACCAGATGTTCACCCTCAGACTCTGCTAAGACCTCCCACCCCCACCTTCCTCTGCTACAGCAAATAAAAGCAGGATAACCCCTTCCTTCTGCAATATCTCTCCAGCGCCCTCTACTGACAAAGCTTTATGTCATGCATACTGTAAAGGAGAGCCACTCTAAAGGTATTCCCTCTTATTATCACATGACATAATTGAAGGACAAATTTGGAGCTGAGAGGCAATAAATTAATAATGGCACAGACTATTACCTCAAAAAATAACACCTGTGTGCTTGTTTTTGTGCATGGACCAGCTGATAAGTAGAAACATATCCCCATTTGGACACGATGCAACCTACAGAGAACTGTTTTTCTAGAACATGCATCTCTCCAGACATTACCTCAAAGTTAACCTTTAAATTGGGGGCAGGCTTAAACTTAGAGTCAAACCAGGTTTGGGAACATTTTTCTCCTCAAATATATCCATATAGATCCCCCAAATAACCAATCGTCTTAAATGGTGACAAGATCCTCCCAACAGTATAATGATTAAAATTATCATCAAGAATTAATTCATTTCCATCCACCTGCCTGATATCCATGCCCATCCTGAAATTGTCAAAGAGACATTATTTTTTCCCTAAAATTACACATTTCAGTGACTTGATTTTTTTCCCTCAATAATGAAAGTATCATACACATTGCAGTGAATAAACCACCCCTCATTGTTTTGATCCTTATGTCAAAGGACCCTTTGGTTGTTAGGCAGAAAGTACACATGCCTCCAGCAACAGTAACAACAACAACAACAACAAGCATTACAATCCTTTAAGCATTGGCAAACCCTTCAGTGAGTTTTCACATCTTGTGGAAACAATCCAAACACGGTCATTTCTAGAAGTTCTTCTCATCTCCAGATCTTAGAAATGACTCTTCGAGAAGTCAGTTTAATCTTTCATGTACTGCCTTTGGAGTTTCTGAAAATGAACATTCCTGACAACTGCAAGACAGCTCCAAAATGTTAAACACAGAAGAATGAAGGAGCTCAGGAAATTTTACCCCAAAATATGACTTTCTTTTTAATTAAAGGATCTCAGAGATTAACAGGCCCTTGGAAGAGGCTTTCTCTCTATCTGCATAAACCATAAACCAGACTGACATGATCAAAAGAGCAAAGGGGACAACTGACTTCCCTCCATCTCCCTGTTATCTCAATATATTGTAGGAAAAAAGATGAAGAATGCAAACAGACCTGGCCCAAATTATTTTAAACACAATACCTGTCTCTCAGATTAATTTAATTTGTGAGAGAATCATTTACAAGTCAATCTGTCTCCCCCACCCATTTGTCCTCCCTAGCACCATTTGTCACCCCTAAACAGAATTGCCTGTATTCCACATTTCCCCTCCCCTACAAAAATGCAGGTATAAAAATATCTGAATTTCATTGGGATAGTGGGTAATCCCTATGAGATTCTCCCTACGCATGTGGTAAATAAACCTTTTCTCTTATTTCTCTGTCTTAATTGTGAGCTGGTCTTTTAGAGAACTTTTCCAGGGAAAAGGCACACTTCCCCTCACCCCTAAAAGAGAAAAATAAAAGGAGTCAATGTTTAGTTTTTAAGGCAATCCAAATATAGAGTGTGTACAGCTATCTGTCTTTCCCCAAAAGAAGTTAATATGAAAAAAAAACCCTTCAGGTTACTTTGGGACTTTGGGACTATGGGCCAGAAGGCCAGAGTCATAAATCCTATTAAATATTCTTCTATGACATGACCTTGAAACCACCCTTTACCAACCAGCAAAGAAATACAAGGCAAGGACTGTGGTAAAGACCTAAAACTCTGCGAAGGCACAGGCTTAGCTAAAAGCAATGATAATAACCAGCCACTGTCCCCTTGTTTACTTGATAATAATCAGCCACCATCCCCCTGTTTTCTTCTCTGTAATTGCTACTCTGGAGTCACATAGCTGGTGGTCATAAAGACTCTTAACTTTCTCCATAGGTAATATCACCTTTTTGAAACTTAAAGGTAGCTTCTGAGCTATCTTCCAGACCTCACATTCCAGTGGATTGGTTGGGCCCACCCAGAGCAGTGGCCCATAGGAAGAAACTGACTCAACTGGAATTGTGACCCCAGCCCAGGAACTGACTCAATCCAAGAAGATGATTTCTACACCCCTATAATTTTGTCCCAAACCTAACCAATTAGCAAACCCCATTGCCTAATCCTTTACCTGCCAAACTATTCTTAAAAACTCCGTCTCCCACATTCTCAGGGAGGTGGATTTGAGAAATTCCTCCCCATCTCCCCACTTAGCACTCTGTGGAATTAAACCCTTTGTCCACTGCAACCCTGACTGTCTCAGTATATTGACTCTTCTCTGTGCAGCAGACAATACAACCTGGTTGGGCAGCAACAACCTTAGGAAAGAACTCCAATAAAACTTATGGAAGTATTAGGGCATAAAATGAAGTGCTTATCCCCTAAGAGTGAAAAGCATCTTGAAAGAAAATAATCAGTTAATAAAAGTAGGCTCCCATCTTGAATTTTCTAAACTAATCCTGATTATAACATGCTTCCTCAAGTATTCCCATAGCTCATTTATAAATGTATTTGTTTTAAAACAATTCTCACTTAGATTATCCAGGCACAGATCATGGAGGAAGATTTGAATTCCCCTTGCAAAGAGGATTTAATAAATTGTTTTTTACTGCCCAGGGAAGGCCTGGAAAAACCTGGTGAAAGTTAATGAAGTATTTTCTTGGTTTGTAGATTTTTATTTTTTCAACTGTTAATTTATTAAACAATTGTCAGAACCTCTATTTTCTTACAGCCCTAGGAAAGCCCTTTGTGCAAATACCTGCAACGAGTAACAATTAATGAAGGGCTAGAGGCAAAGAACATATGTTTTGATTAGTTATGCCATATGTGCAACTCAAATCCAACTATGTAGCCGGAGAAGAGTATACTATTTAGAGATCTAACCTGCAGGTGTGTTAATTTCTGCTATTAAAACTCCAAGCTCTCTTTAATAAACTGGCAAAAAGCAACTACCCTTATTGATTTCTAATTATCTAGTGTGTGTTTTGTGACCAAAACTAGTGAGTGTCCATTTATTAAGAATCAGATAATGGTTAAAACTGTACAGTTCCATTGAAGGATTGGGCCATATCCATGTTTAAGAATTCAAGAGTGTTAATTGAATAAAACGGTCATTGAGTAACCATATATATATACACTATATATATATATATAGTGTATATATATAACACTATATATATATATACACTGTTATATATATACACTATATATAAGTGTAATAATGTTAAATTTGACTTTTCCTGTTTTCTCAGAGTTTCTAGAGAACAATCAGTGAAATATCACTTATGGAGGACCTGCTAAGATATTGAGAACCAGTTTTGAAACCCTTGGCTATCACTCACTTTCTCCCGTTTTCCAATAGCAGAGGGAACAGGCCATTTCCCATGCCCAAAGCAAAGAAAAACAGTTTCTGAAAACAACAGAGAGAACAGGAGTTTGGGGGACACAGAGTCTTGCTACTGACTGTCACCTGGAAAAGTCTGTTCAGGAGGAGACTGCAGCTTCTCCTACAGACAAGAGGAGGAAAGAGGGCTAGGGTGGGAAAAGTAGTGATCTGTACTTCCACTGAAAGCAAGGTGTTTCTTTCCTATGGACCAGATATGGGTCCACCCAAAAGCACACCTGATACCTGGAGGAACAAGGTATTCCCAGAGCGATTCCAACGCAAGTCTGGTGGGATGGGTCTCTAAAGAGGAGTCTCAAAGAATGGACAGATTACTCACAAAAGAGATCTACAAATGGAACCACCCAGAAAAACACTCTACAAGAGAAGTCAGTATTGGGATACTTGCCCCTATTGGCAGCATTTTAACAGCCAAGAGAAACTTTCAATCACCCCAGCTATATATAAATGTTTTATTTCCTTTACCTATCTCATCCCTTCTCTACCCACCCCAACACCAAATGAGCTAGAAGCACTGAATGGGGAAAGGAGGAAAGTATCAGAGGGAGTAATGAGAAAGACAGACTACACCCTTCATCCCACTGCAGATCTTGGAATCTGAGTGGAGCCCGACCTGGAGGAGAGAAAAGGTTGGATCGCATGAGATTGTGAAATTTTGATATTAGACTGGACTAGACTTTTCAACTCTTAAAAAATAAGATAGTTCTACTTATAAATACCTTGATCAAAGTCATTAAAAAAATGGAGCCAAACAAAGAAACAAAGGCTAAATGGGGAACAAAGTACCAACTTTGTTAATAGCTTATGAAAGCCATTAAGTTCCTCAGAGCAACGATCTAAGGAAAGCTGGATGGAGACCATAACTTATACTGGAATCCCTAAATGAGGCTTCTTGCTCCCCCAACCAATGAATCTGTGGGTATGAACCCTCCAATCTGAGGGTGAGATCTTACTCCTGCAATCTAAGGAAAGTCCAACATGAAGTATACACACCAGTGCAAGAACAAAAGGAGGAAGAGAGACAGCAGGAAAGACCTTGTCTACCCCCAGCATCCAGCACTATGTGGCATGTGCTGTCTGGTTCATGTCTAGGAAATAGACCAGTATAAGCTGCCATGTGGAAAAGAGGAAGCTGAGGATCTTCCTGCAGGAGAAATGGAGGTCCTGGGATGAAGAGCAGGGAGTAAAGGAGCACTTGAGAGACTGGCTGAGGCTAGAGGGACTGGGAAAGCCAGTCCTCTCAGATCTCAGGAGACAGAGGGGCACCCGCGCATGGGCACACTGCACCCTTTCATGTGGTGGCGCGGCACCACATTCCCTTGGTGTAAACACATGGTCCTGTGACTGTCTAAGTCTGACCATTCTGAGTCTATTCCTTCCTCCCTTAAGGGCAAGGCTTGGAAAAAAGTAGAAAGTGGAAAACGGTTTTCTCCTCTGAGGGCAGAAAGAGCTCCCATAACCTTACTTGATGGCTTTTTGGAGAACTGCTTATAAGACTAGACATAGCTTTTTTGAGGAAATTACACTTTGACTAGAGTGAACGGTTTGTCTGAAGTGACCTAATCAATAGCTCTACTCCCTACTTCCCTTTGTGCTGTGAACACCTAATGTTAGCTAATGATGCAATTCCATCACCCATTATAGCAGCCAAGTTTCAAGCAATCTAAACCTCATCACGTCTTCTAACCTACTCTAAAATGACTCAAATAGTAAGACAGCTCTTCAAATCATATTCCATGAACAAAGCTCACAGAGGAAAATAATTGTATTCCAATTTGTAATGATACTGAACTAAATTGCATTAACACCTATATGAAATGCACAATCTCAATCATTCTGACCAAAATAACATAAAATCAAGATGAAAAGTTTCCAACATTTTGGGTTCTTCACATATATCAATGATACAAACAATGATAATACACTTTTACTGAGTGCTTATCATTAATCAGGCACCAGAGCTAACATTTTATATGCTGCATACTCTCTATATACTCACAATAACCCTAGACTCCATTATTTTTCCATTTTCAAGAGATGAAACAATTTAGTGATTACAGGTCACTTATCCAAGGATATACAGCTATAAAGTGGTAGAGAAAAGACTTCAATCCAGGTATTTAAGCTTCACACCAAAACCCCCTCACTAGAATGGAAGCTATCCTGGGTTTTTATTCTTAGACTGCTACTGCTAGTACCTTAAAGAAAACGCTAAAAGTAGTACCGTTTGATACAGCAATCCCATTGGGCATCTACCCAAAGGGAAAAAAAGACATTCTGTAAAAAAGACATACGCACTAGAATATTTATAGCAGCACAATTCACAATTGCAAAGATGTGGAAACAACCCAGGTGCCCAGAGTGGATTAATAAAATGTGGTATATGTATACCATGGAGTACTACTCGGCTATAAAAAACAATGGTGATCTAGCACCTCTTGTATTATCCTGGATAGAGCTGGAACCCATTTTACTAAGTGACAAAAATGGAAAAACAAGCACCACATGTACTCACCATCAAACTGGTATTAATTGATCAAGACTTATGTGCACATATAGTAGTAACATTTATTGGGTGTCAGGCAGGTGGGAGGGGGAGGAGGGGATGGGTATATTTATTGGGTATGCAGTGCGCACCATTTGGGGGATGGACACTCTTGAAGCTCTGACTTGGGTGGGGCATAGACAATATATGTAACCTAAACATTTGTAGTCCCATAATATGCTGAAATAAAAAATTTAAAAAAAATCATATTTTATATTTGTGATATAAAAAGGCAAGCATGCCTGAACTAATTGTTTTCTTACTGGTAATTACTACCTAAACATAAGGGGCCATTTTGAGATATCTTAAATCATGGAATAAAGAAAATGACTATGCAAACAGGTCTTTATCAGTCTTCAAAAACTTTTGGTGAATAGCATCATTTTTAAGACAGTAGCTTAAAAGGTTGATTTTATTTATTACATTGTATATGTGCTTCTGGGTGGGCAATATGTTTTTATTTTGTTTTAAATTTTTTATAAAAATTTTACTTGAATTAGAAAGATGGAGAAAGGGTTTTAGAAGGTGATATTTTTTGTGTGTATGTTGTCCTGCTAAATTTCACATATTTATATCAAATGGTAACAGAATGCCTTTTGCCCTTTGTTCTATTGATGTACATATCCTGTATTCTCATCATGTTCCTGAAAACAAGAACCTTGTACTTTCCCTCCATGGAGCCTGACTTGGAAAAATCTTAGAGGATGTTAAATAAAGAATTATTGATTGTTTTATCTCATTGCTAAGGATTCAGAAGAAGAATAATATAACCCAAAAAAAAGTAAAGGTAGATGAGGAATGACTATTATAGAAATGCTTTTGTTCGTACCTCCCCTCCCACAGCTAAAGTGCCGACAGCACAGCACTCACTCCCAATCACTTTAAAATCGAAGAGCGTCCTATAAATGCATACCCCATAGTAATGGTGCAAACAAGAAGCTGCTTTCCAGGTAGTCATTTATACTCCAATAAAGGAAAGATGATGCCCTCTTGCTGCTGGTGCCTTGCCTCAAACAGCTTAGCTCATACTGCACATGTCCTAGAGGAACCATCTGAAGACCTGCAGTGCTAACTCTGGAGAAGAACGGCAGAACCAGAGGACCACAAAATATACGGAGGGGAGATGGCCCATGAGTTCACAGGTCCATTCCCTACTCCTTTTATTTCCTCTCTGCCTTCATTCAGCTGCAGAGAGGATGCTGAAAGTCAGGGCTGCACTGAGCTCCACCGGACACAAACCACCCCAGAGGGGATGTGTCAGAGCTGACACATGGCCCTCCATCACATAACCTGGAGCTCCAGGTGGGCTCTGGGAACAGCCTCAGATGACTTGAACCAATTACTAACTCCACTTCCAAACCCTGAGCAACCATAGGACTCTCAAGGTAAAATAAGGGAGGTTTTTCTGGGAGAGTATTCCCCAGATCCCGACAGTGTGTTCTTCCACGGATGCTGCAGTGAAACATCAACAGGATTCGGGGCCTATCCGCTTACCGATTACCCAGAGGCGTTTCCAAGGTGATTTTCCATTCTTCTTGGGAAACATACCAGAACATTTTCCCTTTGGCCTAATTTTAAGCACCTGAACTGGTTCAGAAAGTAGAAGACCTGACACACACCTGATGCCAGTGCCTTTCCCCAAGGTGCTCTTCTTGTGCATGTCTAGGGAATGGGACCAGGTGAGCTGTCACATTTATTCTGATTCCACTGCAGCCCAGGGCATCAGCCCATCTCACAGAGCCCTGGAATCTTCCTGCCACTGCCAAATTCTTTTCCTCTTCGTGGCATATGAATATGAAGTACACAATCACATACAAAGGCTGAGCCTTGGAGAAGTAAGAGAATGTTAATTTACATTTCAAAGGTGTCTTTCTCTGTTTCAGAAGACATATCATCTGCTCATTAAACATCCACCTACAATCAGCTCTGATGCCGAGTGGACCTTATCCACCTCTTACAGATTTGCTTGAGAGCTTTAAGCCCTCCTAATCTCAGACTGGTTCATATTTGACTGCTAAGGTTTTAGCTGAGAGTTCAGTTGCAATCATCATTCCATTTGATCATTTAAATAGAGAAATGCATTTTTTTCTCTTCACTCCTTTAATCTTTTCCTTATTAACAAAAAAGGCCTTAAGTCAAAAAGTGGGCAGGGATATAAAGTGAATTACTGATCTTTTGGAGAAAAGCTCCATACAAACATAAGGCTTGATTGTATCTGGTCCTTCTAAAACTGAGCTTCCTGCCCTTTACAAAACTTTCATCTCCTTTAGGGCTTTATGTATAATTGAAAACACCCATATTTGTGTCTTCTTAAGTACTTTCTATATATTTTTTAATATTGTAAGACAGTCCAGTGGAGTGGAGACAGATTTCCTGGGATCGTATCCCAGCTCTGATAATTTCTATATTTCTTAACCTTCCTGTGTCTCAATCTGCTCAACTATAAAATGGTCACATAATAATGCTTCCCTAATTAGATGTACAGAATAAATTAATATATGTAAAGCATTAGAACAATCACTGGCACAAGGTTTGGGCCCTATAATGTTAGCTCTTATGTCTTAAAAGAATTTGCTTACAATTATATATTTAAAAAATTCAAAATTAGGTTGAACTCTAACTTTTTATCCTCTTTCCAGGTATTTATCATTAGGACATGTCTACCTCAGCATTAAGCTTCAAGTGTATCACTTTGAGGAAACCCTTTAATTAATTTTTTCTTGAGTTTTGGTTCTTCATCTATAAAATGAAGACAACAGCGATGCTTGTGATTCTGAGGGCTTCCTGCCAGCCCAAGGCAGGATGAATAATGCCTAGTGAGCAAGGTTAGTGTGGAACAGACAGAGCTGCTCTGCTCAAGGCCACAGTATTGATGATCAGGACAACAAAGTCTAGCCCGGGACCTCCAAAAGGCAGGGCCCAGGACTGGTTGAGAAATCAACAAAACAGGTCAGGAAGGAACAAAACACAAAAGTAAAAATAATTATGGTATTGGAGCAAATAGGAGAATTTTTAAAATTTTTGTTGATCCCCAAACCAAGTTCCTTCCTGCATACAATATTCCCAATATCTGCAATAACGTTAAACAAATATGCAAAAAGATAAATAGTTAAATGCTGTCTTAGGAAGAACCAGGTTCTCTAGTGGAGGAAGAAAGGGGATTAATACATAACAGCTTCTTATGTATTCATCCTACAGGGGAGAGGGCAAAGGAGAGGGTTTGGCCACGGTGCAAGATATCTAGATGGACCAGCACTGTCCTCCCTTGTCCCATTCAAAGCCCCATCCACCCCTCTCTCTAAAGGAAACATATTGAGAACTGGCGCAAGAGACCTATCAAAATTGGGCACTAGACATAGTAACCAGTCAAGGTGATCTAATAATTATTAGCACAGAGAAGTCAAGTTCTCACAGAACATGGGTAGGGCTGGCTGCTGACAGTCATTGCTCAGTACTCAAGGGTCAAGCTAAAAGCAGGGGCTACTTTGCCCTGGGCAGGAGTGCTCCTGTCAGTGGGTTTCCAGCTCAGGATGTTTCCAGCTCACTGCCATCTGAATCACCTGCGGATTCCTTGCTCAGTAGCTCTAGCAAGCACTCAGGTGATGCCACTGTTGCTGCTCCTAGAATCACGCTTTGTGGAATGGGGGTCTAGTCCTCTGGGTAAGTCCCTCAGAGAGGAAGTGTTTTGACAGGGGGTGATCTCAATCTGAGATTTTGCAAGAGAGAATAGCTCATGTATTGCTAGGTCTTTTTGGAGCTCTCTACAGTTGAAAGGGTGTGGATCTTTTTGCCCAGGTTCAGTCTATAGAGAGTGGGTAGATTATTCTCCTTCTCTCATGAATTTGTGTGTTGGAAAATAAGACATTGGACTTCCCTGCAGTTTTTTTCTGAGTGCCTTGCTGACCAAAGACCCAAGAGCTGTTTAGGGTATGTCTTTCAGACATATTAGAAATCCCCCTGTGAGATTGTATCTCTCTTTTTACAGGTCAGAGTTGTCAGATCAACCCTAGTGGCCAGATCAAACACTGGGCTCGAGCCAGAACACCCAGATGTGGCATAATATTAATATTATGGAAATGAATAATCTCTAAGGACTCATCCTGCTCTGAAGGGACATGGTTCTAGGTTTTAGTTTCTCTCATCCATATATGGGGAATTTTCGTTTTTGTTACTGTTTTCATTGGAGTTAATGCACTGTACTCAGAAAAGAAGGGAGGACATCAATACAACATGCTCATTCAGTAGTGAAGGAGACGACACCCCTTATTGAGACACCTGATTACAAGTAGTTTAAATAAAGCATGCTGTTAACCAAGGGCAAAACAACCTCCTGCAAACCCTGCTTTAAAAACTTCTGCACACATAGTCATATGAATTCACCCCTTTTCTATGGCATAAACAAAATTAGCTTTTCCTCTTTACTTTGAACACTACCATATAATCATTTTGAACAAAAAAAGACAGCTATCTAAATAGTCATCTCCTTCAAGTCTTCACTCTCTTGTTTGTTTTCCCAGTAGCAACCATCATCTTCAGATCTTTTCTTCTTTTTGTTCACTGAAAAACTTAGAATGGTGTTTGGCATATAGAAAGCACTCAAAAAAATCTAAACCACCTTAAATCTTCTAAATCAAAACCCCTGATTTTATTCTAATGAGAAGAGGAAAAGTAAGATGGATAAAAAGAGAGAAAGACACATTTATGCATATAGATCAAATTTTTACCTATGCATTGCACCTGCTGGATAATTATAAGGCTTCAGAGTTTTAGAATAAGCTTTACTAGGTAGTCATACTAACTAGTGTAAACTGTTTCATTCAAAAGATATTTGGAATTCAAACAGAAGAAAGAGTTATAATAAAGCAGTTTAGTGCAACAGACTTAGTAATAGAGAAGCAGAGGCAGATGAGGGTAAAGTTTTTCATTTTTTACCCATTTTAACTACAAACATCTGCCTTATTCTTTATTTGTCAGTATTTCGCCATCTCTGAAGACAACAGAATCTTGATAGCCTCTCAAATACTGACAAATCAAAGCCTAGCAGCATCAAGGACTCTCACATATCCACAAAGAGGAAATGGTGGAGATAAAAGTCGAAAAGAGCCCTTAGCAATGGAAGATGCTCATGTCACCTGTCCCAGGAGTAACTGAACAGCACAATCATTGTCTCTGCTGGCTTCTCCAATTGTTGAAACCTGTCTAAGTGCACTGCCTCCTTCTCCCATGCTTGCTTCAATTCCCCACTACAAAGCTTTTCATTCAATCATCTTATATGTTTTAGTGCCTTAGGAAAGTTCTCTTTCACCCAGAATATATCACTTTAGGTAGCTGGAGAAATGTTCTTTTTATTACTGCATTTATCTCTCAGTAATCCATTTAATAATAAGAATTATAATAACATCTTGAATTTAAACAGTGCCTTTAGCTCTATTTTTTCATCAGGCAGTTGATATTTCTTTTATAGTTTTCTTCTCAGTGACTACATATAAAATGGAGAGATGTAGAGGACAGAATCCTTGAATTATAAATATTACTTTATAAGATGACTTAGTCAAATATGGCGATGCCCAGAACAAATTACTGCAGGCTGTTTTGTGATTTATGGTTTATGTGCCAAACTGCTTATAAAATCCAGGCTCAATAAAAGCTGTAAGGCCTTAAAGAAGAGATCATCTGCTACAAACACAGGCCATCAAGAGAATACAGGGTTCACATTCTCCATGTGGCACATGGCACAGCAGAAAGAGCATTAACTGTGTAGTTAGAAAGATCGACAGTAAAATTGAGATTCTGGCTCTTTCCTTAATGGTTGTGTGACCTTGAGCAAGTTTCTTGATCTCTTCATAAGTTAGTTTCTTCTGCAGCAAGTTGAAGTGCATATTAAATTAGATCATATAAGCATACAGTAGGCACTCTATAAAAGTAGTTGGCATTTTTACTATTCTCTAAATCTCCAAGATACCAGCTTTACAGGTTCTATGTTATAATACTATGAGGAAAAATGGACATTTTCATTAATAAAATATATTATGTTTATTGAGTACTTAATACGTAGCAGGTTATTTTTCACAACGATAAAACATATAGAAAATATACATTTTTAGACCCATTTTTTAGATAAGGAGATTGAGCAAATCACAACCTTTCTGTGTCCTGCCTAAAAAGTCTTCAGAGGTTTTCCATTACATTTGGAATAGAACCCACTTACCCTGCTACACCAAGCCCTGCAAGACCTGCCCCTGCAGCCCTCTGTGACTTCATCTCTTACCACTGCATCCCCCGCCTTCCACCAGCTGCAGTCCCAGCCCTACCCCCACCCCAGGTTTCCCAAATTCAACAAGATTGTTCTCTCTAGCTGTACAGTCCTTGAACTAAGGGTCCTCACCACCTTCCCCAACTCTCATTTTTGCATGGCTACTTCTTTGCCATTTAGATCTTGGGATAAATCCCATTTCCAGATAGTAGCTACTGGCCAATCGATAGTAGCTACTGGGTCATTCCCAGTGGCATTACTGGGTGTTAATTTTCTGCATAGTTTCTTATCACTCTCTGATTATTGCTCTTTTTTAGTTAGCTATGCATTTGTTTGTTATACACACACACACACATACATGCGTACCCACGCGCAAATGTCAGCCCCAGGGCCCTCACTGGAAACTTGACAGCTTTATTCACCTCTACCTCCCCAGTTCTCAGAACTCTGGTACTTACTGGGTGTTCATGAATATTGTTGCCTGACTAGATGAATAAATGAATGAGTGACCTTGTCACTTGAATATATCCTTGTGTCTAGGCAAAATTTAAATGTAAAGTCACTTCCTCTGATTTGGTTGTTTGTAGAGACAGAGAAGAGACAATGCAACTCATGCAATCAAAAAACCTTTATTTGCTTAAACATAGTAACTAGCTCACCCTTTAGACTTTTGAACTCAAATGCTGAAAATATTACCTTATATGCTAATATCTTTGGATTACCACATTCTCCTCTCTTGTGACTGAGGTAGTTGTAGCATACTGATTTCTATTGCACCTTTTCCAGTCTTGGTTTACACCAAGGGTCTTGCCCCACCATGGACAGTGCCACGATACTTGCACAAGCACCACTCTGCCCCTTTGAGACCCACAGCAAGAGGATGTCCAGCACCAACAATGACCATGATGCCACCCCAGAATCTTCGTGCTGTTCCTAAACTTCCCAGTCCTGGTGAGCAAGGTTCATGACCAGCTGGGTAACGTCTCTTAATGTTTCCTCTTGAGCTAAGAATATCTATTCCAATGAGTTATAGTGTGAATTAAGTGAGGTAATGCATGCAAGGTGCCTGTGAACACTAGAAATTGTGCCTAATTTTGTATATATGTCTGAGAAGAGATAAATTGTTGAGAAAGAAAAATGTCAAAAACTTCTTGAAGTTCTAATAAAGCAAACATTTCTCTGCTAGACACAGATTTTCCCTGCCTAGGGTGCTTTAATAAATAATTAACATTACAGCTATTTGCTTATAACTAAGAGAGAAATCCTGTCAGATAGCAATAAATTATTGCTGCAATATAGGGACAAAACAGAATATAGTTTGTATTTTTAAAAAGTATATATTTTAGATATTTTTCCCAAAACAATTCAGACTTGTGAAGAGCCTGTCTTAAATAAAGCCCCACAAACTATAGGCTTTTCCAAACAGACTGCTAAATGCAGCTAAGCTGCACAAGCCCCAAAAGCAAAGATAGGATAGTAAAGAGGGCAAAACTGGGGCAATGACATTTATGGGCAATGTGACTCTCTTCAATGAGATGGCACAGTTCCCCAAGTCAGAGGGCTTTTAATTACAAATATTATTAGTTATGAATAAATTAAAATTATCACTGGATATAGGACAGTTTTCAGTGTACAAAATTAAGAATATCCAAGAGACAGACAAAACATAACTCAGAAGGAAGTCTCTCTTTGTTTGTTTCCATGTGCTCTCATGAGAGAAGTTAAATGTAGGTCAACGCAGAAATTAGACAAATGACAAAAAGTGGCAGGAAATGGATATCCAAGTATTATCCCTGTAAAAACCAAGTATTAACATTTTTTTCTTAGTTCAGTTCAGTTAATGCTTATTTAGTACCTGCTATATGTAACATTGTACTTGCTTCTCCATCACGTATCTGTGACTTCCAAGACATCACTCAGTTTTGCTTTCACAGATTTTTCTTAGCTTTCAATTTTGACTTAATATTTTTCACTCACTGATTTTGGGTCTAAACTTCAATAGTTAGATAAATAATGACACTCGAAAGAAAACTCAACCAACCTCACTAAGAGTAATGCTCTCTCTTTTCTCTTTCTTAAGTTGTAATATGCTTTTCTGTTGGCTCAAAAATTCTGTGTTAGGCCCACAAAATCTCTAGCCTCACCACTATTATGATATAATCATGCACAATATTTTTAAAATTCACTCAAACTTATACTAAAAAGTAAAAGAATAACAACAGGGATTTATAATTCTATTTACATTGAAGACCACTTTACAAAAGGAGTCATGATAGGGTTCCTTTAAACACAGTGTTCTCTGTTTAGTTATATTTTCACACAACTTTTCAGGAAAATATCTACTGCTTAAACTTCAGTGAGTCATAATCTGTTAAATCACTACATCTCATGTCAGATCAAATAAAGTAAATTAGGCACATAGATTTCTATTTTTAAATGCACAGTCACAAACACACACAGTTTGGAGGGATCTTGTTTGTTTTTAAGGAAATCCAAGAGTTCAGAGTTCCATTTAAACATCATGAGATGCTCTGAATATCACAAGAAGAGTAGTTAAGGTAATACTAATCCCTTAAGAAGACATGTGGGGAAAAGAGAGAGAATTAGATGACAGAGGACAAGAAAAGAAATAAACTCGTAAATAATGTTGGTATTCAATATTCCATGAATATTTTCATGTTTCTGCATGGTCAGATTTTTCTGAGCAAATATTGCTGGCAACTTGGGGTAAAGGATAATTGAATAGCATCCCTAAAAGTAGACACACACACCCCACACCCCATCAGAGACATACAGTCTTAACTCTCCTTGGAGCCATGCATTTACCTTCCAGAGTGATGAGATAGAGACCCTCTCCTCCTCTCACCAGAGAGGAATTGTTTACATCCCAGAGAAAATGTCTCTTTACATTTTCTGAGGGGAGAATGCACAGACATGCCATCCACCCTATATAAGCTCCAAGTTTTATAATTTTAGGGTCCTTCTGTGGTGCATGCATAGGGACATCAATCCTTCACTGTACCACCCTGTGGGGAAGTGGGGCCTGGGGAACTGGCAACAAGATGCTCTGTGAGAAATAATTTTTCTGTTTTCTTATCCAGAAACTTTGTGTTCCCTGTTCAGGATAAATAAATAAAAATAGACCAATAGATATCAAATAACAGCAATAACAGATAAAAGAACAATTTGTGTATAAAGAAAGGGAGTGATATTAGGGGCAAGAGGAAGAGCCCTCTTATATAGACCAGAATTTCTCAGTCTTGGCACTACTGACATGTGGACCAGATAATTCTTAGTTGTGGAGGACCATCCTGTGCATCAGTAGCATGCCTAGCCCCTACCCACTAGTAGTCAGTAGCACCTCCTCCAGTTGTGACAACCAAAAGTATCTCCAGACATTGCCAAATGTCTTGTGGGGTACAGGAATGCCCCAGGGTTGAGAGCCACTTATATGAATAGATTGAATATCATCAACTATAGCCTCAAATTGATAGTAGGCCTCAAATATGCCCTATTAAGTGGTCCCAGTTCAACTGGCTTTCTCTTTTGGCTTTAGCAGACATTTCTTCAGAATGAGTTTGGGCTGTTCAATTTAAGTCCCATGTCTCAAAGCAATACTTTAGGGGATTATCCTTAAAATGGTAGCTCTCCTAGAATAAATTATGGAATAAATGACATGATTTACTAGAGATAGTGGTCCAATTAATTAGATAGTAGTAGTTCTACTTAAAAACCAAATACTAACATATAAAATAGTTCACCATCTACAGAATTTCAAGTTTAGAAAGCACCTATTTCCTCACCACCTCTGACCGCATTTGTTAATACTTTAATATTCCCACAACACTTTTGGCAAGTGATGGTCTACTCAGTACTTGAACATGTCAACTGATGGGAAACTCATTCCTCCTGAAGAGGCCCATTGATTTCTAGACAATTTGGAATTTCAGAATTTTCTTGATTAAATTTAAAAACAAAAATCTCATTTTAGCTTCCAACCATTGATCCAGTGGGTCATTTAAAACAAATCTAAACTCCTTTCCACATGATGGAACATACTACATTTTGTATTTAATCACATGTTTGTCCAACATCTACCTTTTCTGAATTAAATACCTATAATTCCTTCCACCATCTTTTGTAGGGCAGAATTTTGAGTCCTTTCATCCTCTTAGTCATTCTCTACTATGTTTGCAGTGTGTTCATATAGCTTTTATAATCTGGCTTCTAACATTCAATGCCATGCTATAAGTATCTGAAGATTAATTACACGGCAGATAGCAGGAGGACTATCACGTCCACCTTCTCGACACTACATTTCTTTTAATGTGGCCTGAGATGTTATGGTTAGTAATAAAGCAGAGACAGGCTAGAGGGTCTACTTGAGGTCAGTGGTATAATTCTGATGTATAATAAAGAAAATAGAGAATCTGTTTTTGCTTTTGTCTTTTCTAACAAGGAAAATTACCTTATGAAAGAGAATTTTAAATGGGAAAATGGCATCATCCCTTTTTTCAGACAAATCATATTATTAGCTCATATTGAATTTACTCTCAACTTCACCCCCCAAATTTCCCCTCATATGTGACATTGCCAAATCCTTTCCTATCTTTATTTGTGACATTAATATTTGTATCCAGGTTTAGAATCTTACATTGAACTTTTTATCAGTGAAGCTCTATAATAATATTTTCTAGATTTTTATTTAAGATTAACATTAAACTCCAAATTCTGTAGTTATGAACTGTGCATCCTCGTGCTTTTAGAAAAACATAACATTTGCCTTCATCTCTTCTAGCACTTCCTATTGTTAAATTTTCATACATATTCAGCCTCATTCATGGTCGTCCTCTACAATATATCTTCCACTAAGATGAATAAACCACTTCAAGAAAGGTTGAGGTTGCCATCAATGGACTTGTTCAAATAGGTTAGATCATCTGTTATTAAGAATTCTCCTTCTGGCCAGGCCCGGTGGCTCATGCCTGTCATCCTAGCACTCTGGGAGGCTGAGGCAGGTGGATTGCTCAAGGTCAGGAGTTCGAAACCAGCCTGAGCAAGAGTGAGACCCCATCTCTACTAAAAATAGAAAGAAATTAATTGGCCAACTAAAAATATATAGAAAAAATTAGCCGGGCATGGTGGTGCATGCCTGTAGTCCCAGCTACTCGGGAGGCTGAGGCAGAAGGATTGTTTGAGCCCAGGAGTTTGAGGTTGCTGTGAGCTAGGCTGACGCCATGGCACTCTAGCCAGGGTAACGGAGTGAGACTGTGTCTCAAAAAAAAAAAAAAGAATTCTCTTTCAGAAAATAATTTACCATATTAGAAATCACAGAAGCAAAAATATCTACTTTCTTTATTATTAATCAGAATTATACCATTGACACCAAGTAACCCATCTTTCTGTTTTTTCTATTGCTGATATAAGAAATTAAAGTCTCTTTTGATGTTCTCATTTTTTCTGAGTCTCAGTTTCTTAACTCCAATACAGCTCACATTGACCCAAGATGTTTTGGGAGCTGTGACTATGGATGAACCCTGAGCTTGGAATGCTGCCCCAAACAGGGCAGAAGTTGTCCAAGAAACAAAACAGAATGCAAACTTCCAGGATTGCATAGACATTACTGGATAATTTGCTTTGTCTTCACTTACTATAATATATAAACTTTAAACTTTTGTACTACTTTACCAGGAATTCTTTAGAAGGCCTAAGACAAAGTCTCAGAATTAAAAGTTTTATCAATAGGAAAAATTAAAACATCATGGAAACCTCTTGGAAACCTCTATTAGTATAATGGCTTCCTCTGTACTCCCTCTGTTCTTACAGACACACACAAATATCAGGCATCGATCACAAAAATTCACAATTACTCTAATATGCAGTAACCATCTACTTTCTATTTATCTCTTTTCTACACTTAAGGCTCATCAACAGTGTGAAACTTTTCCTGAACAACTCTGTCATTCTTATAATGTCTTTATTTATGTTAATTTCTTAATATTCCCTCATGTTTCCCCAATACACTGTAATTTATGGAGATGGCAATGGTATCTGGTCTTCCATATTTGCCCCTAAACAACTAAAGAGAATAGGTAAGTTATAGTCAAGTTTGCTGAACTGAGACCTCTGCCAAAAGCTATGCCTAGAATATATGTTTGAAAGACAAAGTTATTTTATGTACCAGTATTTTTGCTTTGTAGTAATAATCCATTGACTTTAACAAACAGTATTTTTTCTTATTCACTTCTGTTCCATTTGCTATCCCTGATAGCCTTTTAATTAGGTTGCTTGTTTGTCAAACACCAGTTTGTTATGTTTGTTCCCCTTCATGGATTCAAAAATAATCAAGGCAGGTGTTGTATAAATTGTATAGGAAGACATGCTGTCATGATCAATTGCTAATTAATTTCAGATTCTTTCTGCTCCTGCGATGTGGGTGCACTCTTTCAAATGAAAAACAATAAACAATCATTACACATTTTGTGTTTGTTAAAGCACTTCATAATTGATAGCAGAGGGGTGATTAACTTTTAAGCAAGTGTTTCCATCCAAGTGTTAGCAAAGACTCTGTTGTCTGGAAACTATTGTTAATTTTGTTTTTTTTTCTCAGAAGCCAGTGATTGTTTCTAGGCAACATAAAAATGTATGAAAAGAAAAAAATCCACTTTAGCTTAAACTCACATATACTATTAAAGTTAGAACATTTTAAAGAGGATTCAATAAATGCAAAGAGCACTTCATAGTTTTAATAACAAAAATATCATTCAAAAACAAGTTCTTTCTATGTACCGGGTACTTAATATGTATTTTGCCATTTAACCTTTATATCAACTAAATGGTGTTGGTACTACCATGATATAGATGAGACTGTTGTGCCAGGTAGGCCACTTGTCATGCACCAGGGTTTGGGTTGAGCGCTGAAAAATCATATAGCACTAGCTAAGCAGTAGGCTCTATTTGGGGAAACGGAAAATGACGAAGCCCAGAGTCAGCACACAGAGGCCTCTTTGTTTTGCTGTGGGGACACTGGGCAGCACTGGCTAAGCAGCAGACCAGTAGGACAGAATACTGAGCGGAACTCTCAGTGTGACTCCACATCCTTTATCTTTAGTGGGATTCTCAAGATACAGCAGTTGAGTCAGGGAAAATAATCAGGCTGTGTTTGGGGGCAGTCTGGTTTCAGGTACCAGTGGTTTATAGAAGCTATCTGGAAAGCCAGCTCTCAGGCCCTGGGAACCTTCAGGCCCATGAGGTATCTCAGGCTCTCCCACCATGGAAAGAAACACAGTCCCAGGAGTAACTGCTCCCACTGACAGACAGGGAGGCCTGGGTTTCAGAAAGCTGTGCCAAGGTGACCCTGAGTAAACACCCTACAGTTACATTTGGATTATTTTGTTCATTGAGCCACTGAAATTAAGTCTTAGAGAGATTAAATTGCTTACTCAGGATCAGAAAATAGTTGAACATTATCATTGGAATACTGAGAGAAACAGGCAACCTAGAATTAACCTGGAAAACTTTTTTTTTTAATAAGATAGTAAAAAACTGAGAGTTTTTACTGTCAATAGAACTATACAATAAAAAACTACCAGAATATACTCCAAGAAAAAGGAAATGACAGCAAAACGTTGTGTGAGTTGCAAGAGGAAATGAAGACTAAAGTAATTGGTAAAGGTAGATAATAAACACTGCTTAAATTAAGAAGAAAACCAAAACAATAGGTGTGGAATAAAAAAAGACAGAACAAATAATGGATGGTAATAGCACATAGGTCAGAAGAATAAAATATTGTAAGAAGAAGGATTTTAATATATTTAGATTCATATTTCACAAATAAAAAGGAAATATGTATAATGGACTGTGCTAGGTACTGAACTCACAGGCATGAAAGACAAAGGTTGCAGAGGAAGAAAGTAACAGAAAAGACAGTGTGAAAAAACCTACGATGCTTCCCCCAGGTACTTTCCAATCTTGCCAAGTGGGGATCAGCCCACCTTTGTCCCCCATGTTGTGTGTCTCTAGTCATTTCTCTAATGATTCAAAATGCTCCTCTGAGACAGTCCATCCACAGTGATCCTCTACCCACAGCCTTTGATCCTCTCCTTGGGAGTGGCGAGTGCAGGCTGCTTCTAGTCTGCCTTGTTGCCCCCCCCCAACCCCTTATATGTGATTTATGCTTTCAAAAATTCACTCTATCTTCTATGAAGGAACAAAACTGGCTGCAGGAAGACCAGTTAGAAGGCTATGGTGAGAAATGCCCAGGTGAGAAATTTGGTATAGCTTTTCAGATATAATCCAAAACTTTATGTTGTCATAGGTCCTAGTTATCATGGGGGTCAAAATGCTCCTGACATGTGATTGACATGTGTTGATTAAGAAGAGAAGTGAGATTAGAATGTAGCCTTGCTACCAGCAATGAAAACATATGAACCATAATTAACTGATTTTATGGACTGAATGTTTTTGTCTCTCCAAAATGTACATGTTAAAACCTAAAACCCTAACCCTTAATGTGTTGGTATTAGGAGTGGGGCCTTTGGGTGATTTGGGACTTGATTAGGTCATGGAGTGAAGCTCTCATGAATGAGATTAATAAAAGAGGAGGAGACATGGGATTTCTCTCTCTCTGTCTCCATCCTGTGAACATACAATGAGAAAAAAATCTACCTGTAAATCACCGAGAGGGCCCTCACTAAAATCCATTATGCTGGTACCCTGAACTCAGATTTTCCAGCCTCCGGAACTTTGAGAAATAAATTTCTGTTGTTTAAACCACCCATCTATGGCATTCTGTTATAGCAGCTCGGACTACCTAAGATAATTGCCATGGTTTTATGAGCATTTATCCTGTGAGCTGTATTAACTCCACTTTATGTTTTCATAAAATCTTATAGAGTAAAATGTTTTCTTGTGTTCTTGAGAGACTTTAATTATAAAATATTTTGTAAGTTATAAGCATCATTTACATGGATGTTAAGATACAGTGTCACTTACATGTATTAAGGAAAAAAGAGAAATGTGAACCATTTAAATATTTCATATAATAATTGCACTTCAGTGTTAAAAGAGAATATAAGTATTAAAAGATGGAATAAGCAAACATATGTTACAGAATAATCCAATAAAAATAAAATGTACTTCAAAAACTAGAGTCTCTCATTAATTTCTTACCATTAGTTTTCAAGGGAAGCATATTAACTTATAAGAAAAGTAGAAAAAAATTATAGTATAAACAAGCATCCGTATGGAAAATTAGAAAGTGCTTGTGGTGTCTGTGTACCTAGGACTAAGGAGCTATTAAAACTGCAGCTAGCTTAACTAAAACTAATCTTATCCTACCTGAAATTCCATTTTACCCTTAGGTGATTCTGAATTACAATTGAATAAAAAAGATTACTTCTAAATAGGGCTATAATCATATATTTTTATTGATACAACAATGTTCTTCAAGTTTGTACAATTGTTGTCTGCCTTAAGATAATTGAAAATGGTTTCAATAATTAAAATGAGTTTAAAGGAGTAGCAGAGATTATTTTTAATGTCCTTTTCGTGGAACAAGGCTTCAGAGAGAGAAATTAAATCCTTGTTGGCTTCGTCTCTCAGTGATTCTGGAGAATAAAAGGTGTTGAGAAAAGCCTAAGGGAATGCCTGCCCATTTACTGGGGAGCGCAGAATCCAGTCCATCTAGTTAATAAAAATTAAACAGCGCTCAAAGGGCATGGGACATATTCTGTTAAGCATTTTCCCAGACTTTACAATCATTTTGTATCAGCTTAGGAGATGGGACTTGAATTTAATTCTCCCCCCCCCAAAGTATACTTGGTTTTTTTTATATTTCAACCACTGATCTGAGCAGAGCTTCCTCCTCAGTCATGGGACAGGTCAGAGCTCACTCTCAGACAAGAGGATACAACCACCCTGAATTGGGGAAAGTGGAATTCAGGGTATTTTCACACAGGCATATCTTAATATCCTCAGATATAGCGAAGTCCTAAAATTAAGCTATATTTTAGAAGGTCTTGAGTAACTTGATTTAATCAATAAGATAATAGTAATATTTGTATTGACAAATATTGAAAAAGTGTAGTTTAAAAATGCTCAAAAACCATAAAAAGTTGTTTGCATGTCTAAAGCAATTTAAATATGCCCAAGACAGTCTTTTTCTACATTATGAATTTAGAAAGTTCACATTTTGATCATCTATGGTGTGAAGAGGCGATAGATACCTGCCTTGGGAGTCATGTGACTCGCCAAGTTATTTAACAATCTGAGCTTCAGTGTTTACATCTGAAAATCAGAAATAGTAATGCCTAATTTGTTTTATTTTTGTAACATTTAAGTAAAATAAAGTTAAACAGAGTAAAATTCTTAGTGTTATAACAGAGAGCAAACATGAGTTCCTCCTTTATCCTGTCCAATAACTGAAATAACATAACTCCACAGAAGTATGATCTGAATTAAGGAAGTATTTTCTTGTGTGAAATGCTACTAGTGGAAATTGACTTCCTGTTTGTATAAAAGTGACAAAAGTATGTTCTGCCTGTGCTACAAACAAATGCAATAAATATGCTGAGGGTAGCAACCATGGAAAGGCAGAAAACAAACTTAATTGAAGCAGAAGCTAAAGAATAGGAAAGGAAAACTGGAGGTGAGATGAGCTCCAGACAATAGAATAGTTCCCACCATGAGAACTCAAGAGACTGGAGGGAAGAGCAACAGGAGAAAATATCAGCTACCAGAAAGAAACTTATTTAACAGTATTTTAACATATATAAAGACCTCTTATAGATCAATGTGAAAAAAATTAACATTTTCGTGGAATGTGTCAAAGACATGAATAGACAGATTAAAGGAAAAGAAATATAAATGGGCATTAAATATATGAATAATTGTTCTGTCTTTATAAGAATGAATTAATCAAAGTGTCTTTTCTTCTTTTATTTTTTTATTTTTTGCCTACCAAAGTAGCAAATTTCTTGAAATTATCATCGCTTTCCTAATCTATGAAAATACAAAGAATAATACACAGATGTAGCTCAGGAAACTGTAGAATCCTGAATAGATAACATGCAGCTTTGTCATAACTTTGACAAGAAAACACTAAATCTACTCAGACCTAGACTAAGATATGGATAGGGAAAGAAGAGTACAGATTTAAGAAAGCGGATCCTTGTGTCGAGAAAGCACTTCTTAGAGGTGTCGTTTAAACATCTGTACTAGATCAATATATTGGGCTATTTATTTAAAATTTAAATTGGAATATTTTTCTTAAAATATATTGAGAAACAATGCAACCCTTGTATTAAAAAAATGAATTTTTAGTTTATGTGGTACTGGGATAAAGGTCTATTTGACTTTCTGATAGTTGATGACTTAGGGATGGATATTACTTAACCCTCCTAAAACTGTGATGGCTAATTTTATGTGTCAACTTGACTGGACTATGGATGCCCAGATAACTGGTAAAAACATTTCTGAGTGTATCTGAAAGTGTTTCAGGAAAAGATTAGTATTTGAATCAGTAGACTGAGTAAAGAAGGTAACTCCCTCACCAATGTAGGCAAGCATCATCCAATCCACTGAGAGTCTGAATAGAAACCAAAGGCAGAGGAAGGGCAAATTCACTCTCTGTTTTCTTGAGCTGGGACGTCTGTCTTCTCCCACACTTGGACATCAGAGTTCCTGATTCTCAGGCCTTTAGACTCAGACTGAATTACATCTCCAGCTTTCCTCATTCTCCAACTTGCAGACATCAGACCGTGGGACATCTCTGCCTCCATGATCAGATGAGCCAATTTTCATAATAAATAACATCCTCTTATAAGAAAATAAATATATATATCTACATATACACATATAAATATATTTTTCAAACTTCTATTGCTTCTGTTTCTCTGAGGAACCCTGGCAAAGACAAAGCCTCAGTTTTCTGCTGTAAAAGAATGACCACTACACCTGATTAATAATGTTAGAATGAGGTTTGGACTAAAGTCAGATTGCATATAAAGTCCTTGGCATGGTACTGAAGAGATGGTGATGATTGCTAGCACAGTTTCATGACATTCATTATTACCTAAGGCCCCACAATGTCCTAAAAACCTTTGATTCATCAATTCTATCCACAATTCTTTTTTTTTTTTTAGTCTTTTTATTTTTTTTTCCTTTTATTTCATCCTATTATGGGGGTACAAATATTGTTAGGGTTACATATATTGCCCCTGCCACCCCTCCTCACGACGTGCCAGAGCTTCAAGCTTGTCCAATCCACAGGTGGTGTGCACCGCACCCATTATGTAAGTATACACCCTTCTCCTCTGCCCCCCTCCCGCCTGCCCTCCACCCAATA
>VBSM01000361.1:36369254-36399592 GCA_008086735.1 Cheirogaleus medius
GTTGAAGTCTCCTGCTACTATGGCAGTGTTGTGTAACATGATATTTAGATTAGACAAGGTTTGCTTTAAGTAATTGGGTGCTCCTGTATTGAGTCCATAGATATTAAGAATTGTTAAATCTTCTTGTTGGATCTTTCCTTTCACCAATATATAATGGCCATCTTTATCCTTTTTTACTTTTGCTATTTTAAAGCTTATGTTATTTGCAAATAGAATAGCTACCCCTGCTTTCTTTTGACTTCCGTTTGACTGGATGATAGTTTTCCATCCCTTGACCTTCAGCCAGAAGGCATCTTTGTGGGTTAGATGTGTTTCCTGTAGACAGCAGACACTAGGCTTCTGAGTTTTTGTGCACTCTACCAGTCTATGTCTCTTCACAGGACAGTTTAAGCCATTTACATTTATTGAAAGGAGTGAAATTGAAGGAAGATTACCATTCATATTGTTGGGTGGAGATTTGTTGCTATGTTTTACTCCTTGAGCCATCATGTAGTTCAGGATCCAGACTTTAATTCTTTGATGATTTTACTTTTAGGAGTGTCTATGGCCCTGTTCGGTTAGAAATGCAGGTCTGAGAACTTCCTGTAGGGATGGTCTGGACTTTGCAAATTCCTTCAGTGATTGTTTGACTGAGAAGGACTTTATTTCTCCCTCATAGATGAAACTTAATTTTGCCGGATAAAGAATTCTAGGTTGGGCTTTGTTCTGTTTTAGCAGATTAAGGATAGGCACCCAATCCCTCCTGGCTTGTAAGGTTCCAGATGAGAAGTCTGCTGTTAGTCTGATCGGCTTACCTTTATAGGTCATTTGCTGCTTTTGTCTCGCTGCATGGAGAATTGTTTCTTTCACGTTTACTTTGGTCAGCCTAAAAACCACGTGACGAGGTGATTGCCTTTTCATGTTGAGTCTCCCAGGAGTTCTGTGTGCTTCTTGTATTTGGATATCAAGATTTCTAGCCAGGCCTGGCATATTTTCCTCCAGTATTCCGTGGAATAAGTTTTCCAGCCCTTGTGAATGCTCCTCTTCCACTTCTGGAATCCCAATTAATCTGAGATTCGGCTTTTTCATAACCCCACACTTCCTGTAAACTTTGGTCTTGTCTCTTGTTTCTGTGTTCCCTTTCTTCCTCTGATTTGTTTAGAGCATAGGCAAAATCTTCAAGTTCTGAAATTCTTTCCTCTGCATGGTCCATCCTGTTCTTTAGGCTTTCCACTGTATTATGGAGATCCCTGATTGTTTCCTTCATTGCCAGAATTTCTGTTTGGTTTTTCTGGATAATCTCAATTTCCTTGGAGAATCTTTCGTTCATTTCCTGTATTGTTCTTGTGGTTTCTCTATGTTGTGATTCTATTTTCTCCTCTATTCCATTTGGTTTTGTAGCAATCCATATTTGGAAATCTTCCTCCGTCAGTTTACTCATATCATGAGTTGGTGTCAGATGATGGAGAATGAATATTTTGCTTTTGAGGTGACTTTTCTCTCTGCTCCTTCATGTTTCCTGTAAACTTTCACTGGTTCTTTCTTACCTGGGTGCTTTATCGAGGATCAGAGGTGCAGGGGCTGGATTATGAGCTAAAATCTGGAATTCTGGAGGGACAACCCTTGGCAGATCTGGGGGTATGTGCTCTGGACCTGTAATGTCGGCAGAGTTTGAGTGGCCAGAGGCCACTGAGATGGGCCACTGAAAAGTGAAATCTTTCCCTTTTCTGTGTGACACTGGCAGAGCTTGGGCTGCTGCAGCCCCCTGGGGAGGATCTACAGAGGATCACGCTTGCTCCCTCTACTGCTCTTTCACTGGCAGGGCTCAAGCAGCTGGGGACCACTGACAGGTTCTGCGGAAAGGTGGAAACTTTGTCCCTTCTGCACGTCCTACTGGAGTTTGGGCTGCTGCAGCCACCTGGGGAGGATCCGTGGAGGATTGCGCTTGCTCCAGCTACCGCTCCCTCCCCAGCAGTGCTTGGGCCGCCTGAGTCCACTGGACAATTCAGTCAAATGAGCGATCTGTCTCACTTTTCTGTCCCTTCACAAGCGAGGCATACGCCACTGGTGTGTATAGATCTCCCAGCCAAGGAGACCCTGCACCGTGCCCTGGAGAATACTAATTGCTCTCTGCTCCTGCCTCTTCTCTGAACTGCCTGACTGCCTGTGTTACCTCTTCATGCTGACTTTAGGCACTTCCATGCTTGCGTGGGTGTGGAGGTCGCGAAGGAGAAGTCGTCCCGTCCTGCTGTGGCACGGATCACACAGTCCCGTTTGGCTGGCCGCTGAGCATGGCCAGCTTGCACTCCAATCCCCGCTGTACCACTTGGATTCTCAGAACTTCACGGCAAATCCACTGAGTCACTTTCCTCCTTTTCCCAGCACTGCTGCCCCTCGAAGCTTCCCTGCAATTCCGTGCAGTCGATCCTGTGGGAGAACTACCCATTCGAGTGATTCAGGCCGCCTTCTTCACCTCCCACTCTGAGAGCAGAGAGCCAGGAGTTCATCCCTAATCCACCATTTTTGACAAATCTCTATCCACAATTCTTAAAGCCCACCTTGTGTCAGAGCTGTGAGTTCCTCTCCATAGATGTAAAGATAAATGAGTCACAATCTTTGTTTGCAGCATTAGCTCTAACTGATTGTGTGCTAGACCCTATGGCAAAGGATGTGACCAGGACCCTTGCCTTAAAGCCCCAAATCCAGAAGAGTAGCTATTTCATTAAAATAAAATATAAAAAGTGCCATTAAAGAATTATGTAAAAATGGCTTTAGAGGTGCAGAGCAAGAAATGAATAATTACCTTGGCAGTAAACAAAACCTTCAAAAATTGAAGACAAGACTTAACTAAAATATTCACTAGAATAGACTTCTATATTCCTCCCAGTGTCTGAAAATAGCATAATCTCACTTTTCAAAAAATAAACTTAAGATGAGATAATTGGTTTCTTTTGGAGGTGTAAAGAAAATAGCAATGGCATTTTGCATTGTATATCATGTCCACAAATAAGGAAACATCTGACATTCAGGGATTGTAAGCATCCCCAAACAAATTTCTATTCAAATTGCCAAAATATATATAAATGGAGAAGTCAGCAAAAAGGAAAAAGAACATGCCCAGATTTGACAAGCATCTGATGCACTATTGTTGCAATAGGGTCTTATATAAAATTTCATCTGTATCATTCAGCAAGTTCTGCAATTTTCTAGACAGAAAGGCTGGTGGGGAAGGAAGCAGGAAGATATTTCAGTGCTTCATTCTGTTTCTGCAATTACTTTGCCACACATAGGGCCCTAGTTTTGAGCAAGGGTGATGGAAGAAATGATATGAGTTAGCAATAAAAGTATACATGAAGAATAACTTTTAACAAAAAAAGGGAAAACTTGCAAGTCACAAAAAATTGATTTAAGTATCTTATTAACACAAATGTCCTTTTAAAGCTTAAAAACTTGGGCTCGATTCTGGTGAGTGTAGATATCCAAGTGGTCTGATATGGAGGGTGGAACCCAACAGCAAGCAAGGGAAAAGGGAAGTGGAGAGAGGGTACTTACTTCAGATGGCAGCCATGGTGGAACAACCCATGGGAGGGGACAAGAGCTCAGCCCATAGAGAGAAAGAGTTGGCAAGGGCTGGCAAATTTCTCAGGCTCAAATAAGTGGGCTGTTATTTGGAGTAAGGAATCTTGGGCCTAGCAAGCTCCTGAGAGATTTTAATTTTATTCAGAAACATTATGAAATTAGGGTATTGCTGACCACTCTTCCAGTTTAAGGTCCTCCCTACAGATCTTTTCACTTCTGATCTCATTAGTTTTCCAGCCTATTTGTGCTTATAGGGTATCCTCCTGTATCACAGGCAGCTGGGAGAGTGGGAGAGATAAACCTGTTTGTTGGGATTATGGAAAAGGTAAATGTGGACCAGACCATATGGTGTATGGGGGATAAAATAGAAGCTGATGCTGGAAAGGTAAATGGGGACATGATGAGGAAGGGCCTTGTGAGTCATCCCCAAATTCGGACTTTAATTGTTTCGTAGGCAACGGTGAACTATTGGAAGTATTTCTGCAAAGAAGCAATGTATTTCAGCCAGGTATTTTTAAAAATATAATTGTGGAGAGTATTTTGAAGAAGCAAGGATGCCAGTTAGGAGAGTATAATAATAGAAAAGAAAGAAATAACAATGATGAACAAAGATTGAGCAGCAAAAATGTAATGGAAAAACAAAGAAGAAGAAAGGTTAAGGAGAGATAGCTCTTACACGTGTGGGAGAGGGACAGGGAGAAACTGACGGTAACTGATGCTTTAATCTAGGTGACTATGAAGCTAATGTTGATATCCATACAGAAAAGGAAGGATGCCAGGGGGAAAGAGGTAATGAATTTGTTTGGGAGCATGCTAAGTATGGAGTAGCTATATAAATATTAATGTAAAAGACCTTTCTTTTAAAGGCCAATTTAGATGGCTACAGAAATCTTGACATTGAGACCCAAAAATTAGGTGGTGATTTCTCACATTACAAAAAGAACCCCCCCCCCCGTGTAAAGCTGTTCTACTAGATTTTTTTCAAATCAAGACTTTGTCCAATGCATTGAAATCATGATTGAGTTTTTAATATTTAGGTCCAGAGATAAATAAGATGGAATTACTTTGTCATAGAACAATGTAATGCAAACAAAAATTTTCTAGAGTAGATGAAAGTGGAGGAGATAAAGAGAGGAATAGAAGGAAAGGGAAAGGCAAAAGCGAGGAGAAAGGCAAAGAAAATCACAATGGGAAAAGAGCATGAATCTAAGGGTAAGAATGGCCAGCACAGGAAGAGGGTGAAGCATGTAAGCCTTGCAGAAAGGTGGAGGATCAGACTTAGGACAAAGAAGGAATACTCTGATACAAAAGACCACACAGAGCATCTCCTTCTCAAAATCCAACAGTCAGTTAGCCTGCTGTGCTCTTGAGGGTTGCAGGAAAGGCCCTCCATAAAGGAGGAATTTTGAACTATTTTCACAATCTCCAAAGCCCTGAATTCTGCACTATGACCTTAGACAAGTTGTTGGATCTCATGTGGCCTCAGCATCCGTACCTGTATTTTACAGATAGCACCTAACTGATGTGAAAATTAAATTAAATAATGTAGTATGGTGCCTGGTACATTGAAAACATTCAATAAATAGTAGCTATTAACAATAAAATCATATATATGTGTTCCAAACAATTTAATATTCCACCAGTAAGTATTAATTCATTGTCTTTTCTAGCTGCCCTTTATTAAAATAAAGTCTACTCTGGGAAGGGTAAGCTAGTCCCATCACTAACATTATACTGTGAAGTCCTAAAACAGATCCCATCTTTCATGGAACAAAGCAATTTAAGGTAGCATTATTACAAAATAGCATAGGGAATACTAAAAGAAAAAAGTGCACAGAAAAGGTGAAAAAAAGAAAAACATTTTAGAATTTGGCATGGCCTCTCCTGACTTCAAGTTTAGGAAAAGAATTATATGTTCCTGGCTCTCTCTTAGTAAATTCTTTATATATAAGAGACATAAGATTTCAAAGAAAGTGTTAAACAAGACGAAGCAGAGCATAAAAAGATAACATTATAAATTTAGCAAGATGCACCAAAAAGGAAGTGGAGGATGTAAGTTTGAAATGAAAAACTGACATGGCTTTCAGGGTTCTCACTAGTGAGCAAAGATGTTGGATGTGAGTTAGTGGGAGTCCTCAGGAACTGAAAAAAAAGACTATGTTTAGTCAGTATGAGGCACAAAAGCAAAGGACTCAAGATTAGAGAGAGGGTGGAGTTTAATGAAAAAACTATCCATCCCAGTAAAGAGGGATAACTATTAGATTTTCCAACAAATGCTACATTGCTTTGCCTACATTTCTTATATAGCAAATGCATCTCTCAATATTGAGTCATCTGATTCTGTAAATTGTTTTTGAAAGTGGTACCACATTGATAACTCTTCCTCAGACCCCACCATAATGAAAACGGATACTGTATTTCTTTGTAAAATTTCAATCTTACTTAAGAGAAGATAATTTTAAAGATAAAATAAAATAATTATAAAATAAAATGCTTTAAGTTTATTATATAAGACATGTCCATATCTCATGTTAAAAGTGATTAATTCATAAGTTTGTAAAGAAATCTAGAAAATAATACAATGTACTATGTCCTTCCTATTTTGACAGTGTCATGCTTTTCCTTACAAATAAATACAACTAAAATATGATTGTAAATTATATTTCCATACATATTCACACAGTAGTATACTGATTACTCTGAGGGCCCCCATTCTTTCTCATTGTGAGTGGGGAGTTGTGTCCCAGGTCTTGACTCTGAGCTTGGCCATGTTCATGTCGACTTGCTTTGGCCAATGGAATATTAGCAGACATAATACAGGCAGACACTTGGAAAGCCCTTGAGCATTTACTCTTGCTTGTCCTAGCATCCACATTCTTGCATCCCTGTTATCAAAATGGGGAGAACATATCTTGGCTACTCTTTTAGTAGATGATACATGTGGTACAGAGCTGCATGTTCCTTCATCCTAGCTGAAGCATTCCCAGTCCATCCAACAGCCAGCTGACCCTCAGACATAAGGGAGACCAGGCAAGACCTGCAATTAATCCATAGCTGACTACAGACGTCTGAGTGAGTCCAGCCAAGGTCAGCAGAACCTGCCAGCCAAGCTATAGACTTGAGTATAATAATAGGTGCATATTGCTTTAAGCTACTAGTTTGAGCATGGTTTGTTGCATAGTGTTCTCATGCCAATAACTAATTGACTCACACACACACACATTTGATTACTGCAGGAGAACTATAATCCTCAACGATCTATCTCCTACATCTTCATTTCCATTTTAGCACTGTACATCGTAAACACAGTTAATAGTATTTTAAAATGTTAATTGATGTATTACAGATTAATTATGTTTATAATTTTTTTCAGATATTCAGGAATTCTAACAGTGATTTATAACATAAATTAACAGTGATTTATAGGTCATTAAATATGAAATGTCCGATTTTGAATCAAAAGCATAGTTTATCATATCTCAAACAAAAAGCAGTACAATTCAAAGTATGTGACTAAACTATGAACATAGTTTTGTGATCTTGATGGTAGCTTGCTTAATCCAGTAGCAAAGAAACCTGGAGAGCAAGTGGCAATGAAATCACCAAAGGCATTTTCCACACCTTGTTGAGAATTGAATATTTTTCCTTGCAAGAAGTGGTCCAAAGTATGGGAGAAGTGCTAGTCAGTTGGTGCAAGGTCTGGTGAATACAGTGGATGACAGAGAGTTTCCAAGCCCAGCCTCTGTAGTTTGAGCAGCGTTGTTTGTGCGACATGTGGTAAAGAGTTGTCTTGCAAGAGGATTGGCCTGTCTCTATTGACCAGTCTTGGCTGCTTAATCACAAGCATTCTCATCATTTTGTCTAATTAGTTGCAGTAGACATCCACTGTAATTAACTGACCAAGTTTCAGGAAGCTGTAGTGGATAATACCAGCGCTGGACCACCAAACATATACCATTAGCTTCTGTTGATGAATATTCAGTTTTGGACTGTGTTTTGGCACTTCATCTTTATCCAACCATTGTGCACAACATTTGTGATTGTCAAAAATAATCTGTTTTACATTACACCTAACAATACAGCGTAGAAATGGTTCGCCTTTATGTCGTGACAGCAAAGAAAGGCAAGCTTCAAGATGATTTCTCTGCTGATGCTCTTTAATTCATGGGGAATCCATTTATCCAGCTTCTGTACCTTGCCAATTTGTTTCAAATGGTCCAATATTGTTGGAATAGTAATGTCAAACCTTGCTGCTAATTCATGCATTGGTTGAGATGGATTTGCTTCCATTATAGCTTTCAGTTCATCATTATCTACCTTGGTCTCAGGTCACCCATGTGGCTCGTTTTCAAGATTAAAATCACCAGAACAGAACTTCTCAAACCATCGGTGTACTGTGCGTTCATTAGCCACATCCTTCCTGAACACTTCATTGATATTTCAAGTTGTCTGCATTGCATTGGTTCCACGATGGAACTCATATTAAAAAATAACACGAATTTTTGCCTTATCCATGGTTTTACAAAAAAATTTCTCTTAAAAATATGTAAAAGATAATCACAAGTCAAATGGTAAATTTGAAAGACTGAGGATGTACCGTCATAATAAACATAAACCAAGAAGTGTCAAAGTGAAATGTCAGAGATATCAACTGTCAAATTTAGTACTTAAGGAAATTGGACATTTCATATATAATAATCTAATTTGTTTTTGGTCTCAGGATACTTTTTCACTTCCAAGAATTGAGAACCCTCAAAACCTATTATTTATGTAGATTTTTTCTGTTGATATTTACTGTGTAAGAAATTAAAACTGAGAAGTTTGTAAAGTGCAAGAATAACAAGTATACATTCTATTAGCCATCAGAGTGATGATATCATCATAATGTCATGTGGTCCCTGGGAAACTACTCTATATTCCTGTGAGAGAATAAAATGAAAAAGGAAAATAAGTTGATATTTGCAAAAGACTTAAAAATAATACCTTATAAATATATGAATGTCAAATAAATAAAAATAGTATGATTTGGCTATCTTGTATTTATTTTCTGAATATCATTACTGTATAGAGTTTAAAATTATCAAATGGAAGATGATTTACAATAATATGCCTTCTGAAGAAGGTATTTAATAGTATTAAGTAGGAAGTGTCACAGTAATCACATTTTCGGATAATGAAGAATTCTCTCCAACATCAATTTAATCAGAATGTTACTTTCCTCACCAAAAAGCAAATCAGTTAAAAATCCCTGCATTTGAAAGGCAAAACACAAAGGCAGCTGAGTGAGAAAACACCTAGACATTGCACAAAGCCACAGCATGATACAAATAAATAAATAAGCTTTTCTTTATAATAATTGGTTAGCAGCCTGCATTTTGCAGATTATGTGGAGGTATACAAAGCCTATCGGTTTCCAACTAACATCTATCATTCCATTCTCTTTAACTATAAAACCGTGGTTTAACTCCCTCCATTATTAAACCATGGCAATGCTCTCTTTTTTTAATTTCCTGCTTCTCAGGATTGTAGTGAAGGCTAGAGCTCCATAAGAGGTAACCTGAAGCATGGAAGCTGAGGATGACAGAGCATGACGGAAGCTTGTATTTCTAATGAAAATGAGCCACCACATAATGCTGATTGACTTCCTCCCTACCTTTTACATGAAAAAGAAAGAATTCAATCTTGCTTAAGCCACTGTTACTTTGGTGTGTCCCATAGTCACTTAGGTGCAGCCAACTTAATCCTTTTTAAATCCTTTTTAAATAATAAAAAACTGACAATAATTGTTTTTAAATTAAACTAAAAAAATCATGAATGTAAAGGCCAGTAATTTTAAAACAAAAAGAAAAAACCAAACATATAAAAAGAAGGATCAGTAAATTCTAGACATCAGAGAAATGAAACTTAGTGTAGGACAAAAAACTTCCATGAAAATATTTGACTAAAGGTTTTCAATAATTTCAATTGAGATGAATTGGGAATTAATAGTAAAACCACACTATATGTCATTTGGAGTGAAGTATAAACAACTATGCTTCATATTACCATAGATCACATGTATTTGTCATTCCATAATGCATTCTTAATTAGTCTAAATTAAAATTTTTGGTGTCTCCATAAAGATTGATTCCTTACAGAGACAACTTTTTGTGATGTTTCAAATAAGATTTGAAACAAATAAAATAACCTGTTAACAATGGTCAATTCTAGTTAGTAGGTATAGGATGGTTTATGATGGGGTTTTTTTTGCTTATTTGTTGTATTGTTGTTATTTTCCCCATATTTAACAAGTTATTTTTTCAAAATTAAAAACTGTAAGACCTTCCCTAAATTTTCACAAGCATAGAAATGTTGAATGTTTGGACACTTACAATAATGTGAACCAAGAGTTAGACTCAACTCTGAGAATATTACTTTATCAAGGATTTTTTCTGTCTTGGTATATTATATCTTTAATAACTCTAAGTTACCTTAATAAAAAATAACTCAAATCACCCTTCTTTCCACTCATCATAAATCTTCTCTCTGATCAAGGCCACTCATATCACAAAATTATACAATAGTAATGGAAGGAAATTAGACCATTCCTAGGATTGTGTGGCTTTAATTCATCTAGTCTTTAGCTTTGTGAATCAATTTAATTATAGATTACACAGTAATAAGTATATTACCTTATACTATTCTTCTATTTTGTTATTTCTAAAGGCAGTTTTCAAAGCTTTCAAAGTTTTTAAAGTGGAAGAACAATGGTTGAAATTAAAAAAAAAAAAACTCCTGATTTTTATTTATATTTTCCCAGTGAATTATGGAGGAAGTTGGAGAAGAATATTTGAGAAAAAAATACAGTCTAATACTGTCAGAAAATAAACTTCAACCTATGGGTATATATTAACAGGTACAGAGGCACAATGTTGCTGTTTATATCTTTCTTTGGTCTGTCTTAAACTTCCCCATCATTTAGGTATTTTACGTGAAAGATCCAGGCAATAATACAAGCTAACTCTCTCTTGCCCCAGCTTAAAGGATGCTTGATGAAAATGCATAGAGTATGTTTCCCTGATGATTAGAGATGTTGAGCATTTTTCAACAAATGTTGGCATGGATGCAGAGAGATAGGAATACTTATACACTGCTGGTGGGACTGCAAACTACTAGTACAACCTCTACGGAAAGGAGTATGGAGATACCTCAAAGAACTAAAAGTAGAACTACCATTTGATCCAGCAATCCCACTACTGGGTATCTATACACAGGAAAAAAAGTCATTCTATAAAAAAGACATCTGCACTTGAATGTTTATAGCATCACAATTCACAGTTGCAAAGATGTGGAGACAACCCAAGTGCCCATCAATGTATGAGTGGATTAACAAAATGTGGTATATGTAGACCATGGAGTACTACTCAGCCATAAAAAAGAGACAAACTACCTATTGTATTATCCTGGATAGAGCTGGAGCCCATTCTTCTAAGTGAAGTATCACAAGAAGGGAAAAACAAACACCACATGTACTCACCATTAAATTGGTACTAATTGATCAACACTAACATGCATGTATGGGAAGTAACATTCATAAGGTGTCAGGCAGGTGGGAGGAGGGAGGAAGGGATGGGTAAATCCACACCTAATGGATGCAGCGTGCACTGTCTGGGGGATGGGCATGCTTGTCAGGTGGTGCAAAGGCAATTTATGTAACCAAACCATTTGTACCCCCTTAATACTCTGAAAAAAATAATACAATTTTTTAAAGAAAGAAAGTACATAGTGAATGTTTGGGCTATGTTCATAGACATTTGCACTGAGCAGAAATATTAACCAATTTTGTAAGAACAGCTTTTACAGAAAGTGGCATTAAAAGAAACATTTTATTGGGCAGGCTTTGAGTAAATTAACTCCTAAAAGAAGCTTTTCAAAAGTATTTAATCATGAAATTTCAAAAGCTCTAAGATTTACAATAGCCCACAATTGTTCATCTGAGATGTTGGTTCATGAAGAGTTTTGCTTTGAGGACACATGCAGGGGGAAAGATGCCCAGAGTAGAATTGATGTTATTACTCAGCAAAGAGCAAGGTCATGTCATATAAACAAAGAAAGGCATAAAATGTTCTCTGAGAGAACATTTTTTGAGCATGATTTAAAATGTTTGGGGAAAATGTATGTCATGATGTTATTATCAAATTACCATTATTGAAGAAATCCTCACAGTTTCTTTTTTAGTCAATCTCCCCAAACTCTGATTGCTTAAGTATTATACAAAAAGGACAGTGAAGAAAACTAATTTTATGGGAAATGACTATGAAACATCTAAAATATTAAGGGGGCCGAATCTAATATTACAATCATACTATTTATTTTAAAGATGAGTAGACTACAGCTTACAGGCATTAGACAATATTTCCTTTGTCATACCTCATTTAATTTGTACATAAGTTTCTGGGGATTCAAAGATTGTTCTCTCTATTACACCACACACTGAGCATATGGCCCTTGCCCTCAAGAAGCAACAGTATCCCCTTGGGGAAAGAAAGCACCATGTACATACAAAATGTGGACAGCATAGTATGTGTGTAAATCTAATAAAATATAGGCATAGATAGGGAGGGGTAGAATAACAAACCACTGGGTGGAAATATAAGTCTAGAAAGACTTAGAGTAGTGATAGAATCTGAGCAGCGTCTTAAAGGACAGATTGGCAAAGGTGAAAATGAAAGGTATACCAGGTCAATATGACACTATGAATGTACAGAGGTACAACGTAATAAATGATATTTACAGAGCAGTTTCCTTATGCCAATCACTGTTCTAAGTGCTTTACATCTATTGACTCATTCATTTAGTTCTCATTATAACCCTATGAGACAGGTACTATAATTATCCTCATTATAAAACAGAAGAAACTGAGGCACAGAAAGGTTAAGTAACTTGACTCAGGTCACACAGCTAGTAATAAGCAGAGCCAGGATTTAAACTTTAGGTGTCTGGCTTTAAAGTCTGAACTTTTTACTCTATTCAGCAGCAAACAAATGATTTTCTTAGGACTGACAAATAGGGTTTGGTGGCACGTTGAAAGAATGAATGGATGAAAAAACTAAAAAGGTAAATTAAGGTTATAGAATAGGAGGAGCCTTGAATGTCATTCTAAAGGGTTTATATTTCATTCTGTAAGCAGTGCAGTTCCTTCAGAGAAAGGTAGTACCACATTCAGAGTTGTGTTTAAGAAAGATTTCTTGGATAGTTCTATGAAAAATGGGCTGCAAGCAGAATAATAGAGGCAGAAGTTTCAGAAATATCATTGGAAGTTTTATTTGATAGTTCAATGAGAAATTGAGAGTTTCAGCAGCCAATCTCAGTTGCAAGGACAAGATGGTATAAAACAAGAGTCATCATACTCAAGACTTCTGAAGTTGCATGTTACTTTGGGATCTGGAAAAGTGCTCAATAAAAGAAAATAATCTTGTCAGCATTTTCCACAGCATCTTACTTTTATAGATGTAGATTCAATTCTGGATCTATTGTCACTTCATTGGAGGTTTTTAGAAAGAAAGCCAAACAAAATAATATCTACTAGTAAAATTGAAAAAGGACTTATCTCTAATAGCATAGTTTATTTTTCTCATGAGAAAGAGCATAGGTATACTAATATTACTTAATGATCATTATAGGGACAAAATGAAATAATATATGGAAAGTGGTTAGCACAGTGCCTGACTTATGGCAGACCCTTAAAACCTAGTGCCTGCCATATTATCACTTTTTTATTAGAGCTCCACCCACTTCCTGTTTCTTCAGCCCTAACTCCTCCCTAAAAGAGTGGTGTGGTGCTCACCAGTCACTGCAGAGGAGGCTGTAACTCAGGAGACTTAAAGTCACTACGCACATTGTATTACTTCCCATATTCTTTAAGTGCTTCAGGAGTTTGTGTTGCCTCTTCTACCAGAAAGTAAGGAAGTTGATATTCATATGACCTAGAATATCGTAGGTACTCAATAAATACAAAGTACCTTCCCAACCAGATAAACAAATGTGCTTCCCTTCCTCCATTCACCTGTCAAGTAAACAGGCAGAAGAAAAGGAGAAAGAAATGAAAGGGAATCTGGAAAAGCAATTTTATTTCAAAAAGAGAATAAGTATTATAACATCTATCCAGCTACACTGATAAGCATAAGAAAAGAATGCAATCCTAGGCAGTATTTTTTGTAGCAGAAAGTCCAAATCAGTTTTTTACAAAAATAAGATATTATTTGAAAAGGAAAAAATGTAAATACATGTGTGTGTGTGTGTGTGTGTGTGTGTGTGTGTTGGAGGGGGTATAGGATTCATCACACAAAAATGGAAATATTCTTATTATAAATACCCTTGGGAAAAATCAGATATAATGAATTACCCTCAAAGAATCCTATACCTGGGCCACTATTGAAATTTGCACAAAAGTGTAAGATGTAATATGCACAGCTATTGTGGAAGGGATTGAAAGAACATCATTTCATGAGGATAATTTACTTTACCCAATTCTATAGATAACAACTAGTAAAAATAACTCAAATAACCTGCCATACAATCTATATTTTTCTAGAATGCTTTCACACTATAAAAAGTCTGTTTAAGAATCCTATTCTGTCTGAGAATCTAGTCATATTTAGTTATCAAGGAAAGCACCCCACCCTAATTCAATAGTACTGGAAATGTCTAACCCCAAATATCAAGTTGATTAATTAGTATGGAAAAATTCTAAATTTAAAATAAAAGAAGTAGAGTGGTATAATTTTTCAAAAGGCCAGCATAATTGCTTCTCGCATTATGTATTGAATTCCTTACAGCCAGCTTCTATTTGTTTTACATTTCCCCAATTATAATAACTGACCGAGGTGTTTATCTGAGTCTCTCTTTCTTAAATTCTGTTATGATTAATTAGTGACTATATGACCCTGCTTTAATATCTAATTAAGATAATTATTTAAAATTTTAATACAATATAACTCATAAGTATGACCTTAATATTGCAGACAATAATACAATAAGCAATAATACAAGACCAAAAAAAACCAAGTTAACATTGTATTAAGATTGAGCTATTCAATTACACAACCAAAGATTTTAGGTAATTTTCTTCAGCTTTTTAGGGCCAGAAATTTTAAATAGTCTTTTAGGCCCTGGAAGCAAATTCTTGCTAGAAAATTAAGACATCCTCTACATCAATTCTAAAGATATAAATAAACTATCATCTTGAAGGTAGAATTGCTTATCACTTATCACTGAGCTTCTGGTTTCACAGTTGAAAACCCTTTTCTCTAAAATTTAATGTATCTAATGGATTTTGAAATATCTGACAGAATTGCATAGATATTGACGTGAACTAATGCAAAAGCCCTACTAACAAGCAAAATTTATAACCATGAAACTTTAAGACTAAAAGAGCCAATAAATCAACAAGCACTTACTAAGATTTTACTCTGCCTACAATATTAAGTGAAAATAAGTTTTAATGGACAATATCTATACTTAAGTAAGTTTCACTGCAAATAGTGGTAGTTGGGATATACATTCTGAGTTTAATATTAACATTTACCTAAAAATATAAAAATGCCTCAAGTCTTAATGGTTAAAGAAACTAGAGGAGAAAGAGTAAACAGTAAGGGATCAGGAAGAATATTTGAAAGGCATGGAAGGGCTTTAGACAACATCTTGAGAATAGATACCGGGACTTTTAATCTCTGTAGCACAGTGCTTGGCATGCAGTATTTGTGTGGTAAATGTTTATGAAATTGAATTCATTTCCTTGCTAGCCATAGGGAAAGATATTTCACTTAGGCAAAGTACTATACACAGTGGCTGAAGGAATGGGGGAAAGAGGAATGTATGTGCCACAAATGCTCATCCAGGGACACAGTTGGCATGTTGGCAGAGTGAGAGGTGAGGTTGGAAATGTCAGCTCCTGGTCATTTCTGGCTCTTCTGATGTTCCTGTCCACCCACACCTAAGTTTTCTGATATTTCTTTCCTGAGTGTTCAATCTAACCTAGTCCCAAAACTACTGGAGTAAGCCAGTTTTCAACTTCCACCCCAAATTCTCTGATATTGACCACTGGATTCTTTTTTTATCCAAATCCTACCTGACTGAACCATCTTCCACCACTGACTCGAGCACTGCGACCGAGATGGCTGGGCATGCTCTAAAGCTGCCTGGCCACCTAGGGGTGGGGAACCTGCAGCCTTCTGATTTCAAGATTGTTTTTTCTTAAGCAAAAAAGAAGGCAAGAAAAACTTCACCTTTCTCTGCTGCACCCCTTTTAACAAAAGAATTTGTTCTGCAAAATTTGGATTCAGTCAAAAGGCCACACTTAAGTACCTAGAAGGCCACATGTCGCCTTAAGGCCGCAGATTCCCCACCCCTGCCTCCTGTTGTGCTACATGAATCTTGAACCAGGTCTCAACTCTCTCCAAACCCCACCTTCTGTGATGTGCTTTGCAAGCAGACATTTATGTTCTGCCCCAAGGTAGTGAGGTTTGGCAGGAAACCTAAGTTGGAACGAGGTTGCAGAGAATCTTGAATATCACATTAAAGGAATTTCAGTATGTTCAAAAATCGAAGAATAGTCTTTGCATAGTTTTGAGTTGAGATGTGGCACAAAAAACTAGGATTTTAGCATGATTACTCTGGAAGCTGACTATAGTAAAAAAGAAAAAAAAAAGAATACCATCTGCAATTGGCATATACAGCCTAGTTGTGCAAGATGAGTCAATTTTGTTTCCGGTGACATATGCTATTGCAATGATGTCCACCTTCTTGTGTACTTAACCAAGAGTTTTAAAATGACTAAATTTATTTGTGACAAGTTGCCAAATTGCTATGAAAATTTTTCAAATGGAATACTATTATTTTAATTCTAAATAAAAATAGCTATATATGGAGAGTTAGATTACTAATCAAGAAGTGATTGCTTTGGAAGAATTTGAGAAAGCTTTTCTGAAATATTTTCTGAAAGAAAATAAAATATTTTCAGAAGGATAAATTAATTGGGCATATTCATCAGGAAAGTCATCATGCTGAATAAAATAATTCTGCAGCAAAGCATTAAAATACATGTATTATATTCTACCTTAAGGATAAATTTGACAATAAAAGCCATATATGACAAACACATAGCTAACATCATAGTCAATGGTGAAAAGGTGAAAGTTTTTCCTCTAAGATTGGGAAAAAGACAAAGATGCCCATTCTCACCACTTCTATTCAACATAGCACTGGAGTCCTAGCCAGAACAATTAGGTAACAAAAATAAATAAGGTCAGATGCAGTGGCTCATGCTTGTAATCCTAGCACTTTGGGAGGCCAAGGCAGGAGGATTGCTTGAGGCCAGGAGTTCAAGACCAGCCTGAGAAACATAACGAGACTCAACTCTACAATAATTCTTTAAAAAATTAGCCAGGCATGGCAATGCACACCTGTAGTCCTAGCTACTCAGGAGGCTGAGATGGAAGGATCTCTTGAGCCCAGGAGTTCAAGGTTATGGTGAGTTATGATAGTGTCACTGCATACTAGCCTGAGCAACAGAGTGAGACCCTTCTAAAAACAAAAAAGAAAGAAAGAAAGAAAAAGAAAGAAAGAAAGAAACCAAAAAGAAAGAAAAGACATCCAATCAGAAAGGAAGAAGTACATTTTGTAGGGAAGTCACTAGGAGATAAATAGGGGTGTAAAACAGATGGAAGATAAGGGTATTTTGTTAAGTATGCTTATCCAGGTCCATTAAAGCCTCTAATTCAAAGTCTCTAGTAATAAGGGCTAATTTCTCCCCCTGGTGTAGAGAGAGTACTGCTTGCTGTAAGCAGGAAGAGATAGGTCAAGTCACCCTTTCTGAAACACTAATTTATTCAATGTTTTTAACTCTAAATAATCAATATACCAATCTGGCCTATTTGGGGATGGCATGTCTTTCACTCCATCAATGCCTATACCACTCAAAGCAATCTACAGACTCAATGTAATCCCTATCAAAATTCCAATGGCATTTTTCACAGAAATTTTTTTTAATACTAAAATTCTTAGAAAACCACAAAAGACCCCAACTAGCCAAAGCAATCTGGAGCTAAAATAACAAAGCTGGAGGTATCACAATCTGACTTTAAAATATGCTACAAAAGTTAGTAATCAAAACAGCATGATACTAGAGTAAAACCAGACACATAGACCAATGGAATAGAACAGAGATCCCCCCAAAAATCCACACGTTTATGGCCAATTGATTTTTGACAAAAGTGCCAAGAGCACACAATGTGGAAAGAGCAGTCTCTTCAATAAATGGTTTTGGGACAACTGGTTATCCACATGCAGAGAAATTAAATTGGCCCCTTATATTATATAATACACAAAAATCTATTTTAAATGGACTAAAGACTTAAACATAAGACCTGAAGCTTTAAAACTTCTAGAAGAAAACATAGGGAGAAAACTCCAGGACATTGGTCTAGGCAATGATTCTTTGGATATGAACCCAAAGCACAGGCAACAAAAGTGAAAACAAAGCAACAATATTACACCAACTTAAAAAGCTTCTGCACAGCATAAGGAAACAACCAACAGAGTAAAGACACAACATACAGAATGGGATCAAATATTTGCCAATCATACATCAGATGAGGTTTAAGTATCCAAAATATATAAGAAACCTAAACAACTCAATAGTGAGGAAACAAATCAACTCAGTGGTAAGAAAACAAATAACCCAATTTTAAAATGGTCAAAGGATCTGCATAGACACCTTTCCAAGGAAGTCATACAAATGCCCAACAGGTATATGTAAAAAATTCTCAGTATCACTTATCAACGGGAAAAGAAAATTAAAATCACAATTAGATATCACCTCACACCTGTTATTATCAAAAAAAATGAAAGGTAACAAGTGTTGGAGAGGATGTGGAGAAAAGGGAATCCTTGTGCACTGTTGGTGGGATAAATTAGTATAGCCATTATGAAAACCAGTATCGAGAGTCTTCAAAAAACTAAAAATAGAACTACCATATGATACAGAAATCTCACTACTGGGTATATATTCAGAGTAAATGAAATCAGTACCTTGAAGAGATATCTGCACTCTCATGTTCACTGCAGCATTATTCACAGTAGTCAAGACATGGAATCTACCTAAGTGTCCATCAATAGATTAATGAATAAAGAAAATGTGGTACATATACACAATATAATACTATTCAGCATTTAAAAAGAAGGAAATCTTGTCATTCACATCTACATGAATGAACCTGAAGGACATTATATTAAGTGAAATAAGCCAGGCACAGAAAGACAAATACCGTATCATCTCACTTATGTGGGAATCTGAAAAAAGTTTAACTTATAGAAGCAGAGAGTAGAATGGTGGTTACCAGGGGCTGAGGGCAGGGGAAGGTTAGGGAGATGTTATTCAAAGGAGAAATAAGTTCAAGAGATCTATTGTACTACAGGATGACTACAGTTAATAACAATGTGTTGTATTCTTGAAAATCAAACATTAGAGTGAGCCATACAGTTGCTTTACTTAAAAAGAAAAAGGAATCAATTTGCCATACTCTATAGCACACTTAAAAATTTGTTAAGAGGGTAGATTTCATGTTATGTGTTTTTACCGCAGTAAAAAACAATCAAGTTGTCACTTATGCTTTAGAATGAGCCATGTTAATGTTTTCTTCTTTTAATAGGAAATATATAATTTGTGTCAAGAGGATGTTTTTTCCAATGACATTATGTAACACTGTTTTCTTCTGTACTGGCTTTATGCTGATTTTCAAACTACACAAACATTTTCAGTGTATACATAGAACTTCTTAATATTATGACAAAAAACCTAAAATATTAAATTACCAGTATACTATTCAAAATAATCGAATCATCAAAATGACATATTTGGGGATTATTTTACCTTGATATCAGTGTTTATTTGTCTTGTTAAAAAAGCATACTTTTAAGTATGATAGTAGAAATATTAATACTTTAAAAAGTAATTGAACTAGAGGCAAAAATATAGCCCTAAAATATCTGATTCTTAAATAACTGACTTTGCTAATTGGTTTATTATTTCAATTCTCTAATTAAAATTGATCCATCTTGTATATGTTACCAGTTTTTCATAGAAATGAAAAAATGCCTTCATCTTTTTCCTAGATTTATTTAGTCTAGGATTTGAGTACATAATTCCCTTTTTTAGTCTCACCCAAGCAAGTTACAAATAGACTCCACATAATTATATACTTGAGAAAATTCAGTATAATTTATGTTAAAGTAGAGTTTAGGAAATCCAGGGTAAATATAATGTATTTTTATCAAAACCCCATGTCCTTATTATGTGACAGTACTAAATGAATTTAAAGACAGATTATTTGTCTGATCCTCTTTCCCTAAAATGGAAAACCAAGGGATCACCTTCCCAGTACAGTCCCACAAAGCTGGGCTGGTAGAGAAATATAATACTTTTCTCTCCTCGGGTTGTGGATTGCCATAACCATCGGAGCATGAAAGCCACGAGTCAGGACAGGAAGATCTAGAAAGGTAAGGAATGATACTACTTGCTAGAGACCAGAAAGGCAATTACAATTATCATTTGGGTTCACCTGATTCATTCACTTCTCCTCACCTATACTCGAAGTGCCAGAATCCATATTTTATGCATTTTTGCAAACCGAGCTCCAAATATAGTGCCTCAAATAAGTAGGTGCTCAATGCATGTTTACTGAATTCATTGCTTAAATATATGAGTATTTATAAAGACCAAATAAATGAATTTTATAAGTTTACAATTTAGCATGTAGAGATAAATATATTATACATACATATAGCTATATAGTATGCGTATACGCACACACACAGACTCATAACTATGATATGAAGTTTGTGTTAATCATCAATTCCTCCTCAATAAGGAGGAAAGATGATTTTCTTTACTTTTTTTTTTTTTAAGATAGAGTCTCGCTTTGTTGCCCAGGGCAGAGTGCAGTGGCATCATCATAGCTCACTGCAACCTCAAACTACTGGGCTTAAGTGATTCTCCAGCCTCAGCCTCTGGAGCAGCTGGGATTATGGGCATGCGCCACTGCGCCCCACTAATCTTTTTGCTATATTTGGTAGAGACAGGGTCTTGCTCTTGCTCAAACTGGTCTCAAACTCCTGAGCTCAGCTATCCTCCCACCTCAGCTTCCCAGAGTGCTAGGATTACAGGCGTGAGCCACCATGAGCAAAGATCGTAAATCAGAATTTTTTGAGGTGCAGATCAACCTAGTGCTGATCTGAATCCTCTTCTTTTGTCATTGTTTTTTATTACCTTCTGATCTCTTTTCTACATCCATTCCATTTTAATCTATACTGTTCCTGTACATTCCCAACATTAATGTTGATGCTTCTATGGCTGTGCTATTGGTTATTTTGGCTCCTTTTTACTACTGGAAAATCCTATGCAATGAAGAAAATTCCAGCAGATATTTATTTCTCCAATAAAAATCATGACACCCTCTCTGTCTCTCCAGCTGATTTCCCAACAACCACTGCCTATTCTTCAATTTCTAGTGTTAACAAATTGCAACTACCTGCATAATCTGTGCTAATTTCACATCTCCATGTCTTTGAACAGACTTGCTTGCTGAACCACTCTTTCAACCATTATTCAGCTGGCTCACTCCTACTTATCCTTCAACTGGAACCCAAAAGTCCTTTTTATGAGCACTGATATTTTTATCTAAAATCACAAATATGTTATCATGTCTTAATTTTTCCTACATAATTCTGATTTTGGATGGATAGAGATTGACAAAAGTACAAATTAATATAATAGTGTATAGTAAAGAGACAGTTATATAAATTGATATATATTCATATATATCAGACTCCACATTTTTATCTGTTGAATTCTCCTTGATTTAAAAGAAACCTACAAATTCTGCATCTTTTAGTTTGTATATTGATAGCTGTATATCCACAGAATAATGTTGTATAACTCAGATTTTAGCCTTAAAATTATTTCTTAAGTTGATTTCTTGATGGTTATAGCCATTGATAAAATTTTGAAGCATTAACAAATTATGTCCATGGGAGATGAGATCCAATCTTTCAGTTTATCATTCTCTATCTTGACAAATAGCAGATTATATCATTTCTTAATCTCATTGAAATCTCTACTGATATGTTTTTCATTACCTATGCTTTGGGTGAAATGTCTAACATAAATAAATAAATGTTGAATGATTAAGTGAACAGAACTAATATTTATTGATGCCTTTCCTTATTTGTTTGTCAAATGAGGACATAGTTGTTACAAGCTCAGATTTTGCAGTGAGATCAGAATTTCATTCTTGGCTTTACAACTTACTAGCCATGTGTTCTTGGGCAATTACTTCCCTTTTCTCTCCTGTTAAATGAGGATAATATCTTCAATAGAGTTACTGAAGATTGTGTTAGACAAAATAAGAAAAGCTTATAGCATGATGTCCAGTAGATTTATGGATGACTACGTCCCACAGAAGCTCTATGAGGTGGATAGTGTAAAGAGGCAAAGAAACTGAGGCTCAGAGACATGGTGCAAGTGAAAGAGAAAATAAGCAGCAGAGCTGGGATCAAAATCCACTTGCATGTGCCTGCAATCTCAAAGAAGTTTCCACTATTGCTGCAAGAAACATTAGTGGCATTTTCCACTCCAGTGTTTCCCTAAAGGATATATGCTGGTGAACTTCAGTTCATTTGTCAATTCTGTCTCCCCTGAAATCTCTTTGGGTTAGAGTTAATATCATTCTTTGGCATTTCACACCCTGCCCAACATGTTTATAATTGGATAGTCTGATAAACGATCCTGCATGAGCCAGCACACTAACATCTTTGACCTTCCTCTGTCATTTCTTATGCAGAATTCCTCTTAAGTGCCGCATGTACAGTTTGATGTGCCCTCTTTTAAAGCAGCTATGCATCGACCCAGATATTCTCAGTGTCTAAGCTACCACCTGACTATAAATTAGCACTTTTAGAACCTATTATTTCATCATTTTATCTATGCCACTGCATAGTGAACAGGTGCCACATTTTTATCTAATTTTTTTCTTTTTAATACCAGGAGTTTTTTTTAGCTTGATTGCAAGTTTCTCATAAATGGAAACAATTTCCTCATCTTTTTATATGTAACATCTAGCATGGTGCTTGGCATATAGTTGATGCTCATTAAATATCTAAATCAATATCATCATAGTAGTCTCTAATAGTTATGGTTTTATTATTCTTTATTAAGGACTCAAAGGAGTAATAATTATATTTTTAATATCCCATCGATTTTGTAATCTCTCACTTAGAAATTTTGTTTTCTCATTTCATTGAGAATTGAAACATTAAGAATTCCCAAGCACTTCTTGAAGAAATTGTTTGGAGTTTAAGCCACATTTCCTTTACCAAGTAAAGTAATAAGCGCAGATTCCCTGTATTTATGTAAATTCCCAATCATTAAAAAACACACTGCTCTGTCAAAAATTCCTCTTTTGGAACTCCCACCCTTGAGGGAATGGGGCAAGGGCGGGTTGAGGATGAGTAGGATACATGTACTAAGGGAGAGTGAGCCAAAGTTCTCCCAGCAGGCTTTGGGGATGGGCTGTGGATAGAAGACTTCACAACTTCTCTTCAATATCCTTTCTGATGTTCCTGAGACAATTTTGATCCCTTTATCACGAATCTATGTCTTCTGTCACTTTTTCTGATTGTGCAAAAAATAACTTTCTTAATTGTATGAAGATGTGCTACTGAATATATTTTTTAAAAAAGGAAAAAGGAAATAACCACATGATCTCATCCATATGTGGAATCCAAAAAAGTTGATGAAGTAGAGAGTAGAATAATGATCACCAAAGGTTGGGGTAAGTAGAAGGTAGATGGGGAGAGGTCAGCCAAAGGACACATAATTACAGTTAGAGAGGAGAAATAAATTTGAGAGATCTATCGTACAGCATGGTGACTATAGTTAATGACACACACACAAATGATAACTGTGTGAGGTAATGCATTTGTTAATTAGCTAGTCATGACTCCACAATGTATATGTACCTCAAAACACAGTGGTATATATGACAAATACATACAATGTTATCTGTCAAATTCTTTTAAAAAGAGACATTTGTAAAAGTGAATTTTAAACTGTACAGCACAATAAAAATTTTAAACCATTAAATAAAAGGAAAAAAATGTAGGAGTGAATGGAGGCATTTTACAAAAAAATAAAATAAAATAAAGGTATAGGCCACACATAAGTAATTTATAAAAGGGACTTTCCATTTCATTATGCTAGGTTTTATTATACTCAAAAAATATTGCCTAGAAAAAGTGTACCTCTAAATCCTACACAAGTACTGCACTAAATTAGCCATAAACTCTAAAGGCTAACCTGAATGAAGCTGAATAGACTAATTTAATAAAACTTAGAATAAAATTAATCTGATACATTTTCTCTGGTAATTGAGAATTAATGATAAAGGATAGAGATTTCCTATATGAACATTAAAATGAGCCAGCTGTTATAGGACCCAATATACCTAAATGACTCCCTCAGTAGACTAAAACTGTATTGATTAAAGATTCCCTTCAGTCTTCTGGATCGTAGCCTCTAAAGAGGCATGACACAAAATCTATCTTGTCCATCATCATGCCTGGCATTTAGCACTCACGAGACTACACTGATACAGAGCAAACCACCCTTTCTCTCTGATTCCCCATCATTCACATTTTAATTCTTTGGTACAAATTCAGTTTAATCAGATTACTTAGCTAATATATGGTATGAATAGAAAAATGGGTAGGAGGTGAATTTTTTGTTTGTTTCAGACTATCTCTTGAATATCGGTTCTTTGTACATGTGGCAGAACCAAGTTCTGGGCCCTTCCACACATTCGTCCTGCCCCATCCTCCCACAACCCAGTAAGACAATCTGTCTACTGCTTTCTCACCCTTTCATCTTTCTGGTCTCTCCCATCCTTACTCCTGGAAGATGGAAGATCTTCATGTATAGGAATACAGCAAAACTATCCTGTGGAAGGGACCAATATAATAAGAAATACTAGGATATATAATAATATATATAATATTATAATATTATTTTATTATATAGATATATATAATATTATATAGATATATTATATAAATAATTATATATTATTTATAATAAATAATATTATATTATTATTATAATATTATAATATAATAAGAAATAATAGGAAATAATTCAGCAATTAAACTGCTTTACAATGATTAAAATATCCATCTATCTAAGGCATTGCTCCAGAAAGTATATATCATTTTACGTTTTCAGAGCCTCTGTTCCAGAAAGCATTTGCTCTGCCCTACTTCAATTGTATTTATTTAGTTTCTTTCAATTTAAGAGGTTTACAGAGTCTTGAGCAATCCATAAACAATAAAAATCATCCACCAATCATGGTGAAAATGATGAGACAAAGGATATATACAAAACCAAAAAGAAGCTACTTCCCAAAACAGAGAGTTTGTTTATTTGTTTGTTTGTTTGTTTTTGCCCTTCTAGAAAAGAAATATTTAAAGTTCAGGGGTTAGGGGACTCAATCTTAACTAAGTATAATATTAACTAGCCCTTTGTAGAAGTCCCTTTGTCATCTTTAATTGGAGATTCCAAAATCTGAAACTTCTAGAATCAGTCATTTATTTAAATATATTTATTGAATGTCTATAATATGACATAAACAGTTTGAGGGATTTGGCACATAAAACAAGATAAAGAGAGGTAGGATGAGTAGGAACCAAGAAATAACTCAAAATCCCCATTAAAATAAAGCCACAATCAACCTTTGACTAAGAGAAGTTTATGAATATTTTGTGCACAGCAGGAAATAAGATAAAGTCATTTCCTTGTGAATGAGAGTCTATTAAGTAACCATTAATTACAGATTTCTACCAATTACCAACCACTTATTATGAATTGGCCAAATCCCTGACAAATATATATATATAAAGTGAATCATTTTGTGCTGATCTAATGGAGTCATGTGATATGAGTAAAATGCTTTTACTGAATACATTTATTTAGAACGAGTAACTTCCTAGGGGAAAAAGAAGAATGAGAAAAGGAATTAATACCTTTTGCAAAAATCTGGATGGAACTGGAGACCATTCTCCTAAGTGAAGTATCTCAAGAATGGAAAAACAAACACCACATGTATTCGCTATTAAATTGTAACTAACTGATGAGCACATATGTGCACAGAGGAAAGTAAAACTCAGTGGAAATCAACCATGGTAGAGGGGGGAGAAGGAGAGGGTAAAAAACCTACCTAATGGGTACTATGAACACTATTTGGGAGACTGGCACACCTATAGCAGGGACTCAATCATTACAAAAGTGATCCATGTAACCTAAAACATTTGTACACCCTTAATATTTTGAAATTTAAAAATGTGAAAAAAAGGAAAAAGAACAAAGAAAAAAACACATAAAACATATGCTTATCAAATTTATATTCCTCAAAGTACTAAAGGAAAAAAAACATGATTTTTGATCAACTAAAGTAAAGAATTCTATCTTCTACTTCATAGTACTTGATAGTTCCTGGAATCAGAAGACTGGATATCTTCATGGGGGAATGAGGTGCACTTCTAGGAGCCGGCAATGGTCTACTCCTGGACTTAAGTGGTGGTTGCCAAAAAAGACCCTGAAAAGGCAAAGCAATCTTAAGCAAAAAGGACAAATCTGGAGGCAACACATTATCTGACTTCAAATTATACTACAAGACTATAATAACCAAAACAGGATGGTATTAGTATAAAGGTGGACACACAGACCAATGGAACAGAATAGAGAATCCAGGCATAAAACCATATAGCTATGACCAACTGATTTTTGACAAAGCAAACAAAAACACACGCTGGGGAAAGGATGCCCTATTCAACAAATGGTGCTGGGAAAACTGGATAACTACATGTTTAAGAATGAAAATGGATCCCTACCTCTCTATATATACAAAAATTAACTCAAGATGGATTAAAGACTTAAATGTAAGACTGAAACCATAAAAATTTTAGAATAAAACATAGAAAAAACTCTTCTAGCCATTGGCCTAGACAAAGAATTTATGAGTAAGATCCCAAAAGCAAATAAGCGACAACAAAAATAAATAAACGGGACTTAATAAAACTAAAATTTTCTATACAGAAAAGGAAATATCAAGAGAGTAAGCAGACAACCTACAGAAGGGGAGGAAATATTCACAAACTATACATGCAATTAAGGGATAATATCCAGAATCTACAAAGAACTCGGCAAGAAAAAACGAACCCCATGAAAAAGTGGGCAAAATATATAAACAGACTCTTCTCAAAAGTAGACAAATGGCCAAAAAGCATATGCAAAAATGCTCAACATCACTAATTATCAGGAAAATGCAAATGAAAACCACAATAAGATATCACCTTACCCCTGTCAGAATTGCCATTATTAAGAAGTCAAAAAACAATAGATATTGGTGTGGTTGTGGTGAAAAGGGAACATTTTTACACTGTTAGTAGAAATGTAAACTTGTACAACTGCTATGGAAAGCAGTATGGAGATGTCTAAAATAACTAAAAGTAGACCTGTGATTCTATCCAGCAATCTCATCACTGGGTATCTACCCAAAGGAAAAGAAGTCATTTTATAAACAAAAAGGACACCTACACCAAAATGTTTATCACAGCACAATTCACAATTGCAAAGATAGGGAATCAACCTAAGTGCCCATCAACTGATGAGTAGATAATGAGTAGTGACACACACACACTACACACATACACACACCATGAAGTACTACTGTGTTTCCCCAAAAATAAGACAGGGTCTTATATTTATTTTTCCTCAAGAAGACACCATAGGGCTTATTTTCAGGGGATGTGTTATTTTTTTTAAGTACGGTACAACAATCTACATTTATTCCAATATAGGTAAGTCGTCTTCTTCTGGAACATCATCATAACTCTCCAAACCCCGAATGCCATCCTAAATTTCTTGTGACTCTATTTCCTTTAGAACCATTGGTCCCAATCTCTCATGTCAAGCAATAGAGCTCTCATGGGGCAGATGAGAAGGGCTGCTTATCTTCTTTACCACTCCACGAGGAAATGCTTGGGTTGTGCAGATACGCTGCATAGCCATGCCCATCACTAGGTCTTATTTTCGGGGTAGGGCTTATATTACGCAAATGCTTAGAAATCCTGCTAGGGTTTATTTTATGGGTAGGTCTTATTTTCAGGGAAACATGGTACTCAGACATAAAAAGAACAAAATAATGTCTTTTGCAGCAACTTGAGTGGAACTGGAGACCATTATCCTAAGTAAAGTATCTCATGAATGGAAAAATATATACCATATGTTATAAGTGGGAGGTAAACAATATATGATCATAAAGAGCTGTAATGAACATTGGAAACATAGAAGGGGGGAAGATGGGTGGGGGTGAATGATAAAAAAATCTACCTATTGAGTACAATGTACACTATTCTGGTGATGGGCACTCTGGAAATCCTGATTTCAGCATGATACAATTTATTCATATAACAAAAAGCATTTGTACTCCATAAATTTTTTGAAATAAAAAGAGTGGAGCTAAGAACATTCAGCCAAGCTTCTTTAAAAGTCTGGATAGACTCACTTTCTCCCTTTACTATCTTCCATTAATACTAAAAAAAAAAAAAATCAGAAGAGTTATTGCTAGATACTATCATCCTAATCTAAACAAGCTATTGCTTCTTTTAAATCATGATGTGCCAAAGTTTCATTCAAAATAAAGTATTACCTGTTAGCCTCTACCAGATAATATTAAATGTTCCCATGTGAACAAGCTAAATAAAATCTGGCCATTGGTCTCACTGGCTCATTGTTGGTAGCTGAAATTATGTAAGTGAATGAGATATCAGGGAGATTGTGCAGAACAAGAAAATAATTTAGAGGAGAAAAGCATCTGTGACAAGGGTCAGGCAAATGGGATTCAGTTGAAATTTGAGTGAAAGGCACAATTCTTAACTGAGCCGATAGCCCAATTAACATAAGCAAAATTATCTAGTGTATCTATTACTTTAGCATGAGTAACTCCCTAAACTTTAAAATTCCCAAACCCTCCTCCACATTAAAAAAAGTATCATATTAAACTCCTATATAGCAAGATTTACAGTAAAGGAAGGAGGAGTTAGAAATAGAAATACCTATTTTAAAAAGTTTGTACAGTACAGCTGAGACACTTTGGATTAAAAAAAAATACATCCATTCCCACTTGTTATTCTCTTTAAAATTCAAACTGTGTAGTTCTGCCATAAACTGTCCCCTTTTTCCCAGGATAGATGCTTTCTGCTTTTATCCACTACTTATCAATACTCAAACAGACTAAATCCAATGACTAAAACAGCCACAAGGAAAAAACCTAATCCAGGAAAGAAAGATTTAACAAAGAGTTATTTTCATAAACAAGTGGCAAATATTCTTTATGTATAAGGGAAGGATCTCTTCTACTCATTCTATTTGAGAATAAACAGAAAAGGACTAAAATTTTCTAATTTTTTCTCTCTTTTCTCTCCCTTTTCCTAAAGAGAAACCTCTACTCATTTCCAGGTACACATTAGTTTGCACATTGACAAAGCAAAAAACACAATCCTGAACCCCAATAAAATAAGTTTCTGCTCTTGTCACTTTCTTATATCATGTAATATTTCTTTAACCTATACAACACGTGTCCATAACTAAGATCTGCTATCTTAATTTGTACACACCTACATTACATTTGATCTGTGTAATTCTAACAATACAAAAGAATGAGTGTGACTAGGAAAGAAGGCAGTCAGTTCTATTCAAGAGATATACAGAGAATAAATGATCAAACCTAATGTCCTCTGCCAGCCCTCTCCAGCTCTGTGCTGCTGATATTCAGCACAAAATGTACCAAGCACTGGGCACAGAACCTCTGATTCCAACTAATACAAAAAAGAACATTCCAGTGTAAGAGGTCACTTACCCCAGCTACATTGACCGACTCACAAGCTGCTTATGATCCTTTTAGAGTTGTCTTCCAGGACCGAAAATGAGATGGTTCACAAGGTGAGACGTTTCTCTAGGAATGTGTGGGGCACTGATAATAACTCAACAAACACAAGTCAGATAACAAACCTATCTCCATAAAGAGCCAGTTTGAAGAGTTCAGCAATTACAGCAAATATCAAGTGATGGAAATGCCCCTCAGAAATGGCTTAAGGTACTATGTCTTAAAATTTCAGGAATGTAGAGTTTTGGTGTCAGCAATATGGCAGAAAAGGATGTCCCCAGCCCTCATCCCTCCATAGAAATAATAAATTGGCAACCACCCATGGACAAAAGTGCTCCCGTGGGAGCTTCATGATCCAAGTAGGAGGTTGTGACAACCAGGTGGAGCCCAAGACCAAGGAAAGTCACTTCAAGAAGGCAGGCTCAGCAACCACCAACCTGACAACAGACACAGAAGCAGTTCCGTGGCCCAGCTTTATCCCCACTCAACCACAGTTCCAGAGGAGGTCCTGCCAGTAAACACAATAAAACCATTAATAAAAAGCTTATATTAATATCATACTCAATGCTAAAAAGTTGAAAGATATCCAGAACAAGGCAAGGATGCCCACTCTTGCCTCTCCTACTTAGTATAGTACTGAAAGTCCTAGCCAGAGCAATTAGTCAAGAAAAGAAAAGAAAAGACATCCAAATTAAAAAAAGAAAAAATCAAACAATCCCATCAAGAAATGGGCAACAGAAATGAACA
>VBSM01000361.1:36409409-36482612 GCA_008086735.1 Cheirogaleus medius
AAAAAAAAAAAAAAAAGAAACACAATCTCCTCCCAACTCAGAAAACCTCTCCACAAAGGTAAAAGAGAAAGATAATAATTTTAATATTGAATAAGCATCAAACCAGGATACAATGGCTATCATAGGAAATCTGCTAAGAGATTGCAAAACAGCAAGTCTCACCCTTTTATATAGCCAAGTTGGTGCAACCCATTACATACATGTTCTTAAGATAAGTAATAACTACAGATGTCCTTATTTACAATGGTTTGACTTAAGATTTTTTAACTTTATGATGGTGCAAAAGCAGTACACATTTGATAGATACTGTACTTGGAGTACAATGCAACCATTCCGTTTTTCACTTTCAGTATAGTATTCAATAAATTACATGAAATATTCAACACTTTATTATAAAATAGGCTTTGTGTTCGATGATTTTGCCCAACTGTAGACAAATTAAGTGTTCTGAGCATGTTTAAGGTAGACTAGTTTAAGCTATGATGTTCAGTAGGTTAGGTACATTAAATGCATTTTCAACTGAAAGTGGGGTTTTTATGATGTAGACCCATCAAAAGTCAAGGAGCATCCATAGTCAAGTAAGTGGACTTGACAACATCATTTATTATATAGTTTGTCTTAGATTCACCTGTTGATTAGGATGGCCATCTGTGTTTGTTAATTGGCTTTATTCAAAGAAAAAATAAACTTCTCATGTCTTTATGAAAGGAGGTAGTTTTCCAACTTGGAATAAGGCACTGCAGAAGTTAGACTCCTTCCCTCTCACAAAGACTGGGAGATAGAGATGCTATCTCTCTTGATATTTACATTTCAAAGAGTTGATTCCACAATCTTGAAAAAGACATTCCTAGGTCTTAAAGCTGGTAAGGGATGATTCAGCTTTTTAAAAAATGTACATTTCAAAAAGACAGAGCAAGAACTTATGATTAGAAGTTTTCTAAGTAAATGATCTAAGAAAGGGGATAAGGGAAGTAGTTTCTGCCCTTATTTTCAAGAGGGAGAGTTAAATCTCTTATTTTTAATTTGTATTTGCCTTTACAATACAGACTTGAGATTATTGTACATTGGATTAGATATGAGGATTGAAGAAAGAGGAATGAAAATGATGACCAGGAGTTTGAGCAATTATGTCAATTATACGGAAAACAGCTGTCTGTTCTAAAAGACATGAGATGCATGTCTGCGGGTTTGAAGTGGATGTCCCACGTGAATGTGATGAAAAGTATGTAAGTACAGGCAGCATGTCCAGGAAACTAATTTCACAAAGTTGTCACTCAATAGCATTCAACACCAACAAAAACAGAAGTGGCTAGCTTAGCAATTACGCAGGCAGCCAGCCCCTAAGCAGAGCAGCCACACATCTGGAGAGATTTGGATACATCAGAGGGCCTATCGCTAAAGCAGACAAAGGACCTGTTTCAGTTATTAAGCTATTTTCTCCCAGCAGCAAATTTATTCCTTTGCACTCTGCTTTGTGATGCTGGGGCCGGGACGTGTCATACTCCATTGCTCCCTTGGCAAGGAGGCTTCCTTTTAGGTCACTAGAGGGGACTGGAAAGCTGGAGGAGGAAGAATGGAAATGTTCCCCTTGCTTTGCTTCCTGTCCTTCTCAAATTGCCTTAGCAATGGCCCTTCACCCTGGCAAGGACAGATAGTTCCAATCTTCAGCTTTTTTCCTATAATCCCAAAACAGTCTCACTGTGCCCCCTCCAAGGTACCAGCAGCAGCAGGAGAGTGACACCTCCCTAGAGGTCTGACCCCCAATACAATGGGGTCCCACCTGTGAGCTTTTAGATTCTGGCAACCTGAACCCTTCCCTTTGATCCCCCAGCCATAGGGGTGGTAGCTTCTTGCTTCCTTTACTTATTATCTCTGTTCCCTAGTGTCCTCTCTTTGCTTTTATAGTACTCCCTCAGTTAGCCAATTTCTAACCTTAACTTCTCTCTGTCAAAATATTAATAACTAGTATGGGTTTTGTTTTCCTGACTGATAGAGAACACAACTGGAAACTGCTGTCAATCATAGAATAGATAGTGTCCTTAAACTCTGTCTTTAAAAGTTTAGCTGTGATGATCTTATCTTGTAAAAATAAGAGAATAATATTTAAGTATTCCAATAAAATATATTAACTTATTTACATTTCTGAAGAAATGGGTTCCTGGCTCATTGCATTGTAAGAAGAAATACATGAACTAATTTATGTAGTGTTTAAAACATAATAAGCAATCACTAAATGTTAAACAATATTACTATTATAAGTATTGTTGTTAGAGCTGAACCTAACTCACAGGAAGGTAAAACTGTCTCTTGTAGAGGAGCAGCTTATCCCAAACTGTTCCCACCTACTCAAAGGATCCAATCAAGTAAGTACTCATAGCATTCAATAATATAGATCACATTTAAGGGGGAAAAGGGAACTATGGCATTATCTGCCTTTCCTCTCTTCAGTTTCCCCCTATATTACATTAGGGAAACTCAACGGGCTAGAGATGGAGTGGATTTCACAGATGAGGAAAGTAAAACTTTGGAAGGTTAGATAGCATGCAGCCAGGATTTAAAGTCAAATCTACTGCTGGTAGACCTCATTTGAGGCTCCTTAATTTTCATGGCCTCAGCAAACAGGCTTCCTCCTGCCTGGGGATCTCTGCAGATCCTGCTCTCTATGTGCCCCAGGGAGTTATGGCCTCTGTTTTTCCTGTCTCTCCTGGAAGATGAAAGCCTATATCAATAGAGACTTTGCCTTGGTCACTGTGGTCTCCCCTAAACCTCATACTACACCTAGCATATAGCAGACACTCAATAAATATTTAATGAATGAATTCATTATACATTTTTAAAATGTTGCCTCCATAGTTACTTATCTCAGCATTTTAAGTATTTTATTATTCCCCCATGTTATTCAACTATGGCTACAAACTTTGAAAGAATAATTTAGAACTATCTGATGCTTAAGTTCTCTATCTAGCAAGGAGAAATGCACTGCATGATACTACCAACACTTAAAAATTGTGTTTAAGATATTATCTGGCATATTTTATCTGGAGAAATTTCATACCTTTAGCTTTCTCCCAGTGAAGATGAAGTAAGAGTATACTATCACCATTGTTTAAAATATACTGAATGAAAGATATGCAGAAGACACTCCAAAATCCTCAGAGTTGGTTTACAACTAAACAGAGCAGGTAATGTGATATGGTGGCCAGAAGTTTGGAGACTGAATTCCTTGGTTAAAAAATGCTAGCTCTCTTCCTCCTACTAGCTATGTGACCTTCGGAAAGTTACTAAACTCCTATGTGCTTCAGCTTTCTAAAATTCTGCAATAATAGTATCTATCTCATAAAATTGCTGATTCTATGAGTTAACATATATAACATATATAAAGCAATTATAATAGAACACAGTGTCTAGTACATAACTAGTTCTTATTAGTTTTATCTGGAGGAGGTAGCAAAATAGCTCATTAGTATCTAACATAAATATCACTTAGATACTTTGTGTCTAAGTAGAAAGAGATATGTTTTGAAATTTAACTAACATTTGAGTAATTTTATCTCAAGGTGGTTTCTTAAGTTCTCTGAGCCTCTGTTTCTTCATCTATTAAAATAAAATTGAAATGATAATAGTTACCTTGAAGCATGGTTGTGAGTCCTAGAAATTTAAGTCTATAAAGATCAAGTCTAGCTTATAAGCTGCTGAATAAGCAGCTGTTATTATTAGCAAACATAAACTTCTCAGCTACCTAGAAGAACACACAGGAAGTAGGAACCAGGGGAAGATAAGATGTGGTCACACAGTGGCTAAGCCAGGGATGAAGCTTAGGTTGGGCTGAAGATGTGGATTGGACAGGACAGTCAGCACACAGTGGAATGAAATAGATGGAAAGGGAATGTGTGAAGGAGGAAGGAGAAGGGTAGAAACCCTCAAACCAACAGCCCCCCATCCCAAGAGTTAAGGAAGAGAACCCTGCAAAGCGGACTAACAGAAAGACATAGGAGGAGGACCAGCGACATGTGGTGTTGACTGAAGCAGGTGGAAAAAGGGGGTAAGGAGGAAAAAGTGGTCCATGCTGGCCAAAGCTTTAGAGAATTTAGGAGAGACAAGCCCTGGTACATTATCCACTGAATTTTTGCATCATGTAGGGTCACAGTGACCTTGGGGAGAACAGGTTCCAGTTAGGGTGGCCACATACATAATTTGCAGAACTCAGTGCAAAATAAATTTGCTAGTGGCCAGAGAGCAGGAAATTGCCCCTTTTATACCCTGATCTGCAATAGACAGGTAACTCTCAAGGAATTGTTATCTCCATGCATGGATACACTAGGTATCTGCACCCAGAGATAGCAAGAAGCCCCTGCCAAGTCTCTGATCCCCTCTGAATTCACCATGGTGTTGCCATCCTAAGTGAATGGCCGCGGCCTTAGCCCATCCCAAAGACAACGTGGCGCGCACCTGACCCCACCCTCTTTATGCTGGTGCCCAGGCAACCGCTAGGGGCAGAGGACAACAACAAAAGCAGCCCCACCCCTACCCCCACCCCTTCACCTCCACCCCTACACCTGCTCCCAGTGACCTGGTCGCTGCCAGGAGCAGAGATTGCCGGTGGTCCCTGCGCAGAGACAGAAGTCAACTGCCCAGAACCCCTCCCAGAGGGGCGGGAAGACTGCTGGAGCCAACCCCACACTGAAGGCAAACTCCTCCTCGTGTGTGTCGGGACTCCAAGCCCCAGAAGCATAATCCATTGTCAAAAGCAGGAGCCATTGCCCCATCAAACTTGACTTACAAAGCCTCATTCAAAGATAAAATTACTGTAGGAAGAATTTCAACATGGTCACCGTAAATCATCAGACCCTAAGTGCGAGGATCCCCTTTCTGAGCTGCGGAGCCCTATGCGACCTGCCCTGGTTTTGTGTCCATGAGGCGGGCCCTGCTTCCAGTTTAGAGGTGGCCACAAAAGCTACAGGGTAGTAGCTTCAAGAGGTAGTCTTGGTAGTCTTGGTAGACTTGGTAGTCTTCAAGAGTGAGTGGGAGGTACAAAGATAGTATAAGTCAACTAGTTCAAGAACATTTGCTGGGAGGGAAAGATCAGATAGAGCAATATCTGGAAGAAATGGGGTAAAAGGAGATTTTTAAATTTTGGTTTGCTGTTTTAATGTGAGCAAGATTTCAGGAGATCTAAATGCTTCAATGAAGAAAGCCCTAATAGGGAGGCAAGAGGGGAAGGGACTCAGACGCAGGTGGTGGATTGGCTTCAGTTACAGATTCAAAAGTCATCAGTGTGTAAATGGAAATAGAGATGAATGTCCAGAGCGACAGAGAGGGAGATAAAAACAGAGATGGGCACCAACATTTTACATCTGTTGAGGACACCCGAATAACGCCACACTGAAGGACCTGCACAATCAAAAGGGAATATTAAGGAAAAACATTAATGAAGATGGTGACTTTTGACACTACTATTGAATGTGCTGGCTTGCACCAAAGTCTCACTGGTATTTAACCTAATTTAATGTGTCAGTTAAGAAACATTATTACCACAGTAGGAGGTTTTATTTCTGTTGATATCCCCTTTCTCAATGTTGTTTCATAAAAGCAGTTTTAATGTTTTTTCAATAATTTTCCCCGCAACTAATTGTACACTGCCTGCCAACTTTTGAAATGCAGTTTTTATTTTAATGGGGCAAACTCTTTTTTTGTGTGCCCTAACCTTAAGTTGAGTGCTGTTCACTACTTGTTTAGAAACGGCAAATTACAGTGGAGATTGGGTACACAGGGAAATCAAATGTCAGCTTCTAAATGATCACAGTTTTGTTAAAGGTTACCACTTGTCTTAATGCAATAACTAGGGCTTCTAATATGGTAAGGCAATTGCCACATTCCTTTGCTCTGCTCCAATAAATATCCAACTCTGACAGTGACAGCTCTGTTCTGATACTCCGTATGCAATCACAGGAAATACTCATTGGTGCTGCTACTTAGGAGGCCTGGAGAAAAATAATACCTTACTGCTTATTATTCTTCTCTTAGTGAGAGAATATCTCCTTCCCTCCTTTCACTCCTTTCCCTCTCCTTTGTCCTCTCCTTCTTTCTCTCTCCTGCCTCTGTCCCTTGTCTTCTTTGTTGTTTTTTGTCTCTCTCTCTCTCTTTCCTTTTCTTTGATACCATGAAGGTTCAACATAGTCTCACAAACCTAATGTTTATTATCGCTATTTTAAACTGCTTCTTAGTTTATCATCTGAGATTGCTTAATTTTTTTAAAAAAAGGAAATTTTAAAAATGAATAGAAAGAATGGTAATTATTTGTGTAATTATGCAATTATTTACTTACACAATAATTATCCTTCTTTCTATTCATTTTTAAAATAGTTGTAATAATAGCAAAGTATTTATAAAAGGTAGTCTCTTTACCTCAAGCAATGAAAACACAACAGATCTTTGTATTTGGCAATGGTATTTTCCCCCTCCTTTTAATTTAGAACACTTTTCCTTTGAAATACATACTACAGCAGTAAGTCAAAATTTTAGACAACCGTTTGAACCACCTCATGATAGAAAGCCACCAAAATTTATGAGAAAGTCAAGTTGCTTTTTATTCCCGGTCCTGAGGAAGATGACTGTGACTACTCCCTAAGACACAAAAACACAACCCATTCAGAGTCGTCTCTTCTTCCTACAATTTATTTAACTTTTAGAGGCAAAAAAAACTTAAGGAATGCGTTGAAACTACGGATTTTCATCCCTGAAAAATGTTCATGTGCATGTATATACAATGTTATGCATATATATTCAGGTAGTTCTTTTTTCAGGTAAACAATTATTTGATTTGTATAAGCAGGGCAGACAGAAGTGTGAATAAATATAAAGATCAATATGTTTTCAAGCTCTAAGGGTGATATATATTGGAATCTAATTTTATTTACACTTCTGTCTGCCCCACTTATACAAATGGAAAAAACTAAAAAAAAAACCTACCTGAAAATATATCACAATGTCACATATATTTGTGTGAACATACACAATATTATATGTGTACATATATACACACAATATGATCTTTATGTGTATGAGTATATATAGATATATATGTGTGTATATATAGATATGTATGTGTATATATATACATATACACACATGCATACACACACGTAATGATAAAATGAGGGTATAATTAGGTTTCTAAGAGTAAATAATGTCCATTATTGCCATAAAGTGATTCTACAATGATTAATAAAGCTATATAATTAAATGTATTTAAGGAGAAAATTGAATTGAATATTCCTATTATATTGGAATCTCCTTTATGCCTATGGTTTTTTAATGGTGTGGGAAATATATATGCACTTAAACTATCTTGCAATTTATACCAGAAATTCCTTTGTTGTTTTTGAAAACCCCTAAAAAGCTTGAATTCTCCATACATATTCCATATATAAGAGCAGAAGGGAAGAATGTTCCAGCTTGTAAATTGTCTACACATGCACTTAATTTCTTCCCAAAAGCCCAATTTACTAGTCATTCAATCTTAACCTCAGGAATTGGACACAAAGAAGTATAGTTGGAGCAAAACAAAGGCTACACCTTACCCAGCAAAATTCCCCTCACCAGCAGTATGGATAACATGGAACTCAGAAACACACAGCAAAATTGTCAACTAGCACTGAGAAAAGAAAAGAAAGAGGCAAATTGAGCCAAATTATGTCATCAATGAAAAACCAGAAATTTCAAGACTTGCCCATTATTCTTTCTCTCATTTTCTCAGTTCTGCTCTATCAAAAGCTAAGGAAACAATATTACATCTTGATTTCCTCTCAGGCCATTGTCTCTGAACTAGGTGAATTTAATTAACATTAATTATCTATCCAAGACTGTGTCTTGTCCAAAAGAGGGAATAGCAATCAGCAAATGATAGAATTGTGCTCATGTTTAAGTTGCACATTTAAGTAGTTGCTATATTTCTAATAGCTGTGGAAAAGCATATGATCTTAATTACAGCTGTTTGTAAGTGAAAATATATTTACATTTCACAAATATGAGTTTCACAAGTCTTAATTTTCAGAGACTCATATTAAATTATCCATTAACTAATTCACATTTAAAAGGCTATTTGCATTTGCTTGCTACTGGCAAACTAATGTTTATTTTAGTTATTACATATATGTCAAGAAAAAATGTAAATACATCTAAATTTCTATATGCATGGTTCTCTCTATATTTGATTTTGAATTTTTTATTTCAACATAGACTCACAAAAGGGTTCATGCATCCATTGATTGCCATTAAAGATTATAGCCTAATATATAAAGGTTGACAAATTCACCAAATAAGTAAAAAAAAAAAAAAAAATACACCAGAAAACAAAAAGAGCTCCAAAGAAAATGAACATAAGGTAATATGCAAGCAACTGAGTGACTATTTTAAATGTGTGGGAAACAGAATTTAATCTAACCTTACTAAAAAATGTTAAAGGATGTGAATAATCATATGCTTAGATACATACCAGGGACAACCATAGAACCTGCTTACAAAAAATTGTGAAAAACAGGACATTGGATTACCTCAATGTAACTACTAACATGAATTGAGTATCTGCCAACTGTTTACTAAAAGTAGGATAATATTTAACAACTATGGCTTTCGTTCCATATAAATAGAGCTGAAAATCCACTACAGCTTTGTAGCCACTTGCTGGCTATATGCATGAATTCAGGATATTAGTTTTACGAATTGGCATGCTCACGTGGATCTTGATTTATTTTTGTTTTAATTTTTTGGTGGCAGGTGCTCAGGGAAGACCTCTTTGAGGAGGTGACATTTAATATATCCGAAAATCATGCAGATGATAAAGATCAAGAGAAAATAATTAATTCCAGAGAGAAAGAATAATCAGTCGAAAACAATTAATTGGTATCTCTTTTATCTTTGACACCAAAGATTAAATGATATTCCTTTTATCTTTGACTTTTGAATACAGGTTTTTAATTGTGTATGTAGTGTTGAAGGAGAATACTTGATGCATATGAGAGTAAGGCATCATTTTATTATTTCCCATAGCAATAGGTACAACCTACTCAGAAGAAAAACACTACCTTCTTAACTCTGGGTTTTAGAGTAGTAAAAATAGATTATAGTAGTAAAAATACATACTGATCTCTCTCTCTGGTTCTTATTGGGTTAACTTTTCTTAAGTGTCCATGCACAATAAAATAAAATACATATATAAACAATTCGAGTATTCCTTATCCAAAATGATTGGAACCAGAGTGTTTCAGATTTCAAGTTTCTTCAGATTTTGGAATATTTTCAGATACATAACAAGATATCTTGGAATGGGACCTAAATCTAAATATTAAATTCATTTATGTTTCATATATACCTCATACACATAGCTTAAAGGTAATTTTATACAATATTTTAATAATTTTGTGCAAGAAACAAAGTTTGTGTACATTGACCACCTGAAAGCAAAGGTGTCAGGGGTGGAATTTTTCACATGTGGTGTTATATTGGTGCTCAAAAAGTTTCTACTTTGGAGCATTTTGAATTTTGAATTTTCAAATTAAGTATGCTTAACCTGTCATAAAAGTTTAAATAATGGGAGATGAAATTTAAACAGGGTTGGGTAAATTGGCAATGTTTTTGCCCATGACAATCTCAGGCCAAAATTTCATCTTCATAATCTTCATAACTTCCATTTATAATTTATCTCTACTACCTGGGAAAGAACTACTACCAAAGTGTCCATCTTTTGTACATATATTGTTTCACTTTTTTCCTCAAATTGCTAAACAATGTAATCTCCATTTAAAATTAACATGAACTAGGTGCTTTCTAACAAAACAATGAATATATTCTTATCTATACTGAGTGCTCACAGATCATATTATTGCCCAAAGACAGATCTGACTATGAGAAATGATGTGGTCCACATGTCTCAGGTACAAATGGGATCTGAAAGAGCTGAATTTCAATTCTGTGGGTGATTTAGCCATAGGCCTTGTAGACACTCATAATGGGGAATATTTTGTCTACAAAGTCCTTTGTTTAAAGGGGAGTAATGTGCCAAATTGAGAATTATGGCTACCTCATACAAAATCTGCCAAATTATTATTAAATTATTAATAAAATTATTCTTGGAAATGCAAAGATTTAATGTAAGGGAAAGGATAAACATGGAAACATTAAAAAATTAACATGAATTACTTTAGCAGAACTTTATGATAAGAGAGTTCTAAATAACTAGCCAAGTGAGAAAAGGGCTACAAAAGAAGGCCAAAGAGAAGATAAAGGGAAACTACAGATAAATGTGGACAAGAAAACAATTTTGCCAGAGACTAGTTTTTCCTCTGTGATGTTTAAAGTGAATAAAGATTATCTAAAAAAGAAAAGAAAAGAAAAGAAAACAATAGATTGACCAAACCACTGGCTATTCCTGATTTGCTCTACCTTACCATACTAAAATATTGATTCAAGCATCAACTGCTATTTACAATTAGACCAAAGTGTAGTAAAGGGAAATGGAAAGTGTAAATGTTGTTGATTCTGTTTCTTCATAAGGATCTGGATTTTTTTTCACCATGATCAGAATGCCACTGCAGAGCTGCATCAGTCACATCCAGAGAAAAGATAATGTTCATTCAGACTAAGATGAGAAACCAAGAAGAAAGAATGAGAAGTGTTGTTTTATTAGGATTCTCTTTAAGATTCATTTATTCTTCATCAGTGATTCATTTTCTCTCCTAATTCTCGGATCAGCTTAATAAATATCTGAAGAACTTCCACTCAGTAATAAAAGGAAATAATACCTGAAATTGCTTCTCTTAAATCATTATTGATGCTTGAAATTCTACTGAAACCATCCTCTTTAGCCTCCATGCATCATAAAGGAAGCTATTCCAAAGATATAATGAGCTCCTGATGACACCACAAGGAACATTTTAAGTTGTGTGTGCCTCAGTTTCCCATTCTGCAAAGTAATAATAAAAGTAGATTCTAGTTGATAACTTTTTTAATACTCAGAAGGGGAAGATATCTTAGTACTTAATTCAATCTCTCTATTTTATAGATAAGTAATGTAAATTCAGGGAGGTAAAATGAATTGTTAAAGGCCACACCACAAGCCAGTGACAGAGTGAGGATGAGGGTAATGGAAGATATATACCTATCTCTAGAATTAATTTTTATATAGTTTAAGCTAGTCTCTGCATATTAATAACTGTAAGGCAATTCTGAGAACAGAGGCATATTTTAACATACAGTGAGATGAGTGATTTCATTCTATCAAAATGATGGCTTTTATTTTTACTTAGTAATGATAGGACTTGTCTATTGGAAAGTAGAAGCGTTGTTAAAACTATTTTTTGTCAAATTAATTACTGGTATATATGTGGCACAATAGTTTTGGTGTTGGTATATTTTTAGTCTGATTGGCAATTATCTAAAGTGGGACCTGATGTACATTTATTTTAAAAGGCTCAATTTTTTAAAAAATGATCTCAGGATAGAATGCATTTTTTCCTACTGAAAATAATATTTAATTAGAAGTACTGAGCTTGAATTTAGTCTTTTATAGAGGAAGAAAGAGAAGCATTTTAATCAGAGAAGTCACTTGTCAGATTTATATCTTATAAAGATCAATGTGGTGATTTTGTTTAAGCACCATACATTCTTTGACATTTCTCCCATCAAGGAGTGGGATCTAGGCCAGGCGCGGTGGCTCACGCTTGTAATCCTAGCACTCTTGGAGGCTGAGGCAGGAGGATCGTTTGAGCTCAGGAGTTTAAGACCAGCCTGAGCAAGAACGAGACCCCATCTCTACTAAAAATAGAAAGAAATTAGCTGGACAACTAAAAATATATAGAAAAAAAATTAGCCCGGCATGGTGGCGCATGCCTGCAGTCCCAGCTACTTGGGAGGCTGAGGCAGAAGGATTGCTTGAGTCCAGGAGTTTGAGGTTGCAGTGAGCTAGGCTGACACCACAGCACTCTAGCCTAGGGTAACAGAGTGAGATTCTGTCTCAAAAAAAAAAAGGAGTGGGATCTATGTTCCCTCCTTTTGAATCTGGGCAGACTTGTACCTGCTTCAACCAACAGAGATGGACAGAAGTGACACTATTTGACTTCCAAAACCAAGTCATAAAAAGCCAGATAGCATCCACCTGGTTCTCTTTGGAGGCTCACTCTAGAATAAGCAGAATTCTATATAAGGATTCCAATTACACTATCCTAGAGAGGTCAACCATAGGTGTACCTGTCAGCAGTCCAAGCCTTCTAGTCATCTCTGCCAAGACACCAGGCAGGTGACTGAGGAGCCTTCAGAGGATTCCAATCTCCAGCCATTTGAGTCACCCCCATCTGTTCAAATATTCCCAGTTGAGACCCCAGATACTGAGGAGCAGAGACAAGCCATCCCTACCATACCTGTCCAAGTTTTCTGATGCCTAGAATCCATAAGTATAATAAATGATTGCTATTTATGTTACTAATCTTGAAGTGGTTTGTTCACAGCCATAAATAACTGGAACAATCACTCCAACAACAATATAGACAATGAATTAGAAGACTGAAAAAGGAGGCTCAATTAGGAAGCCATTACAAGTGTCCTGTAGAGACACAGAAGCCTCTCCAACACAAGGTTGGAGAGAAGAGGGGTAGAGATCAAGAGAGAGTTCTGAAGCTGAATCTACAGTATACATATATCACAGGAATAGATGAATATTAGAATATATCCTTTTTAGACTGGTATATCATAAAACTATTGTGTTATCAGCCTAAGCCACTTTAGAACATGAGTCTGCAACTGAATTATAGAAAAATTAAGTAATTTTCTTTCCAAGTGTTACAATTCTTATGAATCATACATTCTTTCCCTGCAACTTTAAAGCCTTCTCCTTTGTAGTCAGAGGGTCACAGGTGAGCCAGGGCTCATCGAGGGAGCTGGGGAGTGCGGATAATAAAATCAAAGGAAACCCTGCTTGAACGTGTGACAGTGATCCACATTTTAGTAACAGAAATATCACATAAGTAGTCTAATGAAGGAACTAAAAAGTTTGTTTTTCATCCATTTAAAAACAAAGTGTCTTAATTGACTGAGATCAGAATTTCTCAATAAAATATAAATTGAGTTCATCTGTTGAATGTGAGATAGGCGAGGGAATGTTGAAGACTTAAGAGATGTTGAGGACTTAAGGAATGTGGAAAAGTTTAGTTTGCCCTAAGGGAGGTAACTGGGGTTAATCAGGGGACTGAATAAACAGTTTACTAAACAATAGCAAGGACCTAGATATGGTTAAGAGCTTGAATTTGTAATGCATTCACTCAACATAATTTTGTGATCAAAGGCCAGCTCCTTAAGAAGGGAAATTAAGGAAGTGGTTGGTTACCTACACTTGGAAAGTGGATAGAGAGCAAAAGGGGCGGGGGTGCGCAGAGCACTAATGGGTGGAGGTGGGTGCACAGTTGCATTGGACAACAAATGAATCCATGCTGAGTGAATTAGAATAGGAAGGGAGAGGAAAGGAAGGAACCAAGAAGCTGGATGTCATATTGAAGGCTATAAGCAGGAGCAGCAAGGAGCTGGGAGAAGTGGTAAGCAGGGAACTTTAAGTGAGATGAGGACAATTCACTAACAGGCAATTCAGACAAGTTCTATAGCTATATTGTAGGGACCAAATCCTAGTTCCACCTTACTAACTGTGGAGCTAGGGTAAATAGAATTATTCACGTTCCATATGTGAATATATGTAAAGTATTTAGGTCAAGATCTGAAATATAGTATCCACTCAATAAATGTTAGCTATCATTATATTCCAGAGTTTGCCATTGTAGAGGTAGCATAATCAAAAATGATGAAGTATAACTCAAAATGATTTACCATAACTTCAAATGATGTGTGGTTTTGCTAATGGAGACATATCATTGAAAATAGATGGTTTTATGCTACCAGGGAGCTGTCCCAGTAGTGAAGTGAAGGCAAAAGTCAATAAATTTGAGGAAATTATTTCTATTCTATCTTCTGAAGCTCTACTGCCAGTGACTAAGGATGATAGAAAAAGGATACATTGATATTGATAAATGGAGAAGTATTTACTCATTTGGTGGAAAAAACCAAATTACTTTTTTCTTTTCAGATTATTCTTGCATTTGGGTGCCTCAAAAAACCAGCATTAACTATATCCACCTGGAAAAAAACACATGTAATTAGTTCACAGTGAAAATGCCCACATTTCTGAGGTGTCCTGCATCAGTGCCAGAATGATCTCTTCTGTGCACCAGGGTTTAGGAGCGCTGATCACATCCACTTATAAGACCATGAAGCTCTCTCATTTAAACTGAAATATGAGGCTGTTGTGTTTCTTAACCAAATGTTATGAGAATTCAATTTCAATTATGGGTTAAGACATACTTTGGACACATTTCATAAAATTAAAATGGAATTATATACTAATTGGACTCAACAACTCAATATAGCAACATCTACACCTAGGGGCATACTAAATATCATTTTGTGAGCAGGATGACAAGAGAATTATTTCTAATCAGAACTTCATGATTTTAATGTGATTCTTTTCTTTCCCTTTATGTTCATTCATTCAACAAATATTTATCTAGTGTCTATTATGTATAAAGCATATGCTATTTGCTACCAAGAATAAAGGATACAGATTAGGGTAACAGTTCCTACCTTGGAACTTACCATCCGTGGAAGAGACAGACAAGTATATACATTAAAAACTAGAAAAAAGGACAGAATGTGTAAGTGGAAGTACTAGATAAGGAGCAATTGATTCCGGCTGGGAAATTTTCATAAAAGTAACATAAACAACACAAACATTTGGAGGTAGAGACACTCAGAGCTAATGACCAACTTGAGAATAAAAGGTGTAGGGCTGTGACTTGGGGAACTTTTGAGTGAGTTGGCACGTGTCTTTGCAAATTCAACAACCCTCTATGCTGATCAGCACTGTGTCAAATTCACACATTTTAAAACCCTTCTTAAAAAGTAATCCCACTCCTGGCTCAACCTTTGTTGGACACTAGTTTATAGGTAGGAATTGGTACCTTTTCTTTATAAATTTGATTTGAATTTTTGATATTATGTTTATTTTATTCAAACATTAGGATAACCTCTCCTTCATTTTAATCATTGTCCTTGGCATTTCTAAAAATAATTTTAATGATTACATTCAAATACAGTATATAAATGCTATTTATTTCATATGTCATTAACATTTATTTAATAATTTAGCATGTTAAAGATTTGTTTGTGTATTTTTTCCATAATTTATATTTCAAAAATTTTAGTTGCTAAACTTAAAAAGCTAATGTGCAGTTTGTCTCTTTAATTATAAGAAAGGAAATTAAAAAAATATATTCCAGAATGGACTGACTTCTTGCCCCTTTTGTTATAAATCATTAGTCTGAGGCTATTCTATTTAATCCTCTTTCTACCACAAACTTACTTTCATTCAGTCACAAGTTTGTTCAGTTTTGCCAAGTGCTTGCAGAAGGTATACACCATCTTGCTGTACAAAAGCAACACTAAGGAGTATTATTCTACTTTAGGTAACATTTCTCCTCCCTTTTCAGAGATTGTTTTCCAATTCCATAACCGCTTACAGATAGGACGTATGTTGACAAGCACAAATCCTTTCTTCCCTTATCATAAGATACCAGAGTCTTACACAAACAAGTATCATATCACTCCCAGAAGAAACCTACATCTAGATTTCTTTGCATTGCAAAAGCTAATCTTCTGCTTTCATTATCTATCAGTGTCATTACAGATGTCAGCCTTTGATGATACCTATAAAATCTTCCCTATTTCAACAGCATAATCACTTCTTACTGAAGAAATTCTGGCAGAACAAGTGATACCCTGACTATCTCTCCAATTCCCACCTGCTGGCTCCATTTGGCTCACATCAAAAATGATTGAGCATTTTTTTTACCTAAAAATAAAAATCAAAATTCAAATAGACACCCATATTTATTCCAAGGACAAAAAATGCTCCCAAAAGAAGTAGACAGAGATTTCCCAAATTTAATGGAATTGGAATTCCAGTGCCTTGAACAAATAATGAAGCTCTCATAGTAAATAATTAGAAACATTGATTGTGTTAAATTTTTTTCTAATAAAACTTACGGGATATAAATGGATGACTTAATGCATTTGCTTACAATCATGTCAGGAAAATGAATAGGTAGCAGAATGGCCTTCCCATCTGAAGTCTGGCATCAAATTATGCCTGAACAGCTTCCAGAAAGATAACCCAAAGAGTGCCACTCCATCCTGGGACTGAGAAGTTTCAGGCCAGTCCTCATTTTTGTCCATACTAAGTAGTGGTAAGACCAGCTCTCCTCTATCTGACTACCTATTTAAAGTTTTATCAAATAGATTTACAAACATTTTTTAATCTATACTATTAAAAATGCCACACACTGTTCCTATTACAAAAACAAAATACTTCTCACCAAATAGAACGAGAAGGTTTGTCATTGATGTGACTGCCGCCCCAGTCTGGATTTTATTAAAACTGTAGCTATATTAATCTGTTCTCAAAGCAAAAACAAAAGAAAATTTTGTTGTTTTGTTGTTGTTGTTGTTTTTAGTTTTTTTTTGTTTTGGTTTTTTGCTGGATGAAGGTTGCAATTAAACTCAAAATTGCATGAATCAGTCTCTCACAAAGCTGCAGTTGAATGTATAGGCCCTTCACTACGCAGAGAAAACCAGCCATTGTACCATTAGGAGGTATTTCCTCACCTAACAACCTAAATAATAGTTCCGAAAAATTTGTGGTAATGGAGAAGAGCACTAAATCCCCTGAAGGACATCGGATATGTATCAGGAGTCCCTGGATAAAGAACTTAGAAAGTCTTTATCTTAATCTAGCCAGAAAATAATTTTTATCTATTAATATAAAAATAAAAGCTAATTGTAAATACTGCTAGAGAAATAACATGTTTAGTTACTCATTAAGGACTCAAGTAGGAATGCTTGTGCTCTTAGCTGTGGACCATGTGTGCTAATAGACATCAAAGACAACATGATTGACATAATCAGAAGAAAAAAAACTCAGCCTAAAGTCCCCATTGCTTCCACTGACAAATCCTATACAGAAAATTTTTTTAAGTAATAACAAAACGGACTGCTTTTGTTTGATATTTTTCCTTCTCAAATTTACTTGAAGGTGAAGGTAAGAAGGTAGAATATTTTAATGAACAGATACTTGAAAGATGGACAAAAATTTAAAAGCCTAATAATTTATATTTAAATAGTCCCTTAAATTAATAATTACTAGAATGCAACTATTAATATTTAGTTGAGTATAGTTAAGGCATTTTTGTTTGACCTCTAGATTTCACTTCATGCATCTATTTTACCAATGGGATAATATCCAAAAGATACCAAGTTAAGTTCATATATATATTTTAATCATTTTATTTCTTACAACTTCCATTTAACAAACTGCTTTCTAAGTATGCCAGCACAAAGAAAAATCAAATCCCAGAGATACATACAATTGGCCTAAAATAAAATGAGCTTTCGTTTTTCCTTCCCATGTAATCATACTTTAGTTTATTTTCCTACCATTCGTTATACACTGGATAATCTGGGAATAAAAACAACCTTTGGAAATAGACCGTACAGTCAACAAGTACAGCACAGTGAACAGAACACTTAGGTTACGATTATAACGATTGGGTCAGAAATACTCTCCCCCTGTGGCTTTTACTACTCCTAACATTTTAATGGCATCATTTTCTATAAAGTTCATGTACCCAGATTTTCATCTAAACTCAACATCTCAAACATGAATGGCAAAACAAAATAAAACCATAACAGTCTTTTGAATCATACATTTTTCTATTCATACTACAGATAATAACAGTATAAATAGCTTCTCCTAAAAGGGTTAACATACATTAGATCATACACAATAGATTATTGTACTCAAAGATTTAAGAAGTTATCCATTGTTTCTCAATTTCTACTCTCAATGTGCTGTCTTCATTGAAGGCACCCACATATCATCCTATCTCTACCTTTCTGTATTGTCTAATGCCATCACCATCCCTTAGAAGTCTGAGGCTCCCAACCCCATCGAAAGACTTTCTGTGTCCTTTCTCTCATTGAGTTCTATCTTCATTCCATTTTTATCTTTTGTGCTAAAGTCCATGCTCCCATTATTTCTTATCTGAACTAAAGTAACAATTTTGCAATTAGTCTTTATGTCTCTAATCTCTTCTTTTCTGATTCATCCTGTACATTGCTCCCAACAGTCATGCTCTTAAAACAATGACTTGTGAATTCCCTGTTCAAAATTTTTAAATGGTTTCCCACTCCATACCAAATAAAATACAATCTCATCAACCTGGAATTCAAAGGCCTCTACAATATGGACTCAATCTTCTTCTTTTTTAAATTTTTTTTTATTACAGCATATTATGGGGGTACAAATATTACAGTTATGTATATTGCCCATGCCCCCCTCCCCCCTTGAGGCAGAGTTTCAAGCGTGACCATCCCCCAAACGTTGCACATCTCACTCATTATGTTTGTATATACCCATCCCCTCCTCCCCCCTCCCACCCGCCCAACACCCAATAAATGTTATTCCTATATGTTCACTTAGGTGTTGATCCGTTAATACCAATTTGCTGGTGAGTACATGTGGTGCTTGTTTTTCCATTCTTGAGATACTTCACTTAGTATAATGGGTTCCAGATTTCCTACTGGACATATAAACACACATGTGCACACATACACACAAATGCACATACCATAATCCTCTCCATTCCTTCAATCTACACTTTAATAACTCTGTATGACTTTTATTAAGCCATTATCTCAGCTAAAATTTTCTTCTTTTTCCAAATCTTCTCCATTCCTCAACAGTTCAAATGTCCCTCTTTCTCACATCCATTAGTTCAAATAAATCTTTTTCCTGAATTTCCACTCTTCTTTACTTGTTTTTCTATTTTGATACTGAACAAAATTCTTCCTATAATTATGTGGCTGCATAAATATACATATTATATATGGATTTTCAATCTTCTTACAAGTTGAGGACTATGCCATAGTAATCTTGACATAGAAGTTTCTTTAAAAATAGTATTTATTAATTTCTATTGCAGGACAGTAATCAGGCAATGATATTTTACATAAGTGAAGATAAGAAAAGAAGAACTTATTTTAATTTGTTGATGCTTTGACTTACAAAATGAGAATTGGAGTATTGGGTAGAAGAGGGTAGATTAATGCAACTGTAGAAATATTGAGAAAATGGGGAAAAAAGAGAACAGCCTAATTACTTGGGCCCAGAAATGTTTTATGTAAAAAATTCTTCTCAGTTAAAATATGACTGAGTCCACCTATTATTCTTCCTTTCCAGGTAAGATGGAAAAAGAATATGTCTGTATTCATCAGGGTTCTTCAGAGCGACAGAACCAATAGAAAATGATAGATATATGATAAGAAGAGATTTAATAGAGAAATTGGCTCACATGATTACAGAGGATGACAAGTCCCACAACGGGCAACCCTAGAGGCTGGAGAGCCAGAGAAGCCAGTAGTGAGGCTCAAAATCTGAAGGCCTCAGAACAAGAGAAGCTTATAGTGTAGGTCTCAGTCTGAGGCCAAAGGCCTGAGAGACGGCAGGCTGCTGGTTTAAGTTCTAGAGTACAAAGGCTGAAAGCCTGGAGTTCTGATGTTCAAGGTCAGGAGAAGAAAGATGACCCAGCACTGGGAGAAAGATTGAGAAAAATTGCCTTTTTCTACCTCTTCTTTCTATCTAGGCCCCCAGCTGATTGGATGGTGCCCATCCCCATTGCCCAGATCTTCCTCACTCAATGCACTGAAACACTAATCTCCTCTGGAAACACCCTCACAGACACATCCAGAAATAATGCTTTCTAGCTCTCTAGGTATTCCTTAATCCAGTCAAGTTGATAGCTAAAATTAACCATTTACAATGTCTATATAATTTAGTTTGCACACAGTCTCCTGACCACTTCTGTTCCTTCAATAATGTTGCTAGTGAAGAGCACGTTACGGTTAAAGATAGATAGAGTGGGCACTTAAAGCCTAAAACTGAGGAGGAACAGTCATCAAACACATGAATTATTAGTATATTTCTACTCCTAGAAGTTGATTTTAAAACAGTACTATTTCTTCAAATTCCTAAAGTCATATGTCTTTAGTTATAATGGTTCTTAATAGATTAAAGTAATTTTGACTTCTTCTAGGATAGTTGAATATTACTCATTCTCCAACTCATTGCCAGAAAGACAAGTCAGTAAGTCTTTTCGGGTTTAACCCCTTTGATCAAGGCATAAAGTTTATTTGACTAAACTAAGAACATAATTTTCTGGAATCAGAAGGTTAGAACAAACAGACAGTGATTAATTGATTCATTTTAAGGACTTTGGTCTTTATTCAAAATATAAGTTTCTTGACTGTGATTTACAGGGACAATTTTATTCATTTCAAAAATGAAAATCATACAAGAAAAGCAGAGAAAAAGCTAATTATTATTACTACACAATGAATCATCATAGCATATTCAACTCTAAAACAACTCTAGAATTTTAAGAACCTATGTTACCTGCTTGGGATCACAGAGCAAATTCAATTTTATCTGTCAATGTAACCCAGAATCTAAATATTCTTGTTACCATGTTCAAGTGCAGGTTGCATACTTTGGAGAGTGTGTTTTCTGGAGTGTGTGTGTGTGTAGGAAGGCTGCAATTTGGCTCAAAATTGCATGAATCACTCTCCCATGGAGATTCTGTATAGGCCCTTCACCACATGGAGAAAACCAGCCATTGTGTCATGGGGAGATATTCTGTCACTTACCAACCTACTATAGAAGTAAACAAGAAAGTAAATTTTTATGTCTTTTTATTTAAAGTATTTCACCAAGACCTACAAACCATTATATTGTAAATATATCCTTTTGCACATAACTAATATATTTCTTTTCTGTCTCTAACTCCCATCACTTCTGTCTTTGTTGAGAGGACAGCATGTCACCAGTGCCTTCTGGGGTATATAATTTATCTGTATAACATTTTTGGTGCAGAGAATTATCTATTGGTCTTTCCTTCAACTGATTTAAAGCAAAATAAGGGGTGCACACAATGTTAGTTCTGAGATCTGTTATTATGAAGGGAATAGAAATGAACACAAAAGCCTGTATGTTTTTTTTTTTTTAAATAAAAGATTGAATTGATCTCAGAGTAGAGAAACGGAGTCGGAGTTTTCAACTCAGCATTGAAAAAGCAAAGAAAAAGCAATGATAAATTAACAACATCTATAACTGTTGCTCTATCAACTTTTAACTTTGCAAGAAAACTGTTAGAGAGAACACTGGATTCTGTAAAATGGAAAAAAAAACCTCCCTCAAAGGGCTGTGTAGAGGATTCAATGAGATACATCTCTAAAGCACAAAGAAAATATTAATATCAGCTGATAGAAGTAACAGTAACTGGATGATCAGGATGTCATCGTCATTTTCATCACCTGCTATTGGCTTTGAGCACATCATTTAACCTGTCTGATCCTCAGGCTCCTCAAAGATAGAAACAAATTAAAATCCCTATTGTGTATTGTGTAGATCTTCCCTACATTGTTATAAAATCAAATAAGAAAAGTATAAGCAGTTGTACAAATGTAAGATATAATTATTTATTAATATATCTGGTAATTCAACATTGCATGCAATCCAGAAATCCTTTGTAAAGCATCTCTGGAATATAATCATTCAGATCATGCCTGAATAGCAGAACGATCGGTAGCTCACTACTTGTAGTTCCAGCCAGCTCAAGGCAAGCAGGGGCACACACTCACAGACATCAAAGCATTTGTACTTTCCTTATTCTTCTTCCTGTTAACATTTCCCTATTGTCAGTGACCCAGGACCTATCTTAGTGAGTGGTCAATGGTAGAGTTAGAAAACAAGGGCATAAGGATGCATCCCAAAGTCTTTCATTCCTCTTTTAAGATTCTACCCAATACTCACAGGCAACCAAGAGCCAACTACACACATAAATTCAAGATTAAAAATGTGAGAGTAGAAAGGAAAAGAAATCTGTAAGCAATTACCACCCTCCAAGTCTTATCTTGATATAACAAGCAGTATAACTGAAGAAACTTGTTTGATTAAGGAAATCATTAGTTTTTCATTAAAATTTGTTATTTATTTGGTTATCATATTCTACTTGGCCCTAATGAATATAGTTTCTTTCTATTTCAGTCATGTGCATCTTTTGTTAAAATTAAATACACCATGAGTAATATAAAATCAGATAATCACCTAGATGATAAAGCCATAGAGAGACAGGCAGTAAGAAAGACAGGTAGTTGCAAATGCTTTTAGAGTCTGCTGATATTGATAAATTTCTAAGATTTACTTAATACATCAGGAAACTGAGAACTCAGACTAACTCTTCATTTTCATTGAGACCTAACTGGCATCTTTTCTTTCTTGCTTGCTATCTTTCTTTCTTTCAAAATATTAATTAAGAGGGTACAAGTGTTTTTGTTACATGGATACCTTGTATAATGCTTAAGTTAGGACTTTTGGTGTGTCCATCACCAGAATAGTGTTCATTGTACCCAATAGGTAAGTTTTATCCCACACCCACCTTCCTGCCCTCCCCTCTTCTTGGTTTCTCGTGTCCTTTATATCACTTCGTGCCTGTGTGTACCCATCTATTAGTGAGAATGTATGGTGTTTGGTTTTCCATTCCTGAGATACTTCACTTAGGATAATGGTCTCCAGTTCCATCTAAGTTGCTGCAAAAGATATTATTATGACTGGGTAGTACTCCATGGTATAGATACACCACGTTTTCTTTATCCACTCATGAATTGAAGTGCACTTAAGTTGATTCCACATCTTTGCAACTGTGAACTGTACTGTGATGAATATTTCTGTGCAGATTTCTTTTTGATAAAATGACTTCTTTTCCTTTGGGTAGATGTCCAGTAGTGGGATTGCTGGATCAAATGGTAGGTCTACATTTATTTCTTTGAGGAATCTCCATACCGTTTTCCATAGAGCTTGCACTAATTTGCAGTCTCACCAAGAGTGTTTAAGTGTTCCTTTCTCTCTGCATCCACACCAGCATCTATTCTTTTTTTTTTTGACTTTTTAATAATGGCCAGTCTGAGAGGGGTAAAGTAGTATCTCATTGTGGTTTTAATTTTCATTTCCCTGATGATTAGTGATGTTGAACTTTTTTTTATGTATGTTCATTGGCCACTTGTCTATCTTCTTTTGAAAAACTTCTGTTCATGTCTTTTGCCCACTTTTGATGGGGTTGTTTGGCTTTTTTCTTGCTGATTTGTTTCAGTTCTTTGTAGATTCTGGATATTAGTCCTTTGTCAGATGTATAGTTTGTGAAATTTTTTTTTTTTCATTCTGTAGGTTGTCTATTCACTCTGTTGATTATTTCCTTTGCTTTGCAGAAGCTTTTTAATATCTCCTGTTCATGGACTGGTAGAATCAAGATTGTTAAAATATCCATACTTCCGAAAGTGACTGACATATTCAATGGAATCCTCATCAAAATACCAGCATCATATTTCACAAATCTAGAAAAAAATCATCCTAAGCTTCATTTGTAATCAAAAAATATTCCAAATACCCAAAGCAATGTTAAACAAAAAGAACAAATGTGGATGCATCATGTTACCTGACTTCAAATTATACTACAAGGCTATAGTAACCAAAATAGCATGGTACTAGTATAAAAGTAGAAGCATAGACCAATGGAACAGAAAAGAACCCAGAAATAAAACCATCTCTCTACAGCCAGTTGATCTTCAACAAAACGGACAACACACACTGGAATAAGGAAGCCCTATTAAGTAAATGGTGCTGGGGAAATTGAGTAGCCAAATGCAGAAGAGTGAAACAGGACCCCTATCTTTTGCCATATACAAAAATTAATTCAAGATGGATTAAGGATTACATGTAAGACATGAAACCATAAAAATTCTAAAAGAAATGTAGGAAAAACTCTTCTAGACATCAGCCTAGGCAAAGAATTTATGACTAAGACCCAAAGGCAAATATAGCAACAATAAAAACAAATAAATGGGATTTAATTAAACTAATTGGCCTATTGTTCTGTGTTGGACTACAGGTTTAAGGAGCCATAGGCTGATTAGAACTGTGACAGTGGAATAACTCTTTTTGTAGGCCCCATTATGGAGCTCCTTTCGCATGAAAGTAAGTGCTGCTCTCCACCTTAAACATAAATAATTACACTCTAACTATAAGGTAAGCAAGAAGTGCATAATAGTATATTGCTACTGTGTCATTAAACAGTCACTTAAATGTTGTACTATTCGACAGCTCTATGGCATAATTACATGCTAGATGAGAGCATTCATTTGACAAAGTGCTTGTATAAAAATAATTAAGAGTATTTTTTGAAAAATCAAGCATTTTAAAATAATGTTCTACTGAGCTGAACTCAACACTGCAGATAGCAATAAACTAAGGCGTCGCAGATTAGATACACAAGGCTAAAGAAGATGAGCATGACTATGAATTAAAATCTCCACAAGACTAAACTTAGACCAACATCCACATTGATCCAAAATTATTCCTAGCATCAGGCTGGATGTGTGATAGACAATCATGAAAGAATCTAAAACTTTTTTGGACATGAATATAAATAGTTTAGTGCTAAATTCTCAGTATTAAATAGATCTGCCTTATTATTCACACTCAAGCTAGGTATGAATGCAGTCCACAGTGGAACTAAAAGTAAAACAAATGGGGAAGTTTAATTGCTATATTTAATAGAAGTGAGAAAGAATTGGCCATAGTTTTGAGAGAAATCTTTTTAATTATCATTATCAAGTAGAAGTAACACATACGTTGGTTTGAGGAAATCCCAGTATGTCCTGCAGCAAAGCTTATGCCTACAAAGCACCTTGCTTAGAAAATGACATTTACTAGGATTGAAATGTGGTTAATCAATAAAACATTTTAGAATACAGAAAATTAGAACTGATCTATTTTCTTTTCAGCTGCCCTGGTTAGTGAGTAATAGCCTCAGATTAAAATATAGAAATGTAATTTTCAGTGTAAAATGGTATATATTTTTAACAACTAAGTTATTTTAGAAGGAAATAAATGAAAATGGAAGTTCAATAGTCAACTTCACTAAAACAATACTACTTTTCTATTTGAACAAGTTAGGTATGTTGAAATAATTGATTTATTTCAATATTGCCTGAGAAGTAAAACAAAGTTGAGTCTAGCAGTCAGAACGCTACTCTCTATTTTTCAAATCTGGAATTTATCAATTTTTCTCATCTGCAGCTGAGCACCTGGGTGGTGTATTGCCACATATATTAAATGTAAACACAGATCCTATATATGGATGAAGCCTGATAGTCGCTAGGAGGCCTGAGGAATAGTTCCACAGAATACAGATCATATTATCTAAGAAAGGTGACGGCAGGGCCTCAGTTATCATTACGGCGTTTTCCTATTCCAGCCCTCAGTCAGAGCTCATTGTTGTACCTGACCCTGCTAACACCCGCGTCTATTTTCTTTCACTGGAAAAGTCAATAATAGATCTAGAAAGCAGAGGTTTAGCCATATATGACCAATCTTTCTATTCACCCATGATTCTGCTTAAATTAAGGTAATATTTTACTTTCAGTGACAATAATTAATAAAGAAGTCTTTTATCCGTAGGGGAAACATTAAAAGGCTACCTTTAGATTTTTAGATTTATATATCTAATGCCCATTTGTACTTGGTCAGCTGTATAGTAGGGTTGGTTGCATATTAGTTGGAAGAAGTGGAATATTGAAATAACTAAAACGAGGGCATGAAGTGGTGTGTGTGTGTATGTGTGTTTGTGTTGGAAGAGAAGAAGGAAAGATAAATCATTTATTTTTGGAATAAAGCAGATAATCAATAAAATTATGTATGTCTATTCTTTAATGGAATTCACTTCTTATGGGGTAGGGAATAGCATATATTTAATAGAAGAGAGACATGAGGCACTGAAAAACTAAATTCAAAGGCAGGCAAGATAGTGAAAGAACTGAGATTAGAACTTGAATCTTGTAAGTGTAAACAAGTTTCCTTTATACCAAACTAGATCCCCTTCCAACGTATTATTTCAAGTTAATAGGACAGTAATTTCAGGTTGAAGCTCCTCTTACTCAAATAAGGCAATGCCCTCTAGTGGCTACCTTTCAAACGGCATTACATTAAATTTACAAGGTCATCTTTACTCTGAAGGTGAACACTTAGAGGTGGATACTAAAATGTTACCTCACTATACGGATACAGTGGGATAATGACTATTGAATGACAAAAAGCTAATTTACCACTGCAATTAAGCGTGTCATCTATAGGGAAGAACACTGATGATGCCCAGGTTCTTGCCCAGATCTATAATTGTCATTAGCCACACTGTACATATTAGTATCATGAAACTCAATAAATAACTATCCAGATTGGTAATAAGTAAAAGCCATTAGACTTTTCTTCAAAAATATATTAAGTACACTTTTTCACTGACCAACTTCAGTGTTCTCACCAGTTCTCTTTTCTCATGTTGGTGACAAATTGAATACTCATACTCTCTTTTCAGTTCTTTTCTTTTTTCTGGGACTTTTAATCATATTAACAATTCTTTCCTTTTATAACAGCTTCCTCAAGAAACTCTGGTATTTTCTCCCATTGCTCCCTCTTCACATCAGAACCAAACTGCCTGGTTTTCCCTCTACATACTTGAAGCACTTCCATCTCTGAAAATCCAAATTCTATGTATCACTCAGGACCTATTCCCATGCCATCTTCCTCATGAGATTTTCATTCCTCCTCCCAGCTAGTATTTTCTCCATCCATGGAACTTCCATAGTATTCCAGCCTTTCTTAAAGATGACTACAGTTTTCTGTGAACATGAATTTGTCCCCAAAAGAGTTTCGAATAGGAGCATCACCACCACCACTAATTGTTTCTGAGCATTCCAAGGTAACAAGCCTACCATGCAACATCTCCTTGTTGGCCCTAATACATGATGTTCCTCCTTGTACCACAGCTGCTACTTTGCTGTCCACTGGCTAACACCTGAATGCACTTTGGAACCCTCATGATACCTACTGCCTGATGTTTCATGTCCACCTGAAAGAGAATTATTTAAGCCTCTTTTGTGTTACACTCAGATACAAGGCCATCAAATTAGTTCTTGGTCCCTGATACTTTACTTAAATCACATGTGGAGTCTACACATGGCTTGTCTATAGACATCAGGACACGGTGGTCTGAGCCAGAAATTAATCTATGTCATATTGACACTCTCTCATCCTGCTAGACAATTTCATTACCAGGTCAGCAATTTATAGTAGGTTCAGCTTCATTAGTAGGTTAGTCTGTCTTCTTCATAAAATGAGCTCACTTCCAAACAGCCCCACAGTCCCTCCTAAAACAGACATCTAGCACACCTGCCAGTTTGTTAGATACAGCTGTATGTGTTTACAGTGTAGCCACAGATTAGGCTGAAACTAGATTTTGCTCGCCCACTCCCTAATTCCCAATTCCAACTGCCCTAATTCCCAATTAGATTGTGATCAGTTTGAAGGACAGGATCTATATTTCATTATCATTTCTCCAATCAACCTTTGCACAGTGCTTCACACACAGTAGGAACTAAATAAAAACCTGAAGAATTAATGATAGAATACAACACCAATTTCCATTTTTATCAATTTCTCTTGAATTTAATGTATCCTTCCAAGTTTGAATAGCTCTTATAATAAGTTTTTGTGTGTAAATGATACGTAGAGAATATAAATAAACAATTATGCTAATAATTCTTCCCCCAATTTTAGGACAGAATGTTACTACTGTTATATGGGAAATATCATACTCTATCACTGGTTTCCATTAAAACCAGAGTGTATTTAAAGGGAAATGGAGAGCCAAGGGTTTTTATTTTCCCCAGTTTTATTCTATTTTAAATAAATAGGCAGTTTAAATTTATGTAAATAAATGCATATAAGATATTTGCATGGAGGCAGATCTTTGTTTCCTATGCTTTTCAGCCTATATTTTTAGGCTCTGTCAGATGGGAATAGGGTAGAAAATTGTATATTTTTAAAGAGTTTTGCTTTGGGGTGAGATTTTTCATGGGTCTGCAGAGGGGTAATGTTCTCCTAGTGGATGTTTTCATATTAAATATCATTCGCCACTGTCAAAACAAAGTACTCACAAAGTCCAAGCTTGGGGAAAAATATAAGACATAATGAGGAAAAAAAGAAACAAATGTTTATGAGCTAAGGTTATTGTATTCTTTTCTTTATTAAACAAATTTATAAAGGAAAAAATTTGTCATCTTCTGTGCAAAAGACCAACTGAAGATAAATTTTTTGTCTTATAGCTGTTCTCTTTATTATAAATGTATTTATAATGATGATTCCCAACTAGATGTACTATTGGCAATAAAAATGATCAGTTATTTGGTGTTTGACACATTTAATGGGGGGGAAGAGTTGCGTGGTGTATATCCACTAGTCATAATTAAGAGAATCACAGGACTATTTTGATTGTCTTTGGTGTGTTTTACAATATTAAAATTTTTGTCCTGTATGTTAAAATTAGCAGTAAATCAAGTTATTTTTGTAGTTGTGGCATAAACTGCTAGATATTTCCCAATATCCACTTTTACTTTCTTTCTTAATTATACACTAACTTTATTTCAAGATAATTCTCTTTGGAGCTAGGTGGTCATATTTTGTTCTATTTCTGTATGATAAATTTGTAGCAACTGAAAATCATATTTTTCCAACCTTCAGACTTTTTCTTCTCAGCGGGGTGAAATACTACACAATATCCTGGCTTCTTGGATTTTCCAGCCCAAGTGGCTAAAATATCCCTGGTATGGGAGTATTAAAGCCAGAAAATTTAAAAATAAGTTTTAGATTTTGCTTTGTACTTACCATAATGTTTTCTGGTTCTTTACTTTTGTGTTTCACTTTCTTTCTTTGCATCAATTTTGAAGTTTAATATTTCCATGGACAGGAAAGCCTTAGTATAGGAGGGGAACCCAAAGAATGTACCCAATGAGATGAAATCTTTTAAGGGAGTAAGGTAGACAGAAGGTTTTAAAAACAGTGATGAATAATGGCAAGTTAAGTTACAATGATGGAAAGGCATTTTAGAGTATCCTGAGTCTAAAATGAGGGGAAAATACAGAATATCACATTTACTAAGAAGACAGAAAGTGAAGATAAGGTCAGTTCTACAGTTGCAGACAGAAAATTTGAAATCATGTTCCAGATGAGAAACTGAAGTCTAGAAAATTATTTGTCTAACCCCACATTGTGATGCATTTAGGGTGCTCTCCCACCTCACAGTGCTGCCTCAGGTGAATGTGAAATGGGGAAGTCATTGAAACCCAGGTTTACAAAGCTGATTTCAATGCAAACACTATAGGAGGCAAGGAGGGAAGCACAGAGGTGCCAAGGCAAGGTCTCCAGAAGGAAATCTTAGTCAGAATCTCAGGGGAATCACTTATCTCTTTTATTCCTGAAGTCAATAAAGGAAAAGTCAAACTTTTCATTCCCACCCCACAACGAGGTGGCAGCATGTTAGAATGAACAGCTTTGAACTCTCAACACTTACAAGTGGAAGAGGGAAAAGATGATTGATCAGCACTGGAGACATAGATAGAATCCCCTTTTGACAAGGTGCGGTATTACTGCATGGCAAGGACAGCTCAGGTGGTCTCTCGTTGTCTGTTCTTGTCTTTATCCTGGGGGACACGAACAGGCTTAGAATCTGGTCCGTGACCCACTTCTGCCCACAGGCAGGCCCTGGTAGGGAGTAAGATGGTTTTGTCTGAAGGGAAAGATAAATACCGTTCTAGCTACTTGAGACCCCAACAAACGAAATAACATCACAAGCCCACAAAATGATGGCCCTTTTTCGTATAACCCTAGAATAATTACATTTAATTTTGAGAATCTCAGGATAACAAAGATGTAGGTTAAATGGAAGGAGCCACAGGAGAGCTGAAAAAGTATTTAGAGAAACATTGTTGGTTTATACCTACAAATTTACAGATTAAAGACTGCAACTAAATAATAATGTATCCTGGGTCTGAATATCTGACCATAAATATTCAAAAAAAAAAGAAAAGAAAAGAAAAGTGATTTAGCTAGCAATCAGGAGCATGAATACAATTAAATTACTAATTTTAGTTTGAAGAAATTAATTTGATATGTGTTGGGCAGGTGGGAGGGGGAAGAAGGGATGGGTATATTCACACCTAATGCATGCATTGCACACCATCTGGGGGCTGGACACACTTGGAGCTCTGACTCAGGTGGGGCAAAGGCAATATATGTAACCTAAACATTTGTACCCCTGTAATATTCTGAAATAAAAGAAAAAAGATATGTGTCTAGTTAAAACTAAAGTCCTTCTTGCCTTCTGGCTTGTTCAGGCTTAATCACTGTAGACAAAGTACTATTAGTATGTCCTTTGCTTTGATAAAACTGCTCCACCTACCCCAAATTATTCTCTCCACCAGGCTTTCTTTTCATCTTGCTTTACCAGAAATTGAAATCATTGCAATGTGTAAGGAAGGCCTTGCCTAAAGCATTATCTATAAGAATGTTTCTGATAAAGTGTATGTGTTACTTAGAATGGAGAGTAGCATCCTGGGGTCTCTCTTCAGAACAGCAGCCCTAATTTGTTCATATAGGTTTTCAGTTTCTACCTTAGAAAGAACAGTAACATAGTCCTCAAGGGAAAACTTCTGAGGAAATTAATGTCACTGGAAATAGGCCTATGCTTAGCCTGATAAGCCCTTACCTAGCTGAACAACATAATTTTGTAGAACTATGAAGGGCATGCTCGGAAAGCAGTTGCTGGTTGAACAACAGTACTGTTAGGAGGACAAACTTTTCAGATTCCCCAAATGTGATGTTTTAAAGTCAGGAATTGAAAAGTTGATTGAAGAATCACTTTGCCATTTATGCATCTCAAAGCTAACTCATTTACTCTCCAAGGTATATTCCTTAAAACTCTAGTTTAGGGCTTAAAATGTACAACCTGAGAGCCAAACCCAAATGCTGCCTGTTTTGTAAATACAACTTTATTGGAACACATACATGCTCATTTGTTTATGGATTGCCTGTGGCTATTTTTCCCAGACAAATCTGCTATAATAACAGAGTTGAATGGTTGCGATGGAGACTACATGGCCAGTAACAGCTAAAGCATTTACTAGCTGGACCCTTATTGAAAATGGTCACCAACCTCTGCTCTAGTTCCTTGGGATGTCAACAAGTATTACCTGATCATAAAGTTTGGGAGACACTCAGTTAAATAAAATTAAGGTTATCTGTGAGATTTGAGTCTTTGACATATTAAATCCCCAGGGAGGCACAGGGATGGCTCACAAACTTATTAATATTAGAGACCACAAACCCTTTTTTCATGGAGTATCTTGAAGGACCTGTTTTCTATAAAGCATGATTAAATGACCACTATAGCAGCCACTCAATTAACAGGAATATTAGTAGAGTATCTACTAAGTGCTAAACATTAGAGATTCAAAGATGTTTAAGATACTATCTTTGCTCTCAAAGAGCTAACTGACTATTAGGGAGTCAAATATTAAGCAAATAATTGCAGTGCAGTGCAGAAACTGCTAAACTACAACTTATAGAGTGATCAATAATAGTTCAAAGGAAAGAAAAATCAACTTTGATTGGAGTGAGTTGAAGTTGGAAATCATAAGAAAAGTATAGAGGAAAAGACACTTGAACCATGCTTTCAAGAAAGTACAGAAATTTTCCATGCAGAAAATGTAGAGAATGTTATCCCAGACAGAGAAACCAATACCAATATAAAACCAAATTTTTAACTTAGAAACTATATGAAATTTGTTTTTGAGAAGTCAAGAAGATATTTGGTTCAAGAAGTGGGTAGAGCTCATGTCCCTAACCGTGAGGGACATGTAAAAGATCTATGAGAAACATAATTAATGGCCAAGATAGAGATGTAACATCACATACCATCTGTGTTGCCACCATACAAAATGATGAAGCAAATCAGCAATGCTTCCATTTCCCACAAAAAGCAAGAGTTTGGAAACTACAATGGAACATAAAATTCAGAGAAAACAGGGAAATTTTTTAAAATCATTTTATTTCAATAGATTTATGGGTACAAATGGTTTTTGGTTACATGGATGAATTGTATAGTGGTGAAATCTCAGCTTTAAGTGTACCTGTCACTTGAATAGTATACACTGTACACAACCAGGCATCTGTTGCTCTTCTTATCCCCCCTAAAGGGGCAACAGGGCACAAGTAACCCTTGGGAGTGACAAGTCATTTCCCAAAGATTGGGGCACTGGTATATCCCATTTGGGAGTTTAGACCCCAAAACAAAGGTATTGGAATACCTTGTTAATCGACTCCTCCATGAAAACTACAAGCAACAAAAGACAGGGTAACCCCATAGCCCATCACAGTGCCTTCCTTCTCAAACTAGCAGAGGGCAGTGGAGCCACTCACACAAGAGTGATTCACCACCTGGGAGACTAAGCAAGAGGTCCAAATTTACTAATCTCCTTTGGCAAGCAATAAAGACAATAGGTCAGAGTCAACCCAACAGGCTAAAACACCTCTAAGGAGATACAGGTCAGAGCACATTACCCCAGCACTGTCAAGGAACATCCCTTTGGGGTCCCAGAATTAAAGCCATAACCCAGCCCCAGCACCCCCAGTTCTTGACAAAGTAGCCTGGTGAGAAAGAATCAGTGAAAGAACACTGGAAATATGAAGAATCATAGAGAAAAGTTTTCCCCCAAAGCAAATATTCGATCTCCATCAATAGACAGCAACTTACATGATACAATTAAATTGACAGAGGAAGAATTCTGAATATGGATTGTAAGAAAACTCAATGGAATTGAAGAGAAAATAGAAACTCAACATAAAGAAATCACAAGAACAATACAGGAAAACGAATGAAAAATTCTCTAAAGAAATTGAAATACTAAGGAAAAACCAAACAAAAATCTTGGAAATGAAAGAGGCTTTCAAAGAACTTCAAAACACAGTGGAAAGCCTTAAGAACAGAATGGATCATGCAGAGGAAAGAATCTCAGAACTTGAAGATAATGCCTATGTGAAGATATGCCAAATTGGATGAAGAAAAAGAACTCAAGAGACAAGAACACAAGACACAAGAAACAAGAGACAAGACCAAAACATACAAGAAATGTAAGATTATGTAAAGAAGCCAAATATAATAATCATTGGCATCCCTGAGAGAGAAAAAGAAAATACATAAGGGCTGGAAAACTTATTTCATGGAACACTGGAGGAAAATATGCCTGGCCTGATCAGAAATCTAGACATCTAGATAAAAGAAGCACACAGAACTCCTAGGAGACACAATGTGAAAAGGCAATCATCAGGGAAATTTTTAAGTGATAATTCAATTGTAGCTTCATTTATGCAGTGATTTTCAACTTCTCTTAGGTAATGAATGGAGACATGAGTTGAAAATATGGATACTTGCCAGGTAGAGAAGGGAATTTTGACTTTAGAAAAAGAATGTAGATTTCATCATGAAGGAGACATATTCCCAATTTGCCTGACAAGCTACAAATTTCCATAATGTTAACCTGAATATATTTGGAAGCTCAACCAATAAAAATACCTGGCACAAAGATTGACATGAAATGCAGCTAGAGATGGGGAAAAACATAAAATTTTTAAAAAGATGCTTTGGAAACCACAGATAAGCTAAAGGCCAGCAGAGTAAATAGTAAAGAATAGTAAAGAATTGGCTATTAATGTACTTAGCATTTTATCTTTTAAGACAGTGACAGGGACCCTGATAAAGGCTGCTATGGGAAAGATCTAGAAACATTAACAAATATATTTTTTGTTTATAATTTTTAAATTCTGCCTTAATTTTCAAACTATTTTCCTCTTTGAATTCACTGATTTTTCTCCAGGTAACAACCTTCCTCTCTATCTTTAACTGATCCCTAGAGCATCCACTTCTTGGCTTTTCCAACTCTATCCCCTTTACACACTCTCTAGCTCTGTTAATAGTAACTCCATTGAGACAACAAAGGCTCTCTGAAATGGGACTTCTCAACTTTTCTCGCTTTTACCTAAAAATGTCTGTAGATCTTTACCACTTTTCTCTTATTGTCCTTCTCTCTTAAAAGAAAAAATGCCCTTGCTCCATTATAAGACTGACCTTTCAATGTTACATTTGATCTCATTTGACACCCAGAACTTGTCTCATAACTGCTCTCTTTAGTCATCCCCTTCAATCTTGTGCTTGTATTGGCTTCTTCCTTCATGTACAAATATGCTAACGATTCTCCAATTCTAAATAAATTGTTCCTCTCCCCTGCCTTTCTACCTCTTCCCTTTTCATTCCTGTAAATGCTCATAGGAGTAGTTCTCCCTCAATTCCTCTATTTTAAATTGCTCACTTTGACCCTAACCCCAGTGTAGTTTCTATCTACACCACTTCACTGAAACTCTTCCATAAAAATCACCAGTAATACCACTGCCAAATCAAAGAGTTTTTGCTCTTTCCCTATCTGGCTTTATCAGAAGCATCAGACAGTATTAAACGTAGGCTCCTTCACAAGACACACGTCCTCTGGCTCCAGTGACCTTGAACCACCTTCTATTCCTTTTCCTACTTATCCTCCCACCAGGTGCATCACGTGTTTGTCAAAGTTCTGTTCATTCCTCATTCCTGCTTTCTATACGTGACTTTTATCTCACAATCCTTTTGTAGGCCTTCATATTCTTTTACACTAGACTATCATAGCAACACCCAAATTGAACCTGCTGCTGTCCTGTCATTTCTTTTATCCTTCCTTAAACTGGCCCAAGGATTATCTTATTAAAACAAATATCAGATCATCACAGAAAGAAAAAGAACACTTAAAATCTGTATAGAACCATGCAGATTTCCAAGCACTGTTATAATTATTGGATGGATAACATTCACTGTCCTGTCAGTATTACTCCACTAATCTTAAGGGCTAATATATTAAGGCTCTAAGAGGGTAAATGACGTTCCTAGGATCACACCATTTATAAGGGGCCGACATCATCTTTCAACTTGTGACTTTTGACTTCTTAATGTTAGGCAGATGCTTCCAAGCCACTGCTTTCCTGCAAAAACCCTTAGTCTGGTGAATAGGATTAATTATCTAGCATTCTCTACCTTCCCATCTCATCTTGCTCTATACACAGTAGTATATTCAAAGTGCTTCACACAATGTAAGCACATAAAGTTTATAATTATTTCTATTTTCATCTTTCTCACCTTGCCATGGGTTTCCCAACTTCCTATCTTTGCCCATACCTTTTCTTTCTTTTCCTTCTTTAGTTTCTGAATCCATGTAAAAGGTTTTAATGGATCATTTAAAGGCCCACTTACATGAAATGTATTCATATGTAACAGTTCTGCTATCACATGTGTTTCCTTCTGTTTGTGAGTATATCTGCCTCATTAAACTCTTATTTTCTTGAGGCACATTGTGATTTTTAAAATTCTGTTCTTCCCCTTCCTAACACAAAAAACTGTGTTTTGCACATGTTATGAGTATAAAAGTATGCCTGTTGATATAAATGTTATCATCCCTATTTTACAAGTTCATACCTACTCTTAAAGCCTTTGAAGCTTGGCTAGAGCCCAACCACTTTATCAAATTGTGAGCGAGTTGTCAGTGCAGCACCCTAGCTGGAAATAATCCAATTTTTGCAAGGCAAAGTGGGAAAGATTATTATATCTATTTATGTAAATGATATTTTTGTCAGTTCCAGATATTGCTTTATTTTAAAAATGTAAGTGATAGTGTTGTGATTGTGTTTTTTTGGTACATTATAGGTGTACACATTTATGTGGTACATGTAAAATGTTGTTACCTACATAAAATTCATAATTATCTACTCAGGGTACTTAGGGTATCCATCACCTAAGTATTTATCATTTCTGTGTGTTAAGTACATTTCAGATCTTCCCTTCTAGCTATTTTGAAAAATCTTATACATTGTTGTTAATTATAGTCACCCTACTCTACTATCTACATTAGAACTTATTCCTTCTAACTGTATGTTTGTACCCATTAACCAACTTATTTTCATCACACTCCCCTCTTCATATACTCTTCCGTCTCTCTGGTATCTATCATTCTAGTCTCAACCTCCACGTAATCTATTTTTTTAGCAACCACATATGAGTAAGAACATGCAACATTTGTCCTTCTGCACCTGGTTTATTTCTCTTAACATAATGACCTCCAGTCCCATCCGTGTTGTTGCAAATGACATAATTTCATTCTTTTTATGACCAAATAGTATTTCTCTGTGTGTGTGTGTGTGTGTGTGTGTGTGCATATGTGTATCACATTTTTCTTTTCCATTCATCCATTGATGGACACTTAGGTTAAGTCCATATCTTTGCTATTGTGAATAGTGCTACAATAAAAAGAGTGCATGTATCCCTTTGATATACTGATTTCTTTTCCTGTGGATAAATACCCAGTAGTGGTATTGCTGGATCATATTTTTAGTGTATATGAGAAATCTCCATTCTATTTTTCATACTGGCTGTACTAATCTACATTTCCAACAAAAAGAGTCCAAGAGTTCCCTTGTCTCCACATCCTCATCCACATGTTGCTTTTTGTCCTTTTAGTAATAGCCATTCTAACTGGGGTAAGATGATATCTCATTGTGATTATTATTTGCAATTCCCTGATGATTAGTGATGTTAAGCATTTTTTTCACATACCTCTTGGCCATTTTTATGTCTTCTTTTGAGAAATGTCTATCTTCTTTTGAGAAATGTCTATTCATGTTCTTACCATGTTTTAATGAGATTATTTGTATTTTTACTCTTGAGTCGAATTCCTTGTATATTCTAGATATTAGTCCTCTGTGGATGAGTAGTTTGCAAATATTTTCTCCCATAGGTTGTCTCTTTACTCTGTTGATTGTTTCTTTTGATGTGCAGGAGGTTTTTAGTTTAATGAAGCCCCATTTGTCTGTTTTTGGTTTTGTTTTTCATGCTTTTGAAGTCTTACCCATAAAATCTTTGACTACAATACAGTGCCCTGATGAGTATTCCCTATATTTTCTTCTGGTAATTTTATAGTTATAATTTTAGGATTGCTTTTACTATGTCTGTGAAAAATGGCATTGGTATTTTGGTAGGGATTACATTGAATCTGCAGATTGCTTTGGGCATATGGTCTTAATAATATTAATTCTTCCAACTCAAGAACATGGAATGTCTTTCCCTTTGTGTCTTCAATTTATCTCATCAATGTTTTGTAGTTTTTCCTATAGAGTTCTTTCACCTCTTTGGTTAAATTTATTCCTAGATTTTCTGTAGCTATTATAAATGGGATTGCCTTCTTGATTTCTCTTTTAGTTATTTCATTATTAGTGTATAGAAAAGCTACTGATTTTTGTATGTTGATTTTGTATACTGCATCTTTACTGAATTTGTTTATCAGTTCTAAGAGGTTTTTGGTGGAATCTTTTCGTTTCTTTATCCATATCATCATGTCATCTGCAAGAAGGATAGTTTGACTTCCTGTTTTCCAATTCAAAACGCCTTTTATTTCTTTCTCATGCCTGATTGCTCTGGCTAGGACTTCCAGCATTATGTTGAATAGAAATGGTAAAAGTGGACACCTGGTCTTCTTGCAGTTCTTAGAGGAAATTCTTTCAGCTTTTTCCTATTCAGTATGATGTTAGCTATGAGTTTTTCATATATATATATTATACTTTATTATTTTGATATATGTTCCTTCTATGACTAGTTTATTGAGATTTTTCATCATGCAGGGATATTAAATTTTATCAAATGATTTTTCTGCATCTATTGATTTAACCATATGGTTTTTGTCCTTCATTCTGTTGATGTGATGTATCATGTTTATTGATTTGTGTATGTTTAACCATCTTTCCATCCCTGGAATAAAACCCATTTGATCATAGTGTAATATCTTTTTGATGTGCCATTTACTAGAATTTTATTGAGGATTTTTACACCTATGTTCATCAGGGACATTGGCCTATAGTTTTTTCTTGTTTCATCCTTGTCTGGTTTTGGTATCAAGGTAATACTGGCCTTGTATCATTATACAAGTGAGGGAGAATCCCTTCCTCTTCAATTTTCTTCAATAGTTTGAAAAGTATTGATATTATTTATTCTTTATACATTTGGTAGACTTTGGCAGTGAAATCCATCTGGGCCTGGGCTTTTTATAGGGGGAGATTTTTTATTATTGATTCAATCTCATTACTCATTATTGGTCTGTTCAGGTTTTTTATTTCTTCATGATTCAATCTTGGTAGGCTGTATGCTTCCAGGAATTTATCCATTTCCTCTAGGTTGGATTCTGGGTGCATGCAATAATGTAGTCTGTGTATGATTTCTTTGCCTGTAAACAGCATCAGTGGTATCTGTGATTTCCTTGGTGGCTTAGGATTCAAATGTTAGTGGAGGCTGTGGTGAAGTTTTGCTGGGGACTGGCACACTAGGTAGGACAGTCTTCAGGCCCCAGTGGTGGCAGCAGTAGGCTGAACTTGCCTGTCCTTGGGCCCCAGGACAATGTATGCTGGTACCAGTTTTAGCAGGCCCAACCAGGCTTATTCTTGGGCTTCCAGGTGGCTTGCTTAGGTGCTAGGAATAGAAGCAGTGGCTGAGTGGGAGGGTGGGATCCTGAGCAGTGGGTGTGGTATGAGCAATGACAGTAGCAGTGATGAAACAATCCTATGGGACCCAAATGGTCCATAGTGGTGTTGGCAATGGTCTAGCGGCCAGTCTCCAGACCTGCAGGTGGCATGTGAGGTCACTACCAGCTGTGGTGGTAAAGGTAGGTCGAGTGGGCTCAATGTCAGACCCTGGGAAGAGTGCTCGGGTCCCACTTGTGGTGGACTGGGCTGGGCAATAGCCAGGCCTTTAGAAGGTGTATTCAGGCACTAGCCAGCACTGGCCAGAAGTGAAGCCAGGCTGGGCTATGCTCTCAAGTCCCCTAGTGGTACATATGGACTCTGGCTATGGTATATAGGGGCAGGGAGAGCCCCCTGGCTGCCAGAAAAATGCTGGCAGCGGTTGTGCTGTGGGCCTACCATTGGGAAGGACAGAGTTGTCTTACCACTGAATAGCCATAAGCAGGCTGCTGGGAGGCTCTGGTTTTGCCCACACTTGAACCTACAACAGTCTGCAGCCACAGGAGTTGCAAGCAGTGGAATTCGTCCTCAGTATGCATGAGAATGCACAGCTGCCCTTCTGCAGGAGAAGTGGGATTGCTGTCTGTGTCTGTTTCCTCAGCCCTGACTGCAGGTTAGGAGGCAATCCTGTGAGGGCTGAGCTCTGAAAATGGTGCCACGCTGCTGCTACCCAGGACTCGGGGCAGAATGAGCTCTCTCTCTAGAGCAATGCCTTCATGTAGTTTCCAGGGAGCTCCCTATGTTAGTCTTGGGACTCACAAAAATCAAGGGGTTCTTCCATGGCTAGGATGGTAGAAGTCCATGGCAGGAATGTGGACCACTGGGTGTCTTATACTTACCCTTTCCCTACAGTGGGAAGTCTCTCTTGGCTCCCAGTCAATCCCAGCTGAGCAGGCCGCCTTGCTTCCTTTACTTTCCTTTTATTGGGTGTTTCTTATCACTTCTTTGCCAAATACCAACGTTCTCTTTTGAATAATCTTTCAAATAGTAATTATCTACTCACTACTTCTGTTCTCCTTAGAGGACGAGGTAAGCAAGAGAAGCCTCTAATCACCCACCTTGAATCCCCTACTAGAACAGATTTTCCAGTGACTATTATTAATATGCATCCTTTTCTTGTGTCATAATTTTAATTTTAATAAAAAATCATTATTCTTTGTATTTATTTTAGGGCTCTTATTTTCATACCTTTTGTTCTTTGGACTATCCTAATTTATACATCTAAGATAAGTTTATTATTGTGAATATTTAAATGACATTAATAAAATTACAATTCTAAAAATACTATGCTCATTGTTGATATTTTAGAATATGCAAGAAATAAAAAAATACATATTTTCCCATGTTCGCAGCACCACAAGATAATAATTCTTAGTAATTGAATGTGTTAGTATCCTGGTTTTTATTTATCTATAACAAAAATGAAATAATTGTAGATTCAGTTTTGTACCTTATTTCATATATCTAATATAATACCATAGCATGTCCTCATGCCCTTAAATATTTTATAAACATCATTTCAATGCCCTCAGAATTGCCTCATTACGTACCACATTTTAAACATTTTTTTTATTTTAGTGTTTTAAATTATTTTCAATGTTACTATTATAAATAATGTTGTGACAAATATTTTGTACATAAATATTTGTGCTTCAAGTTGTGGAATTATAAAAATCTTAAATTCACACTTTGATTTTGCCTTGTTTACAACTTTACTTGAAACCATAGGTCATAAGTTTCTAGAGTATTGAATGAGAAACCTTAAGAGTAAAAGTATTTGTGAGCATAAAATATTGAACTAGACAATCCACTTTGTCAATAGAAAGTTGAAGAAATTTATAAATCAGATGCTAGGAAGGTGCCAAGAAAAGAGCATTAGCAGCTTGGGTAGAAGATTCTGTTTACAGTAGATCTACACACGTTTTGTACCTATCATCATAAAATTAAATTTGTCTAGAATTTGTTGAGATGGGCAGAAAAGATTTTCTGTAATACTCTATTTTTAAGTTCAACGATTTTTTGTTTTCACTTATGGAATACAATTGTCCTTAAGGCTATAAATCTTGTAAATCTGGTTTTACATGTTTGTTTTAAGAAATTGAATTTACTTGCTATATGTTTGTTATAGAAAATTGTATTTATTAGAATATGTTTGCTGTAGAAAATTGAATTTACTTCCCTAAGTTGTAATACACAAATCAGCATAGTAATGATTAACTAACTTAGTGTCTGTGCCGTCACTAATTTTATTCTGTAACTTTAGCAGATGATGTGAATTCACTGAGAATTACAATATTCTGCCTTTTCTTTCCTCTACATTACTATTAGGGAAAAATTGTTTGTAATTCCAACAACTTCACTTCTAAAGAATACATGAAAATTGTTTCTTCATCTAGATACACTTATAAAAACTGGAATTAATGGAAAATGTTATAAAATTTCAATTTTTTTCTACATTTTGCTAAAGATATTGATGTAAAAGTTCATTTATTCAACAAACTCATATTAAGCATTATTATGCAAGGCACTGCACTGGTTACTAAGGATACAGTCCATAATGAACAAAATATTTATGCCAAGTCATAGTTCCAGTGACAATAGATAAGAGTACCCAAGGCACTATGCCTTTGCCAACACTGTGTTGAACCTTGAAGATTTTATTTGCCAAATAAAGCATATCATTTTGTTAATTTGATTATATATTATTACTACTGAAGTTAAAATTCTTCTTATATCTATTTTCTTTTTCACGTACTCATTTTTCTCCTGCGATTTTTAATTTAATTTAGTCATGGGGCACTTTTTATGTTAAGCATGTTGATCCTTTAGTCTATACTATTTATGGTAAATATGCATTTTGTTTCAAATATATGCATTACCTATTTTACATATGGAAGAGTTTTTATTTCCATTGATTGTTTTTTTCTTTATGGTATTTGATACCATTTTATGTTTAGAAATGTTTCCCATCCCAAGATCAGGCACATGTTCATTCATATTTTCTTCTATTTCTCTTGTTTTCATCTCATATTAAATCTTTAAGCCTTTGGAAATTAACTTTGGTATATGGTATAAGTCAAAGAGCTAAATTTATTTAATATCGAATTTCTTATAAGCTGACTACAAATTAACTTATTAACTCTGTCAAATCTCACAGCAATTATGCTATTTGTTCTCTTTTATATTTTAAATGTCTTTTATGGTTAGATTTTTAGTTTGTTACTCCTCTTCAATATCTGAGCCTTCAGAAACTGTTTCAGATTCAGCTCCAAAATCTTTCACGTGGTCCAAGTAATAGATTACCTTGCAGATACAGGTATTTGCCTTTGTGGGAACCCTGCCTCTCTTACATTTTTACCCTTTATTGTTTTGAGTTCCAGTTACATCTTCCTGGGGTTTTTTTTTTTCTGTTTTATTTTGTTGCATACAGAGAAGGTTTCTAGGATAGTTCTTCTACTTCTTGTGAAATAAATATGCAACAATTAAAAATTATGTTTCATAAAGAATCTGGACGTTTCATCATAGGCAAATCCTATATGGCCAGATGCTGAAGCCTTATTCTATCTTTACCTCCCAAAATGCAATATGTGCTAGAAATTACAGGTAAACTATGAAACATATTCAATATCAGAGTCACATCACTAGGAAGCATCATTCATATCAAAAGTGCATTTTTATTTCTTGATCTCTTGCATCAGAAGTGAGAATGCTTTCAATAATAATCTTCCTTAGGTTGAAGAAATATGAAGATGCTGAGCCCCTCAGGATAACTATGTTCAACAGATATTACAGTGCTTGCACATAGCAGGTACTAATAAATACCAATTGTTTGAGAAGACTATACTAAAACACAAAAGAATGAGGTGGCTAGACTTTGTCCCAACTAAGTTATCAAATCTGTAAGCATGTTATTTTACATAAATATATACCATTTATATATTTTGGTATGCAAAATGTATACTATCTATATATTTTGTCACTCAAGTTTCAATTCCAATTTAATGCATTCAATCTACTGTAATTGCACACAACTCCAAGGAGTAAGAAGACATAAATATCTACTGATAGAAAACTGGATATAAGCTTTTAGTTGTATTTAAGGGAATTGGTACAGTAAGGCAGAAGGATCAAAGGGGGAATTATCCCAGGAATATGGGAAAGAAGAGATGACATAGGTGGCACTTCAGTGACAAAATTTAAATGAATATTTTGATTCCTTGCTGTAGACAGTTACAATGTAGTCAAGCCAGACATGTACACTGGGGGAGAGGAATGGCATATATGTACAGTAACCATACCTAATTTCCTTTATACATCTATCAATAATTTAATCTCTAGGCTGGGCCCCCACCTCCACAAGGGACTATTTTTTCTTCCATTAATACTCTAGCAAACATTGTGGTCTCTACAGAAATGTCTGGGTACATTTTCTTGGGAAAGGGAGCAAAATTTTATGCCCACATGCTGGATACACGTGTATGTTGTTCATGGTACTTCATTCCATCCACTTACAAACTTTTCACTGCAAATCCATGACATTTTCACTTTAATGGCACTCCTATAACAATTCATAACTCTTGGCAACTTTGGTTGTTTCTCTCTTAATCAAAATAGAACATTAGAATACATATAAGCAAAGAATGACGTTAGTCTAAAGATAAAGATGAATTCATTCTAATTTACTAAAAAGTATTCACAAATTTTATTATTTTAACTATCATTTATAACAAATTACCTGCAATACATGCCAGTGTACATGGTAGTTGAAAACCACTGCCATTTGTCAACTAAAATCCTGATCATCTGAAAAAAGTGAAGGTAACCAACAATTATAAGTATCCTCTACTAAAAGAGAAAGAAATAAGTTGCTCTAGCCACTGAAAAATGTCAAAGCACAGCCAAATGTAACAATACATATATTCATTAATAAACCATGAGTGTGAAGAAATATTTGGTTTTCCCAGTATTTTTTAACATAAAATTTCTTCCAGCAAAACATATTTTGTTGTCTCAGATGTACTGATGCCCAAAGCATGTCATTTATTGGATGACTTCACAAGAAATGAGGGAGGTGGTAGAACAGTATCCAGATGCTATTGGTGGCCATCGACACCTGGCACAGCACGGGGATAAGAATGGAGGAAATCCTGGCCATTGTTAGTGTGGAGATGACGCAGTATAGTAAGGAGGAGACAAGGAGAAAAGCTCATGTAGGTGGGCACATCAAGAGAGCTTTTAGAAGGCCATCAAGAATGATGGTTAAGGGAAGGAAAGCTTGCACAGCTACCAAGGTGTGGAAGAGTTGGGAGAAGAAAGAAGATTTAGAGATATGCATCTATAGGTAACCAATCAAACCCTCTTTACAGTTCTTGGAGGAATAAAAATAAAGTTTGGAATTACATTTAATTACTTTCCCTACTGTACTATCTTTCTATTGAGGTACAGGATTATTTTTTCATATATTCATTCATTCAGTCAACTATTCATTTACTCAACAAATATATATTGAGTGCCTACCATGTGCTAGGCTTTGGTCTAGGCAATGGGGATAACAGTGAATAAAATGAACAAAAATTCCCTGGCCTTATGGAGCTAATATCTTAGTGGAGAAAGACAGACAATACACAAATGATGGAAAAGTCATTTAGCATGTCTGATGGTGATTCTACTATAATACTATAGAGAAATACTATACTATATAGTACGTTATAGTATAACATATAGCACTATTGAGAAAAATAAAGCAAGAGTACAGTAAGTGTTGGGAAGATTGCCAAGTTAAACAAGATAAACAAGTTAAACAAGCCTCCCTTTCTTAAAGAGGTTACTTTTAAGAAAAGACCAGAAGGAAATGAGTTGGCTAATTGTGTGGATATGTTGGAACAAGTGCAAACACCCTAAGGTGAGGGTGGGTCTGGCACACTGTATTAAAGGCAAGTCCTTTTGTGTTTGGTAACACATACATGTTAATGGTAATGACAGACATAAAACAGTTCAGTATTCTTCAAATTATGGGTTGTTACCCATTAATAGGTAAGAAAACTAATTTCCTTAATGCCACAATTTTAAAAAAATAAAATGGAATAAATTAGAACAGAAAATAACTGAGAACATCATGGAGTATTTTTTTCAGTTGGAAGTTTTATTTCAGTAGTGAGTGTGTTTGTGTTTATACGTGAGAAAAAGAAGATGAGTGTTAAGTGGTATAATAGGTTGTGATGTAAAATATATTTCTTTACTATGGGCTTCAGTTAAAAATGTTTGAGTAATATGGAAGTAGACCTCCTTCCCGTTTAGTTGTTAATTTCTTAGTTTTGTATCTATCTTCATGGCAGTAATTCTCAATGGAAATGAAGTCTCCACAAGTACAAAAGTGGGACATTTCAGAATCATCTAGGCCACACTCCCCAGAGCCCCAGAAATTCTTGTAACTCCTCACTCTAATAAAGAATCACTACTTTCACAATCCATCACTAATACTGAATGCAATTTGTCACATTTCTGCCCCATAATCAGAGGTTTAACCACTCTAGATAAGCTTGGTAACCTTCTGGGCTAAAGCCATCTTTCTCATCATAAACATCATTGCTGATGAGAGCCAGAGCCCGCAGACTCAAGACCATGGCCCAGGCACTATCACAGAGTGGCGAGCATCATCTCTTGTAGGCTGGGCTAGAAGGGCTACCCTTTCCTAACCTCTCTGAGTACACACTCTGTCTAGTGTGCAGTCTTTCATTTATCTCTGTATATATCTGAAGACTTGAGGTCTCAGTGTAAGTTTAGATCTCTATTTTGGTGAAAGGAGAAGCATCCACAAGACCCACATGCACGGAAATGCTCTATTTGTTTGACTTTAAGTTGAGTTTGTCCTGAAATGTCACTTGCAAGCCAATTTGTTGTTCCCAGCACAATCAACAATAGTCTTTACACACTAAATTCTTCCCTACTTACTTGCTACAAAATAAAATGTTCATCCTAATTGGCCTAATACCTGTGTCCTTTATGAACTCTTGCCTACTACCAGCTTCACAAAGTTTGTGTTTATGACTCGATTTTATTTTCTGCTTCTCTGTTGGTTTATTACTGGACTGTCTTTTAACTAGTTAGCCATTTTTAGTGACAGTTTCAGCTCTAAAAAGATACTCTTAGTATTTTATACTACAGAAAACTTAGGTAGTATTATCTTGGACATAGTCATACATTCTGAGACCACAAGCTCTGGATCAGCATTTTGCTTATATTCTGTAGATTTCTTAAAATGATGGATATTATTACCATCTATAGACCAACATTTGTCTAGTTCCTCATACTCTTCCAAGAATATTTAATAAATATTAAGTAGAAACTGCTCTTATATATTACTATACTAGATTAAGGCAAATGTCATAGGTCCAGTCTCTTGTTGAGATTGTTTCCTTCTACAAAAACAGCCCCAGCTGCATTGACAACCTTACATTGTTGATGGATTAGTACTGTAGAAAAAACAGTTCTAACATATGCTCTGCTACTATGACAATAACAGTCTTATAGAATGCATAGATTGCAATGCAATCATTGTAAATGATTGTCAACTAATGTGTGATTGCATAGATTGAGTAGTCCTACTAATTTTAAAGATTTAATTACTTTTGACTACATGTTACATTAATGGCATAAGAGCCAAAAATATTTTCATATATAATTTTATAATATAAATATGAAAATAAATATGAGCAACATGAGAAAGATTCAAACACTGAAAAACAAATATAAATATGTAATTATCTGTCAGCTAGTTTTCTCCTTTCTCTATCAGCTAGTTTTATTAAATAAATTTTGGTGATAAGAAAAGATTAGGTATAAAAGCTTACATGGTAAAATCAATAATACTAAATATACTGGAGTACTCAATCTTATGATCATGTCAGTGAAGCATTTATTTATTGTTTTATCTATTCAGTGAAGCAAACAATAAATTGTGTAAACTACTATGTCACTAAATTAAAGAGAGATTTATGTTTGAGAAGCTATATTAGTACTTCCATTTAAAAAGATCTTTGTAAATATATTTCTCCAACATTGCATATTCAGATATTCAGTATTAGAAGTCATTGTCTTAAACAAGCAAATGGAATGAAAGAAAGGCTATAAGGTTTCTTGAATTAAAAGGCCCTTTTAAATCTGAAATTGTGGCATAGATTTCCCAAGAAATGTAGCCTATTTTACAGGAAAAATAGTGTAGGTTTTATCCCACTGAAATATTTTGCTTATCGTGTAATACCGAATAATGAAGGATTTCCTAAGGTTTACCTGAAATATAAAATTTAACAGAACATAGGAAAACGGGACACACCCAGTATCTGGGGAGAAAATAGAATTATAATTGTAACATTTCTTGGTCCATAATGCCCTTGAAATAGTGATGCCTGTTTAATGTAGTCTCTACCAGTTAAGACAACAGTATACAAATATTCTATTCTTAAATTTTATCTTCAGTCTTAAAAATAAAACCTATTTGGCTTCCTTTGAGAATCAGCCTCCCAACCCTCTCGACTCCCAATGTTTTCACCCAACAAAATATGTTTTCTAATTGCATTATATAGTGCCATAAACTTCTGGCCTTGGATTTTAATATATGTATACTTAACTTACAGAGAATAGCTTCGGTGTGGTGGCTCATGCCTGTAATTCTAGCACTCTGGGAGGCTGAGGTGGGAGGATTGCTTGAGCTCAGGAGTTCAAGACCAGCTTGAGCAAGATCAAAACCCCAACTCTACTAAAAATAGAAAAAAAATTAGCTGGGCAACTAAAAATAGAAAAAACTAGCCAAGCATGGTGGCGTGTCTGTAGTCCCAGCTACCTGGGAGGCTAAGGCAGGAGGATTGCTTAAGCCCAGGAGTTTAAGGTTGCTGTGAGCTAGGCTGACGCCATGGTACTCTAGCCCCAGCAACAGAGTGAGACTCTGTCCCCCCCAAAAAAAATAAAAAATAAAAATAAAATAAAACAAAATAAATAAATTACAAAGAATAGAGAGAGAGATGTAGGTATAATCAAAATCCAATGACTCGTTATCAGGTTTTTTTCACTAGATATTACCCTATCTCAATGGAATTCATTGTTCTCTTGTCAACCAAGTCCTGATGAAACCATGTTCTTATAAAGGCAAACAGGCAATCTGAGAGAGAGAGGTGGGTAGGGAGGACATTTCCTCCTCATCCCCACCCCCCCTACACACACACACTAGAATGTGAGCTTCTTCTGTTCTTCTAGGAAGAGCTTCTATCCTATTTACTTTCATAAATGTCTGAGTGTCTAGGGCATGGGTCATGCTTTTGAAATTTTTTTGATCGATTGCTTGAAAATATAAAATTTGAGTAATTCCCACTTATTCCTGGCCTCGAAGAAGGTGAGGATACTTGAGGGATGGTGATAAGATTAAACTGTGTTTAAAAAAACCATTTCAATTGATTACCAATTTTGAAAGTCCTAGAACACAATAAAAGTTAAGAAAAAAATACTCCTAAACCAAACATAGCCTCTCATCAATCATTTAGCAAGAACTTCAGTATCTTATTGTACTTTAATGCCATTGTTACTTGTATCATTTTTTCACTGCATATTACAATAAGATATATTATATACATATCAGGCTGAATCTGTGTGGATCCCATAAAATATGCTGGAAATTAGATTTTAAAATAAATCCTTTCCACTTCTATCAGTCTTCTCTGTGCCCACCTTCATTAAGGCTACTATCATTTTACAGATGCATAAATTGATCTCCCAGACTCTATACTTTTCCACTTCCAATCCATTCAGATTGATCCTTTTAAAACATTTGATCAAATCACATCCTTCCCCTTCTTTAAACTCTATCATGGGCTCCTTTTATTCTTCTTTAAGAAAAAAACAGACTTTTTAACATGGCTAGTGCTATCCAGCATGATTCATCTCCTCCTAATCCACCAACTTCATCTCCTACAAGTCTGTCCTTTCATTCATTCATCATGCTCCTGTCTGTTCCTCAAACCCAGCAAGTCCTTCCCCATTGCAGAGTCATGGTATATGCTCTTATCTGGAACTACAATCCCTTCCCCCAGCCCTACACATGAACTTTGCCTGTTCATTCCAGAAGAATCTCTGAAATATGCCATCTCCTTATACATGCCTTCCCATGCCACCTTATTTAAAGTGGCCATCCCATGTTATTCAATATCTCCTTACCTTTTATACTAATTATCATAATCTTTAATTATCTTATTTATTTTTTGCTGTTGTCTGTAAAGTTTCCCCAATCATAATATATTAAATAAGTTCCTCAGGAGCAGGGCATCTTACTCAATCTTTATCTTCAGTGATTGGCCCATAGTTGGTGCTTAATCAGCTTTGAAGAAAAAAATGCTTACCGCTGTTTGTGACACATAAAATGTTCAATCAATGGTAGCTTTTATCATTAGAGTGATGCTTTTATTAAAGGAAATTGCATAGATTATGAGGTAAAAGAGTGTATATAAATGCATAACTTGAGTAACTGTTTTTAGTATTGAAAGAAATTCACCAACTCAATAAATAAACACTGTGATGGTGGATAGCATTCAAGTTAATTTTATCATGTAATATTGAGATCCTGGGTTTAATTCAATGGAGATATTATTTGGGTTTCATCTTCGAAAAATGCAGAAATATTAGAATAGTAGATTATATATACAATCTCTGTTGCTCCCTCCTCGATGTCTATCCAACCTCACAGATAAGCACCTTTTGGATAGGCATAATACTCCACTTAACATGCACATGCACACACTCAAGTTAACATGCTGATGGCAAGTGTTCAAATATTTGTTGAATTGAATTGAATTTGATAGAAAATATTAGAGACAATACTACAGGAGAAAGGAGATCAAAGGTTTATCACACAAATGCTTGCCTACTTACACAATAGCTTGGACCATAGTGCTTTCAGTTAATCATGATTCTAACGAACTGGCCAGAATCAAGTTTATTGACTGACTCACAAACAATCAGTTGTTTGATTAGACAACTAATCCATAGTAACAACTACTAGAAAAATTCCACAGGTTATCCAAGGTCTGTAACAGTCTCTCTGCAGAAGGTCTCTCAAAAATCAGAGAAACATATGCTCTAAATATAATATAAGGCAGTGGAAATGCTCTTGGATGAGAGCAAAAGTGGAAAATGACAGGAGGGCTGAAAAGATGATTAGGCTTGATTAGAACAAGGAGGAGAAATTATTGTCACAGCACAGAACACAGAAAGAGACTATAGCTGATAAAAGTAGAATCAAGAACTAGATTGGGAGTTTTGAGGTAAAACACAATTTCAGCTACAGAAAACAAGAGTTAAGTGAAAATCAGATAAAATAGAAGGCAAAAGAGAGGAAAGAAAGTTTGGGAAGCTTTCTTTCATAATCAAGAATTCAAAATACCTTACTTATTCCTTATTTAATACAATATAAAAGAACATGCTTTAGTATTAAAACTGTCTTTGATTTTTTAAGTTTATAAACTTTGCTCAAAAAATTCACATTTCAAGGAAAATAGATCCAGATAAATGAAAATTCAGAGAACTTAAAGTAAATTGTGCAATTTATAATCAAAAATTTTCATTAATACCTGAAGATTTCTGTACTGTAGCATAAATTTTGTGAAATAAAATATCATATATCTATGCAGAGAGAGAGAGAGAGAGAGAGAGAGAAGAACTAAATTTCTAACATCTCTGCAGCTTTCAAAGATCAAATCCAAATAATATCTTCCTTGGTTTTAAATCCTTCTTCTCGGGATCTCAAAGTATATTATTACATAATAAAATTCATTTGTTACACTTACTCAGGTGACAATAGATGTTTTATCTATTTTGTAGAAAAGGAAATCAAGCCAATTTTATGGGACTTCACTAATTTAAAGCAATGAGTCTAACTAAGCAAAAAGTTATGATCTCAAGTCAGAAGACCCAGCTCACCAGGTCTTTTCTCTTTCTCTTACTTTCAGTAACTAAAATTAATATATTTAATCTAATATTGAGCCACTCAGAATTTGACCTACTGTTTGTATAAGATAAGCTCAGTAAAGTAAAAAATTAAAAAATAAAAGTCCATATTTTATCTTTAACTTCAAATAATTTTGATCATTGGAAAATGTAACTCATGGATTTTTCTAGAATAAAACACATGAAAATGAACAGAAAAATAATATACTTGGGAAAAATAGCATTCGAACACTGACTGTTTTTTTCTTCTTAAAAATCTTACACTTGGGTCCTGGCAGAAGTATCAGAAACTCATACATTACTGATCTTTATTCCCCTTGGACTTGCAAGTGCATACTCAACATCTCTGATACATTATACATTACAAAAGAATTACCTGAGAAGCTTGTTGAACATCCAAGCACATCAGTTGGTTCTTATTCTGGTAGTCTAAAGACCCAACTTTCAAAACACTTGATCTAGGAGTTAATAAGCCAGTTGTAGAAACAAAAAAGCACACATAAGACAAGAACAACATAACAACACATAACCATCAATTCAAGGCAAAGGTTGCATCATGGTCAGTTGTGTGGTCAATGGAGAAAAACTACAGGCATGGCCAGGACCTGCTCCACAGGTTGGAGTTCTCCAAATTACTTAATTCACCAGATTTGTTTTCTTGTTACTGAAGTTTAAAGGAATTAGACATAAGTTATGTCTGTCTTCCCATTTCCCACAAAAAAAGCCTGGGGAAATATTTCCCTGGCTAATATCTAAGTCCTGTCAGTCATCAATCCAAGGCTTCTTCTGAATTATACTGAAAAGAACTACTTCTAACCTTGAAAATCATGAGCAGTTAGGAAAATACTTCTTATTTTTCTCACAAGGTGGAGTAGAGGCTGTTTACTTCATTACTCACAATTTCCCAATTGCTTGCTTTCAACTTCAAGTTCAAACTCCTCAGTATGATATACAAAGTCTTCACAATATAACCTCTACCTACCTTTCCAGATAGTAGTATTTGATGATTACACAACCCTGACCCTTCACTCCAGCCAAAAGCAAGATGTTTTCAGATTTGAAAAAAAGGAAATGTGTTGGCTCACTTAAGAAAAAGCCCCAATTGCTATAATTGACCATGTAGCAACATCCATTTTACACTGATGGCTATGTGTTGTTTTTGTATTATGTGTGTTTCTTATTCTTACAACTGGCTTGTTGACTCCTAGATTGTGTTTTCAACATTGGGTTCCTAGAATATCTGAAATGGACTTAAAACTGGTTGATAAAGTGCTTCAATGATAAGATCAAGAACTTGTGGTCTCTCTATCTGTAATCTCCACCAAGTGTTAAATTCATCCTAAGATGGGTTCCCCCAAGGTTGTATAGTGGCTTTGTAGCAGTGGAAACGAAATGCACCTTCCTTCACATCCAGCAAGAGACAAAAGGAAGCTTCCCACAGTTTCATTTAAAAGTAAGAAACTATTCTCAGAACCTCCCGACAAAGTTTCTTTGTGCCTCATTGGCCCAGGTTGCTGTAACATGCCCATCCCTGAACCAGATATGAACTGGTATGACACGGATGTTAACAAGCCAGTCACAGTGTCAACTACACTGATCTATTTGCCATCTAGTAAAGTCCGTGTTCTCTCATATCTCCATGGCACTCATATTCTTTTGCCTCTGCCTTGAATTTCTTTTCCACTTATCATGGTTGGCCAAATCTTACTCATCCTATAATATTTATTTCAAATGCCACCTCCTTTTGAAAGGTGGAGTCTTTTTTGCCATTTTACTCACTTCCCTAAATTGAGTTAGTTGCCACTCCTTTATGTTTCCGTAACACCCCAAAGAAACCTCTATCTAACATTGTAGTCATTTATTTTCTTGTCTAAATGCCTTAAGGGAGTGGGCTGTGCAGTGTCTATCACTCTAGTCAAAACACTCAGCAGTGACTATCAGTGACTTAAATTTATAGTACATGATTCATAAAACAGTGGTTAAATTAATTAGCAAAGAAATAAGTGAAAACACTGTCACCATGAAAAGCCTCCCTAACTCAAAACCAAGAGCTTCTCTGTTTTTTAGCCCTAACACTCCCCACCATTCAAGGGAAGTCAGGGGGACTGAGATCAGCCAGGAAGGAAGCATCTTGAGAGCAAGGATCAACACTGACTAAATGTTCAATTACTGTAATTTGAATGAATATGTGAATGAATAAATTAAAAATCAAATGAATGACACACAAATGTGGTAAAATTTGTTTAAAAAAAGAAATACATTTCTCTTACACATCACCCTCTGGGTAGGAACCAAGTCATAGTTTTATTTTGACTAATCATATTTTGTAAATAGAAACTGATAGCCCTAGTTGCTGTCTTCTCCGAGTAAACATTCCACCTCACTCCATCTAAACTGCATTTCACAAACTAAGCTGCCCTCATTGGTTTTAAAGTTCTCTCAACTTAATGGTTTTCTTGCTTCATTTGTCAGAAACTTAAAATTTCTTAGAGGTAATAGGAGTTACATTAGTGTAGCAATGGGGACAAAAGCAAACCAAATAGGCAAGGTTTCCAATTCTTCCTCTTGTTTCAATGAAATGTACTCTGATTTTTACCCATTTTATATATAAAAGCTCTCTAAGATTTTATTCTAATAATTTTTAAAACACTATCAATTCTAACAACTAACATATATTAATCATTCACTTTGTACCAGGCTGTGTTTAACATGGATTATAGGGCTTGTAAAAACCCTATAAAATTTGTACTGTTATTGCTACTACTATTTCCAATTTTATAGATTCAGAATCTAAACTTAAATGAACACCTTAATGGTGAAATTATAATTTAATAAACATTTTTGTGGAGATCAGTTTGATAATATATACCCAAAGTCTTTAAAATATTTATATTCTTTGAAAATCTTATTTAATTTTCAGCCATATGAGCCAGCAAAATGGGTCATTAAGACCCAAGTTATTTTCTTGATAGTTTTGGTTTAAACTGCTCATTTTCATTCTATTTAACTTATAATTTTCTTCCTCAAGACAAAATATGCAAGAGTAGTTCATAAATTCATCTAATAATCAATGCTCACCCACAAAATACTGATGTGTGAATTTTGGAGTCCCTTGTCTTCCTGTGCCTTATTTTGAAAATAAGTGAACAGAAGTTTTCAAAGTCTACTAAGATAGTAACTGTGCTACAAGAAATTCCTTGTACAACTTGGAGACAGTGAGTTGGAGGGAGAGGAGATGGAAATGAATGAACAGCTCTCATTTCCTGTTTTTTGGACCAAAACAACTCAAACATAACTTTGATGTCTTCAATTGACAAACAGATTTAGGACACACCAGAATACATGTACTGAATTCTATAAGGCAGGTTTGCAAGCTTGGAATCCCCCATGTGCTGCAACAGTCTCTTCCTGGAAGAGGTGTTTACTACAGTAAAAACTTGTCGAGTATGAAGTTTTCAGAAAACACCATCCCCTCCACTGTTGCATCACTTCCAATCAGCCTGTTGTGCACTTAATAGGCCTGCTTCTTTAACCTAGACTCCTACAGGTGACCCCATGTATGGTGAGAAAGGGGGAAGTGAAAACAGACTTTCCCGTGGCCCCGACTGAGAATGATGGAGGTTATTCATGGATTATTGATTTAGTTAAAAGTAAATAGATTCCTCAGAGTGTGGAGCTCTCTGATTCTAACATCAAATTGCAAAGCTTCAAGCAAAGTACTTGGCAGTGTCTTCATCACAATTCCTAAGAAACCTATTCTCATCAACAAAAAATAAAATACTTACCTCTGTGTTTTGAAAATATCCCTATTAAGCATTTGTATCATATGTATTTCTCTAACTATGTTAGGAGGTTTAAAAGAAACTAATATGTGAGACTTTCTTTATCTTACCTTTATATACCCTGGCAGCCTGTTTACCCTCCATCTATATTCTTACAAAGTACGGGGATGGTCTCTCAACAATTGGGCATCAACGTCCTCTCAATTTGCAAATATGTCCCCATCTTCATTTTGAAAATGGTATTAACTGAGATACTTAAGAAGGTAAATCTGCATATTCACTTTGTAATTTTTTTATTAACTATAGCATATAGAATATATTACACTGCATGGTGAAAAGTTAAATGCAGTATATTCTGAGAGATTTTGCCAAAAAGTCAGTCCCTTCTTTATTTTCTCCATGATCTTCTTAATGGTCAGAAATTTTATTGTCATATGGTCCCCTTTGATTTATCCTATTGCCTGGTGTTAAAGAGGTATTAAAATAAAATAAGTTCAAGGGTTTTTTTTTCTCCTTTCCTATTTTAAATGTGCCAAATTTCTATCAGTCTCATTGAGTTTGATCTCCATTGAGAAGTTAATGAGGCTAGATTAATACCACTAAGTCAAGTCATTTCAATTTTTATTGGCTCATAGAAAAATAGAGTTGGAAGGAGTCTTAAAGGACACTAATGACTGTCCCCAATATGGAAATATATTCTTCACTTTTTCTAGTGAATAATTGTCAAGGCTCTATTTGAATGTACCCAGTCACGGAGAACTCACTAAATTCTTTGGCGAACATTGTGATATGCCACCGGACACCCTTCAAGGAGGACTTGTTGCTGGCTGCAGAATGCTCATTGTAAACAGCCTTTTCTGGAAATTTCCTCAGCTGCATGGGCCTGTCTAGCCTAGCGCCATGCCCTTTCAGAATGTCCCTAGCCAATGATTGGCCCAGCTGAAGACAATTCTGAAGGGCCACTTGGCTTCCACTGCAGCTAGACATCTGCAAAATTCTGCTTAATTCCCCTGCTTTCCACAGGCATTCTATGAGCACTTTTCAAATAATTCCCTGAACACTAAACTCTGACCCAGAGACTGCTTCCAGGAAACCCAACCTGCAAACCACCTTTTCATGCAATCCTATCCATTGTTTGCTTCATTTTTCTCCTACTGGGCCCAAAAGTATGCCCCTTGCATTTATACTTAGTAATTCTTCTTCTGTCCTCAGAATTAATACAAATAGGAATACTTTTCTTTTCTTTTCTTTTTTTTTTTTTGAGACGGAGTCTCACTCTTGTCACTTGGGCTAGAGTGTCATGGCATTAGCCTAGCTCACAGCAACCTCAAACTCCTGAGCTCAAGTGATCCTCCTGCCTCGGCCTCTCAGAGTGCTAGGATTACAGGCATGAGCCACCACACCCAGACACAAATAGGAATATTCTGATGTAATTTGAATATTCCTTTAAGTATTTGTTGGAATTTCTTAAAACATAAATGCTATGACAGTGGAAACTAGATCAATATTTATATCAACATATAACTTGGAATTCTTTCTTTAAGCATGAAAATACAAATTAATTCAAAATTGCTGAAAAAGTAATCAAGATCTTCTAAAAATATTTATGCTATAGTAAGACCTACTTCATCAGTTGGACCTTTCTTGTCCAAGATGAATGCCACAAGAATTCATTTTACTATAGTTAATGTTGGGTTTTTGCTATGGCTTAGTATTTCAGCAAGGACACAGAAATAGTAAAATACTGCACTGTCTATATTCCTAACTCATCCTAACCCTTACTCTTGTCTGGAGGTTTCTGATGGAGATTAATGCAATAACAGTAGCCAAATAGGGGGGAAAGTATCATTTTAATAATATCTAAGTCAGTGTCTGATAACTCTTTATAGAGAACTCTAGTAAAACCTTGAGTGGAACATGTAGCTTCAGTTCAAGTTCAAACTGAGGTACCCTAACTTCCCTTAATTCTGAATCCAACACTTGGCATCTTATTACCTGCTGATTGCTGAAAAGAATATGAACTAGGTATAAAACCAGTATACTCAATTGTGAGCAGTCCCTGAGCCCCGTCATTCATCTAAATGGATAAAAGAGAAATAACTATGCATGGACACAAGAACCTTCTTTAAGAAACAGTAATCCCACATACCAGTAATCATGGTCAAAACTGTGCTCAAGAAAGTGGAGTGATCCCATTGGAACTGCTTTATCCTTGAAAGAAAGCTCTTAGGGAGATGGAGAAGAGATGTGAACTCTCCCCATATTCTTCTCTACTTGCCACTGTCTTAGAATAGAAATATATATACCCCAAAACACCTCTTCCATGTAGATTCCTCCTTTCTAATATATTCTTTCAAACGTCCCTTCTAAATACATGTATTTTCCCTCCATATAAAACAAGCTATCCTAAATTTACAGATACATGTTCAAACTAAAATAACACATTTGTGAGCCATATGATCCTTGAAATTATATAAACTCCTTTAGTGTGTTTGCAAATCTTAAAATGGAAATAATATCTACCCAATAAGTATGTTATGAGGAATAAATATGCTATCACGTGTAAACTGACACAGTGGTTAAGAGCACTGGAGTCAGATGTCTGCATTTTAATTCCAGTAAAGTTATTTAACCTTATACTGTATCATTTTCCCCACATGTAAATTGGAGACAATAACACTTCCTTTATAGCTATGTCATAGGGAATGAAATGAAATAATTCACGTAAATCATTTAGTATAATGATTGCTTAACCATTATTACCGTAGCAACTATTCTTCCCTAAGAGCCTGGAATGCAGGAGGCACTCAGTACTGCTGGTGCTGTCCCTTTCCTCCCAACTCCCACTTCTTTAACCTTTAACTTTCATTGTCTATGGAAAGTACATATGTCCTTTACTACCTTATCCTTGTCAGTAATGATGGATGAGTAACTAATACCCTTTTTTTTTTTTTTTTGCTAAAGAACTCTAAATAAGAAGCCTTTGGGATTATAGTACATCTTTTGAGAGTCCTTTTGTAGATTTCTTCTAAAAATTTTATCCAATGGAAAGCCACAATGATGCTAAATCTGAGGCTTAAAGTAGATGGATAAATGTATTTTATATTTATTGCCTTAGGCAATTTTTCATATAGGTAGCACATATAACTTAGCATAAGTAATATATTGAACTGTCTCTTTCTAATCCAAGTGTAAGAATCCTTGAATAGGCATAATTTTTAAAGAGTATGATCACCTTAGGACATACTTGAATGCCTCTCAGACCGTGTGGATGGGTGGGGGAGGAAGGAAGTCTTTGGGAGCCAACATTATCTTTCATGGCTCTTCAGAGCTTTTACTGGGTCATTTTCTTTAACTCAGACCCATATGAAAGTTGCTTATTATTTTCTTAATGAACTACTCTTACACAAAATTGTGTGGCCAGTCATGTACATTTTAAACATATGCTGTATTATCCAGGCACAAGTTTACAAAAAAGCAATTATTCAGTGTTAGCACTTCTATCCAATCCCAATGTGACACGAGCATTAAATCTACTGTTAGTTGTAAATGTTCTCATTATTCATGGCAGACCAGTAGGTACTATAAAAATAAATCAAATGCCACTTATTTAATTCCACTTCAATTCAATAATGCTTTCACTTCACAAGATTTCTTTAGAACTAAGAAAGATGATTTTGAATCAAAATAAAAATGTTCATTTCCCCATCATGCCAAAATGCTTTAAATTTTCTTGTTCTAAATGACAGAACCTTAGCTTCAGAGAATCGAGCACCCCATAAACTCCATTATACTAACACTAATTAAGATTTCTAACTTTAGGTAAACTCAGATCAATCTGTTCAGAAACAGAAGTGTCTCTTGTTATCCAGCATAATATGATGGAGACAGAATTAATCAAATCTACATCTATACATGAACAGACACTTTAAATAACCTTAACTTCTAGATGCCTCAGTTCACCAATTTATTAACAAGGCATAAAACTCTCCCCTCTGACAAATTTGGTAGTCTGTTTTGGAAATAAACCACATTCATCAATTATGAAAGTAAAATTCCTCAACTAATAGAACTGCAAAAGATAAATCTCCTACCATGTATTGGTCACTTGGAAGTCAATAAAATTCACTTTATTTTGTGTTTAGTGAAAAATGTTTTAAATTGGAAGGAAATGTAAATGGGGAATGTATGGAGAAAATTATATATTAACTAGGATACTACTTGTCAAACATTATTATCAAAAAGGATTTAAAACATTGAGTAATATTAATTACAGAGTCTTATAATCTCAGGTAAAGATCAGTCTTCTCTAGCAACGGCTTATTTCTCAACGTATCTTTGATTGACCAGGAGGCACAGAGTTAAAGATACATTTTAGACCTCCTCTGCTAAAGCCATTTATAAGCCACCCTTGATACACTCTCACAGCCCTCAAGTTTTCCACACCAATGATTGTAACTTTTATTAAAAATTATTTGCTTAGTATCTGCTTCTTGTGATAGATTTTGAGTTTTGTAAGACCAAGGATATTCTTGGTATTGGTTGTGCTGTATACCCAGCACCAGTACTGTCCCTGACACAGACAGAGTAGATCACCAAAAAAAAATTTTTGTTGAGTAAATTGTTAAATGAATGAATTAGAGAAAGACTATACTCGTGAAGAAAAGAATGAATGAACATAGTGTGGTGGCGTTTCTATAATCTCTGCTACTTAGGAGTCTAAGGTAAGAGGATTGCTTGATCCTAGGAGTTTGAGGAAGAAAGAAATGAACAATTAAAGTGAAAAATTCCCTTAAGCAGTTGGTATAGGGACATTATTACTAATTATTTTGATCACAAAATAATAGAAGTATTTAACAATTATTCTTGGGAGACACAAGTAAAAATGATAAAACTTAATATAGTCAGAACATGTGGGGTTTCATTTTTCTCTAAAAAATTGCAAATAGTGAAAGTTTAGTGTGTCACAGTAAATTAATTTCAACATGTTTCTGAAGAATTTTCCTGTAGGTCCTAGATTGTGTAATAACACAATGCAAGGAAACATAAGACACACAGATTGAAAGAAATGGGAGGGTGGAATCTCTTCTTATTTGCCGACAATATGATCATGTACATAGAAAATCTTAAGAAATTATCCCCAAAAAAGCTATTAGAAATAATGTGGTGGTTTTAAAATGTCCATAAATTATTTGCTACTCCTCTCTTTAAGAGATGTCACCTGATTTCTCTTCCCCACATGGGGTATATCTGTCCACTCAACATCTCCAGTAGTAGCACTTAGTGAGTGCCAGGCAACATGGAGTGGGTTTTCCATGTATTGTGCCACTTAATCTTCACAACAAATCTCTAAGATATGAATTTAGCATCCCTTGTCAGAAGGTATAGAAATGTAAATTAAGAGAAGAGACAGAAACAGAGGAAAGTCACTCATGAACTGTCAGAAGAAGCCTTGTATGTGTCAGCCACCCACACTCTTCTTCCCAGCTCCCATACGTGTGGTGGTATCTTGCCACCATGATGCCAGAGAAACATCCTTTTTAAAAATGAAGTAGTCTAAATAAAACTCCCAGTTAGAGTTATCACCATAGAAAGGTCCTCCTAGTTTTGCTAATGGCAAAATTTTATTTTTATTGCAGGAGTAAGAGAAGTGATGAAAGGGCATGCAGTCTTTCTATCTTCTCCCTATCTCCACGCCCTAATGTAAACCTTGCCAGGCCACATGGCCTGATCATGCATGTAGTTCTTATTGTTGGCTCTTTCACTCAGGGTTGGCCAAGACCAACATACACACACAAACATAGGTAAACAACTTAGAGGATCAGTCTTGGAGATGCAATTTTCATCTGAGAGAAATTCCAAAAAGAAAAAAGAGAGAAAATAGATAGAAGGAAGGAAATAATAACCAAAATAAATAGGACACATTTTTCCCAACTGAGAACATACAACACAAGTTTTTAAATTGAAAGGGCCAACCAAAAAGGAAAATGAAAACTTTTTAAAAGAATTTTTTAAAAGGACTTCTAGAATCAGCTCTAATATGTAAACAGTGGTAAGTGTCATTTGAAAATGGACTTAGATTAGTTTTAAATGTATGTTGCTAACTCTTGAGAAACCACTGAAAATTTTTAAAAGACATGTCATTGAGGCTGGGCGTGGTGGCTCACGCCTGTAATCCTAGCACTCTGGGAGGCCGAGGTGGGCGGATCGTTTGAGCTCTGGAGTTCGAGACCAGCCTGTGCAAGAGTGAGACCCTGTCTCTACTAAAAAAAATAGAAAGAAATTAGCTGGACAACTAAAAACATATAGAAAAAATTAGCCAGGCATGGTGGCGCATGCCTGTAGTCCCAGCTACTTGGGAGGCTGAGGCAGGAAGATCACTTGAGCCCAGGAGTTTGAGGTTGCTGTGAGCTAGGCTGACGCCACGGCACTCTAGCCTGGGCAACAGAGTGAGACTCTGTCTCAAAAAAATAAAAAATAAAAAATAAATGTAATTGATAAATTAAGAAAGGAAAGAAAATAGAATCATACAAAAGGCTCAATTAAAACCAGAGATGGCAGAAAAAGAAGTGAAGTTTAAATAAATAAATTTTATTTATTTATTTAAAAATAAAGTGAAACAAACAGAAAAAAGTTACAAATATGGTAGATTTTAATCCAAGTATATAAAAAATTAATTTAAATGTGAATGGTCTAATTTAAAACCAGGGACTGTCAGAATAGATTTAAAAAAATACACACAAGACCAAACTATGTGTTGTCCACAAGAAACCCACTTTAAATATAAAGTTAGAGACAGGTGAAACAAAAAAGATGGAGAAAGTTATATCACACCAACCCTAATCAAAATAAAGCTGGAATAGCAATATTGATTTCAGAGAAAACAGACTTCAGAACAAGGAAAATTCTCCAAACAGACATAATAATCCTCAATGTGCATACACCAACAACTGAGCATCAAAATACATGAGGCAAAAACTGATAGAGCAGCAAAAAGAAATAAGCAAATCCATTATTTTATTGGAGACCTCAACATCCCTCTTTCAGGTAGAATAAACCAAGATGGAATGCAGAATGTGACAAAAGAATCTAACTTTATTACAAATGTATAAAACCACCCACCAAAATGGGTGGGGGAAAAGGTGGTGTTCACTACAGATGTACAGGTTAACAGTTCTGATACCGCTCTATGTGTAACCAGAATTGAACGATTAGGTACATGGATGGTAGCTGGTGGGATCTGGGTTTCTCATTGTTGGAGTGGGGATTCACAGGTAAGTAAGGGGAGAAGGCTATGATGATCCATGTGGTAATATTAATATATAAGAGTTGTCCACATCAGTAAGAACTCAGGTTTACTTAGCACAGATACAGACATAGACACACATGGGTTAGCATGCAAACATATATTTTTATAGTCTGTCAGCTGAGAGGCCCTAGAAGCAATGACGCCCAGTACCAGTGATCACACTGAAGGGCCAAAATCTTGGTTTCTAATGCCATTTTCAAGAAAAGGAAGCACAGCTCCTTGGAGAAATGGCTGATTATAGGACTAGAGCAGGAAATATGCAAGGTGAGGTCTTGTGGTAACAGAAAGTAAGGAAGTACTCAGGGAAAAAAAAGGCAAACTACATTGATAAGTGTATGTCAAATAAGCACAGGAGCCAACTGAAATCTTTCCCAATGGTCAGCACTAGAAAAATTTGGGCAAAAAAATAAATAAAGTAATGTTTGATTATTACCCAAAGTAATATTATGAGTCTGTGCTGATATAAATAAATGATTACATAAATTGATATAAATGGGAGGAAGAAACAAAATTCCCTTACAGAAAAATTTCAAATAAATCTTTGTAGTTATTCTACCGTAAAGGAGAAGGAGCATAACTCTGCATTCCTTAAATATATGCTGTGCACAGTGACTTCCTTGCAAAGAGTACAGTATGAAAAGGTAGAGAAAAGAGTATCTTAAAAGTAAAGAAACCTGAAAAACACTATTTCAGCCAGGTAATCAAGGTTAAGGTCAACATCAACAATTATACATCATGTCGATACTATGTACCTTTGATATGATGTGAAAAAGATGACACTTTACCTCTGTGATCTTCCTCACCAAATCTTATTAACTCCAGCCTAATCATGAAGAAAACATCAAAAAAAAAAATCCAATAAAGCACCCTACAGTATGCCTGATGAGTAGTCCTGAAAACTTTGAAGATCATCAAAAACAAGGAGACTGAGAAACTCACATCCAAGAGGAATGTAAGAAGACAGGACAACTAAAAGTAATGTGGTAACTTCTATGGGATCCTGGGGCAGAAAAAACAAAAAGTCAGTTAATAAGAAATAAAGAGAGATGAATAAACTATGGACTTTAGTTAATAATAATGCATCAATATTGGTTCATTAAATGTAATAAATGTAACATACTAATTTAAGATGTTACTAATAAAGGAAATGTAGTATATCGGTGAGTGTATGAGAACTCTATACTGTCTGCTTGATTTTTCTATAAATCTAAAACCATTCTAAAAATTAACATCAATTAATTTTTTTAAAGTGTTTTAATGAAACTTTCTTAAACAGAGCCTCTAGAAATCCCATAACCCTAAGAACAAAGAAAGATTTGACAAGTTTTCAGAGAGGGAAAATGTGGATAATTTTCAAAGTCATGAGACGCAGGAAAGCACAAAACTTCTCATCAGCAATAATGGGTGCTAGAAGAAAATGGGAAAATTCCTTCAAAGTTTTGAGAAAAAAATAATTTTGAGCCAAGATAAATAAATAATTTGAGCCATGCCAGACTACTACTCAAATACATTGGCAAAATAAAAACATTTTCAAACTTTCAAAGACTCAGAAAACTCACAGACTCTTGCTCAAAGAATTATTAAAAGATGTTCTTTAGCAAAATAAAAAAGGAACAAAAGAAAAAGGAAAACATAGGAACTAAGACACAAAAATAGTGTTCCAGATCCTGAAATACAACAAAATCTTGTAACAATGTATATATAGCAGGATGAAAAGGAACATGGTCCAAAGAAAAACTGAATATAAGAAGCTTTGAGAAGACAATCTTGAAGACCCTGTAACAAAAGCATGGTGAAATATCTAAATCATTATAGTGTGAAGATGAACAAATATTATAGTATTAATTATTTAAATACAATGTTTACCTCCTTGCCTCAAGTTTTTTAAATTATGGGTCTCATTCATGAAGCCAAATTTGGTGAAATAAGATTATATCTTCTCCTATAGCTTCAAAACTCTTCCTGGTTCTTTAATAAACAATGTCTACATACTCAATAGTTTGATCTCCTTATTGGTAAAATATTTAGAATAAATCTGTAGACCAAGCATGAAGGACTTAACTATAGTTATAGAATACAATTCAAGTGCTATAAAGGTGGATAATTAAAAGTCATAATATGGCGGATGGAGGTAGGGAAGTAGAAAAGTTGGGCAAGGTGGTGAGCACTGTAGATGTGCTCATTATTTCATCGAAGAGTGCGAAGTCAACAGAGTATGCCTAATGTTAACTGGTCAAAAAACAGTTTAATTCTATCAAGTACTGCTATAAGGCAGCCAATAAAAGAAATAAAAATAAGTATATGACCAACTGAGAGAGTGGCAGTTAGGGAGGGTGTTGCAGGAGTGAGGAGAAAGTAACATATAAGCTAGATTATATATACTTATTTTCAAAGTAGGGAGTTAGTAGATATTCGCTTAAGTTGATAAATCAAGAAATGTAGATAATCACATAAGAGAAAAAATTCTTCTAGACAAGGAGATGTTATTCATTTTGAAATTTTTTTAGTTCAAAAAATCATAAAATTAAATTTAAGCTTTGGTTATTTGAAAATGTTAATGCTAATCCCAAATTCTAAAGGATAAATGACACCTACATGACCTGCCACTTTAATTGCAGTCTATGTTCCTTAGAAACACACAGACTCATGAATCAAATGGAGACAGCCAAGGGGAGCACAAAGCATGTAAGTCTTTACTGTTTAACAAAGAAAGCATGAAAATTAATCAACTAAATATGCAATTCATAATATAAGAAAGGAAAATCCTAAGAAATGGAAATATAATAAAGCAAAAGAAATAATATCCTAAAGATTTTTAAATGACCAAATAATAAAAGAAACATAACAGATCTAAGAAATAATCCAAATATTATTTAATACATGAAATAGACATACCTCCAGCAAGTTGGTTTAATTTAATAAAGGAAAAACACTGATACATATAATCAGGAATAAGAAATGGGATATAACACATAAAATTGTATTATTTTTAATTATAACACGTAGGTCCTGAGTGAATGTAAAGCAATTTAAACACAGACCCTGCAACGCAGGACCTTATAAAGCCAGACCCAGCAAATACACAAATAACTTGAAGGTGAGGCAACGTTTATTAAGTACCATTTAGATAACAACAAGTAGAGCCAGTTATATGTAGAGGGAAAAATAGGATACTTCACTAACAGGGATGTTGAATAATGAGATTTCGGGAAGAAGTGAACAATGCAGCAACCGCTGCAGTGGCATCAGGCAGAAAGCAGTTTGCATAAGTGAGAAGCCAAACGGTCCCTTCTTTGCTACAGTCTCTCACATAGACATCAATTAAGAAGTGACTTGGTGCCCAAGGTTTGTCAACTAGAGAGCAAGTCAATATGAAAAATAGAAGGAGAGAAAAGGAAAGGGGCAAAGGAAGAAAAGACTGAGAAGGGAATAGAACAAATACATTTCTGGTTTCGTCTGAGGAGACATTCCATTCCAGTGGCTTTCACAGAAAGATACATTTTTAGGACTGGTAAGGACTTTAGGGGTCATTGTCTGAATCCCCCTCATTTTTCCCCTGAGGAACATGTGTTCCTAGATAAGAAACAAGGAAAGTCAAACTCCTGAGAAGAAACTCCAGGCTCCAGATTTATGGTACATTTACCATTTCATTACACATCATAGTCTCATTTACTTCTGAAACCACACTTTACAAATCAACAAAGGGGTGCAAAGCAAGAGCTGTAGTAAGGCTCTAAAACTCTGTGAAGGCACTGGCCTAGCTAAAGATAATGCTAATAATCAGCCACTGTCCCCCTGTTTGCTTCTTTGTAATGGCTACTCTGGAGTCACATACCTGGTGGTCATAAAGATTCTTAACTTTCTCTATAAATAACATCACCTTCAAAACCTAAAGGATATCTTCCAGGCCTCATATTCCAGTGGAGCAGCTGACCCACCTAGACCAGTAGCCCATACCAAGGAACTGACTTAACTAATATTGCGACCCCCACCCAAGAACCGGCTCAACAAAGAAGACAATTTCTACATCCCTATGATTTTGCCCCAAACCTAACCAATTAGCAAACCCAATTGCCTAACCCTTTGCCTACCAAACTATCTTTAAAAACTCTGTCTCCCACATTCTAAAAGAGGCAGATTTGAGGAATCCCTCCTGTCTCCCCACTTAGTGCTCTGTGGAATTAAACCCTTTCTCCACTGTGACCCTGACTGTCGCAGTGTATTGGCTCTTCTCTGTACAGAGGGCAATACAACCAGGTTGGGTGGCAACACTTCAACAAAAGATGTGGGGTAACAGTCCATGATTCCTCACCATTTTTTAATTTATTTAAAATCTTTTTATTTTTCTTATGTAGTGATTGAGCAACACCTACATTACAATTGAGTGGGAAGAGAAAAGAAAATTTTGTTTAAAAAGCCATTTCTAAACTCTACTTTGCTCAATTTCTATGTGGCTCTTCCTGCTATAGTGGCAAGGGAAAACTTTCCCTTTCCCCAAAAAGTTCACCAAAAGATCAATTCACAATTAAGGCAGATTAGTAAGAGAAAGGTTTATTTAATAATACCATGTGCATGAGGAGAATCACAGTGATTACCTGATATCCCAGTGAAGTTCAGATATTTTTATACATACCTTTTAGAGGAGACAAGGGAAAATGAGGAGTATAGGTAATTCTGTTGAGGGGCTAAATGGTTGTTAGGGAGAATTAATGGAAGGGGAAAACAGATTGACTTGACTTGTAAATTAACCTGAGAGACAGGTCTTACGTTTTAAATGAGTTGGGCTAGGTTTGGTTGCATTCTGTGATATATTGAGATAACAGGGAGAGGAAGGGAAATCAACTGTCCCCTTTGACCTTTTGATCAGGTCAGTCTGGTTTGTGCAGATAGAGGGAAAGCCTCTTTCAGTGTTTTTGATCTTGAATGGCCTTGAATTCAGAATATTCTTTATAACAAGGAGTCATATTTTGGGGTGAAATTTCCTGAGCTCCTTCACTGCTGAACCCATTGCACTCTGGCACTTTAACAGAAATCATCTGGCAATGTGCAATCCTACTGGGACATGGCAGCACATCTATCCTGATTCTTATTCAAATGTATAAACCATTAAGTCCCCTGTAACAGAATGTATAATAAATATGGTTTTTGCCTTTCAATACAAGATCAAGCCACAGTTCAAGGCTCTTTGTAATATTCCTAGCATCCTGGTCTCCAGGCCTCTAAGAGCACTTAAGGACGAAAACTTGCCACTGGCATTGTTCTGCATTTCAATTATGCTGGAAGTAGGAAGCAATTCTAAGATTCTGAATAGGTTCTTGATGAAAATATTGGCTAGGAAAATGATTGTGCCCTCATGCCTATCCAGCACATCTGGTAGGAAAGGATTCTCACTTTATTTTCATTCCACGAACAATTAAAAAACTAATTTGCAGTTTGGGACAAACAAAGAAATCTGAAACAGCAGTTGACTGAAACCTCTTCAATAAAAGAGTAATCCTGACTAAATTACTTTAAAAGACTTTTTGTTCTCTAAAAGCTTTACTGAGTTCTATTAATTTAAAAATCATGATTTAGCCTGGTTTGAACTGATATTTACCTTTGTGCTAAATAATTTTACAGAAATAAGGTTGTGGTGGGAGAACCATACTATAGAGAGAAAGGGTTAAAAGACATGAGTGGAAAGTTCACAAAAGGCTAACTAAGCAAAGGTCCCCATAGACCCTGGATGGGAGGAAGAGAGAACATGAAGGGGAAGGAACAAAAGGAAGCTGACAAGCGAGGGGACAAACAGAACAGAAATGAAATGTTATTGAAAGTTCAGCACTTGTTCTCAAGGATGCATCAGAAGAACGAGAACAAGTGGTTTGAGGAGAAAGAAAGAGAAGTTTATTACTTTGCCAGCAAAGGGGGGAAATGGTAGACTATTATCTCAAAATCCAAATTTCTGTACATAAGCAGAAATACAGAGCTTTTAAAGGGAGGGCCCTCAGTTCTAAGCTATTGTTGCTAATGATTCTAATCATCCCATCTCTGCCAAAGACAAAGCAGTAACCTCCGCCCTCCTGGGAGACCCATCCAGACCTCTGCCTGAGGTGCTGGCCCTGGGATGGAGCAGACAGTTCAATTGAGCTATCTCCTATAACACAAAGAACAAAAGACATTCTCCTACCCCTCCTGACCACCTGCCCAAGTCAGGAATGGAAGTCTCAGTTCCCAAAAAGAATGGGGGAAGTTTTAAAGAGACAGAAAATATCTTCTGCCCTTTTTTTCCCCAGGCCATTCTGTTACAATAATACAGAGGTAAAGGGAACCTATGCATCAATGCATCTTTTTCCATAGGGTTGGGATGTGTGATCAGAGAAATTACAAATAGTCCAAGATAATTGAGCATGTTTGTATCAATGGTGCTTCCTGCAGGTACTGAACACTGGACATCCAATCCTCAGGTAAAATATCCAATCTGTGAAAGTACGCTATCCTTCAGTCACATGGCTAAAAGGAAGGGCATCTACACATTCAGACTTTTTTAACCTAAGGAAATTTCCTTAGGAAATTTCTGACCTAATATCTGGTATATTTCATTTTTAATTGACAATTAAATTTATATTAATGCCCAGATAGCTCTGTTTAAAAGTATCTGAACTCTTTTTCAAATATAGTCATGTGTTCTAGTAGAGGCCAGCAGGGGCTACATTCTATGAAACTAAATATCTATAGATCAGAATGTGAGCTGAGGCAAAGGGAAGTTTGCTGGGAAGAGGGTTTACCCCACAGTAAAGAATGTAGGGATATATAACCAGTTGAGTTGCAATACCAGGGAGAATAATAACAAGATCTATAGACCACACTATACACCACTCCTCACTCCTCTGCAGACATTACTAACCAATCACAGTGTTCTCTTCCACCTGAGGCAAGACTCAGCCATATTACAGCATTCTACTGATAAGAGCTGGCACTGAGAGTTGTAATCTGCTTTCCACCTGTGAGCTATTCTCTTATCTTCCATGATGTCTTATTCAAAAATTAGCAATCAGTAATTGCACTCAGGCCAAATACTTACAACTGCAAAAATGTAGAACTGGAGGACAAAGATCTACAAAAACTTCTTTAAAATTCCTATGAGGATTGTCAGAGTGAGAAGTTATATTTTAAATTCAGGTGTTCTGTAATAAGCATGCAATTGTATAGTGTTTTATAATCTTCAAAGAACTTCCACATGTTTTTTAATTTGATTCATTGCAATCCTGAGTGACAGAGAAAAAATTAAACAAAAGCAAGAAACAACCAGAATATAAGAAATTGAGGCTTTGGTAATTTTGCTTTGATGATTTTGAAAGGCAGAAGTACTAGTCTGCATAGTGCATGGAGGGCTTGTTATTTTTTCTCTTCTCAATTTAGCTCTAAACAGTCTTTTTGACTCCCTGTATTATGCAGGACTGACATATCCGTGGTGGGTTTTTCTTTGCACTTCTAACTCTGCATTTCTGGAGCTAAGAATAAAATTAAAATCACAATCGTTCCATGATCTGGAGCCAAAATTTGATCTTAGAAACAAAAGTAGTCATTGAGGTAATATATTTGAAAAATACTTCTACTTCCACAAACTTTTTACTATAAAAAAATCAGATACATTTTTTTCTAGATCAAATACATTTCAATGCAAGTAATCCTAATTATAGCTAATTAAACCATTCAGACCTTTGCTACCACAGATTGACATCAAAGACATCTTTGTTCTCTTGTACAAAATAAAATAAATCTTTCAAAAAAACAATGACTGAGATCCTTTCAAAACCTCAGCTTCCTCTCTGAGTCACCTAATATAGGTAACATATACCAATTAATCCCACTGTGTTCCTTATAATTTGGATTTTAGTTGCTAAAGTAAACTTGCTATTCATATCTACGACTGTGCTATCTTTTATTATCATGGCTGAAATTATACAAGGTTCCAAAAAGAAATAAAAGCTTTGACTCAGCATGAACAAAAACCTAGTATAGAAAATCCCATAAATTCAATCAAATCAATTTTCTCTCATTCTAAGATGTACCTTACTCTGGGTATATATTTTCTTACACTCTACGTAAGTCTTCTCCTAGGATTCTTTTTATTATTGTGAATTATTGGCAGCAAAACTGCTAACTCATGAAATCCAGTTTATAAAAATGCTACTTATGTTAAATAAATTGATCTTACTCCACTCAAAGTAAAGTGCTTCCCCTATATTTCTGTGTCTTCCAGGTTAGCACTTCTGTCTTAGATTTACCAGATGAATGACAAAGTTGCAAACAAAGTTTCTGCAAAAAGTTTCCATATCATTATGGAATTCCCAATATGTTTCAAAGAAGGAAGCCTAATGTCAGGAGGAGGATGTGACTATGGTATGTTCCATCATTAGCAAAACCAATTCAGAAATGTCTCCTTTTGAACATGCTTTGACTGAGAAGGGCAGCCAAAGAAGTAAGCATCCATGCTGACTACCAGCAAATTTGCCTCACCTAGCACTTCAAAATGCCCACCCAACACAAAATGCTACTCAAGGACTGCACTGCTTTCCAGCAACTTGCTAACTTGAGATGGAACTAAAGAAAAAAAGGTGTTTTTATTCATGAAAATGGTGTTTACTTGCTCAGTAAACACCATAAAAATTTAACTGTACTGTTTCCATCATCAATCTGAGAGCTATTTATTCACTGATTTGGGAAATTAATTCCCTAGTAGGATGAATAAAACATTATTTTCCAAGATTTATTTATTTGGTAAGTTTTTAAAACACCTTGTAGCAACAAACTTTTTGTATCAGCAAAACTGAATAATAAACAGAGCTGGTAAAAGCACACTCGTTAGGAGATCTGTGTAGATGAGGCTTAGATTTTTGGTGATTTGGGGCGAGTCCTTTAACATTTCTAAAATTCAGGGTTTTTATCTATAAATGGAATTTACATTTCTCCCCCTTAAAGTTGTGCTAAGCACTAGTACATACTACCCCTTCATCAATGGTAACCAGTAGGAGCAAAGGGAAGAGAACAGGAGCATAGCATTATCAGAATGATGTTTTAAATAACAAATTGATTCCAGTTTCAATTTTATCCCATTAAAAATTTTTCTAACAGTGTATATAAAAGCTACAGGCTCAAAAGATCTCAGTCCTGTTAACAAGCAAGCCTGGCCACTGAGAGGAGAGATTAGGAGGCAGCATTTAGGATGAAATAGCAAGATAAAAAGTGAAGTGGACAAAAAATTCAGTGGTTTCCAAGTTTATCTATTTTGCATAAATTGCCATGCAGTCAATTCAAAGGTCCTTAACTTCAAATGTACAAAATGCACTTATTTTCTCTTTCCTGAGTCAAAATTCAAGCCATAACCTAAAGAGACAACTAGCATCTAATCACATATCAATAAAGGGGACATATTCCTGAGAACAGAGCTGCAGCTGAGAATACTATGTTTGAATGACTTTATTTGGTGTGCCCTGCAGGCCTGAGTCAAGACATAAGTGCAAGTCCCACAATCATCAAACCTGACCATGTTGCATGGATTGGAAGGTCACAGTTAGGGATGACAACCCCAGAATGCCCAGTAGATTTCCTGATGACTTGCTGGTATAAACAGTCATGGATAATAGTTTCTCCTCTTCGAACTTTGATTCTTTTTTTAATTGAGAGAAAATAGGATTTAGATAAAACATTTCACTGTGTATAGTCTAATTTGTCCAGAACAGTTGCTGGCTCAAAGTCTTTATCAAATGACTAGGTAGGCAGAGAGTAGCTCTCTACTCCAGACCTCAGTATCCCCCTTAGGTACAGATAAACCAAAATGGACTTTCTAGTGCTTCATGGAACATTATCATACTCAAACTCAGTGGTTTAATTTGATAAGAAAACAATGATTCTCAGTGCTCAGTAAGCTGCCAGAGGCTAAATACCCAGAACATATGGTTAAATACCAGCCCAGTCACTTTACCATGAGAGAGCCTTTGAGGTTAAAGTAACCATCATGACCCATCCTCTAACTAAGATTTCCCATGACCCTCTAACCCCATGGGTAGGAGAAGAGACGAGACAGAAAGTGAATATTATGTTAGGAGGCACCCATTAGGGGCACAACTTTGAAGTCCATCTCTGAGGGTTTGAATGCTAACCTTGAAGTTTATTAGTTTTACATTGGACAAATGACTTAGCCTCTCTGCATCTCATTTTCTTCAACTGTAAAACAGACCTAAATAAATAAGATTGTTGAAGTCAATCACTTTGTGTAGTGTTTAACATGAAATGTGCCCAGTAAATATTAGCTCTTACAGTATTATCATTATAGAAACACATGGTATTGAGCAAAAAGGCAATAGATTCTTGAGTGTAAAATCTAAAAGAAGATTAAAATATTTATACAGGAGAATTCTGAGTAAAAAATTCTTAGCTACAGGAAAAGAAAAAGAAATGTACACTTATTAGATACATATTATTTTCCAAACATTGTGTTTGTCACTTATATGTAATCTTATTCCATTCTCAAAACAACTCTTCATATTAAATGTTGCAAGTATTGTGACTCCATAGGAAAGAAAACAAACCTAAGAGACTTTCACAAGATTACCCAGTTTATTGGAGGCAAAGAGGAGATTCTAATACAGGTTGATCCAACTTTCCAATTCATGTGTTTTCATCAAACTAGGATACCTCCACAATATACTCAGTGAACACTTCCACCATGAATTGTGTCAGTTCAGATAAATCAACATGCCTGGGGTAAAGACAGATCAGTTTAAGTTATTATGAACCACTTAATAACAACTGTTGTAATTTCAACAAATGGAATATACAACAGTTAATATCTCTAACCACAAGGGGGGTAAAGAGCTTGTCCATTTTAATTGTTATTAGACCCATCAGTTGTCTTATCTAATCACTCTGACCTTTATTTTACTACTTAGAAAAATACTCTTTGTAAAATAATGTAAAAGGATCATTAAAGAAGCTAACCTTTGTAACACCCCTTTTTTCACAAGAAGGAAACTTTGTAGATGTCAACAGATTTAGTGATGTGCCTTAGGCACTTAAAAAAGGCTTGCCAGCCACAGCTCTAAGGTTAATATTTCACTATTATATAGCAACTTCCCATCTGAGGGTTTCTAAGACCTTTATAACTTTCCAATCTAAAGTCTCTGCTGTCAATATTCTTCCTTTCCTAAATGAACAAAAATTCTGTTCGAATTCACCAGGGAAAAAGCACAATGACCATTCTATCAATGTTAACTGTGCTTGGCACTGGACCCCAGCTGAAATTTTTTATATAACTGTTATAGCTCTTTTTTTTTTTTTTAATATTTTTTTTATTC
>VBSM01000361.1:36482712-36532318 GCA_008086735.1 Cheirogaleus medius
GCTGTCTTTTCTGCAGAGACGCTCTATCTGGCGGTGTTTCTCGTCCGCCATCTTATAACTGTTATAGCTCTTAACACATTGTGATATAATTATTAATTTATACATCTGTCTCTCCAAATAGCCAGTGGGCAACTTGATGGCAAAGACTGTCTTATTCAACTTGGTACAGTTTCAGTCAACAACCATTTAATGAGCACATTATCTGTGCCAAGATCCAAGCTAGATGGTCTGGCTGTAAAGACAAATGAAGCACAGCACTGGCCCTGTGTGTTGCTGTGGACAAGTGGTGGAGTAGGTACATCCACTGATCATTTCCCTACAGTGTGGAGAAACAACAACAGATATTCAGACGGAGCACCATGAGAGTATGCGCAGACAGCAAACCCAGCCTGGTTGGTTCAAAGAAGACCCTTGAGAAGGTGAAGATTGAGCTACAACCTGAAGGACATGTGCATCTACTTACTGTCACAGAAAGTGGCAGATGGCAAAGATTCAATCAATAATCTGTGAAGGGGGAGGGGAGAGCAGGGAAGGAGGGAGAAAGGAGGACACAAGAACAAGACTGGACTATTGATTCTTTATTTCACCAAGGGTCTGAGTGTGTATATTTTGATGCCTTCACCACATTTTTTAATTGTTACTCATGCTTTCACCAGTTAAGATCTGAAGAATATGTTTCTATTCTTTCTCTCCTTCAGAGCTTCCCAGGTTCTTTTGTGTCATGATGCATGCAGAAAATGATGTTTGTGTGGCTCCCTGGGGTAATCAGGAGAGGCTGACTGTGGCTGGAGGTGACCTATCACCCAAGCTCCTGTCAGCCACCCCAAAGGCTGAAGGGATCAGTATCTCGGCAAGACTTTAAGCCATTTGTGGCCCATTAGTGTGCAAAGGCAACCACGTGGGAAGTATGTCCTAAACTAACTCCTTCCCTCTTTTCTCCTCCTCATTCCCACCATGCTCATGCAGATGAATCACCCATTCTGTATGATGTTCCATCATGCACCTTCCCTTCAACCTATAAACATTTTCAAATCTCTCCTACTTTAAAAATTAAAAAAAGAAAGACCTCCTTCAACCCTACCTCCTCCTTGAAATGCTTCCTAATTATTTTCTTCCTTTTAGTACTAACCCTGCAGAAAGTTTACTTCACTTACTAACTACCTTTCATCTCCTCAGTCCTGTACAATCCAGATAACATCCCAGAGACTGGCCATAACCTAGTGAACAAGATGGCCAAGGTCCCTGTGCTCAGGGAGCTCAATTCTCTTGAAGGAGACAAACAAATCAAAAAACAGATGCATAATATATTATAATATCATGTAGAACTTAATGCTTTGAGGAAAAATGGAATAGGACAAGGGAATAGACAAAGATGGTGGCTACTATTTTAGAAAGGCAGTTTTGGAAGGCCTCTTTGAGAGGGTAATGTTTTGGCAGAATTAAGAACATTCAAAGAAGTGCAGGGGCAAGCCCATGTGTACATATAGGAAAATGGAATTCCAGAAAGGAAAGCTCAAATATTTTGATGTGAGAACTGGTACCTGGAGCCCAGTAAGCAAGAGAGAGGGTATTAAAAGATAGGGATAGAGATTGGAGGCAGAAAGTCATCTATGCAGGGCTTTAAATGCCATGGTAAATATTTTATGTCTTGTTCTATGTGTGATTAGAAGCCTTGAGAAGATAGTGCGCAGAGGAGTAAGATCATTGGACTTATTATTTTAGAAGAATCCCTTTGACTGTGAAATTGAGAAAAGACTGGAAGAGGCCAGTTGAAGGAAAGGCCCCAGATACAGTGGTCCAGGCAAGAGACAACAGTGATTAGATTAGGGAGGTTGAGCCAGAGGGGATGAAAATGCTGGATTCCGGATATATCGATATAAAGCTTTAGAATCTGCTGAAGATTTGGATGTGGTATGTGAGATAAAGAAGTAAAGGATCCTCTGGGAGGCCGAGGCGGGTGGATCATTTGAGCTCAGGAGTTCAAGACCAGCCTGAGCCTGAGCAAGAGCAAGATCCCATCTCTATCAAAAATAGAACAAATTAGCCGGGCATGGTGGCACCTGCCTGTAGTCCCAGCTACTTGGAAGGCTGAGGCAGAAAGATTGCTTGAGCCCAGGAGTTTGAGGTTGCTGTGAGCTAGGCTGATGCCACAGCACTCTAGCCTGGGCAACAGAGTGAGACTCTCTCTCTCAAAAAAAAAAAAAAAAGTAAAGGATCAACCCAAGGTTTTTAATCTGAGCAACTAGAGGAAAAGTACCATAAGGAAGCTGAGGGACTGAGAGAGTAGACCGTGTTGGAAGGAGTATCTACATGAATATTGCAATAGACAAGAATAATGACAGGAGGACTGGGGGAAAGGACAATGGATGACTTCAGCTACGGGGAGTAGCTGAAGGGATTGTGTAGAGACCTTCTCCTGCTCAGAAACCTTCCATGTCTTCCCATCTTTACTGCTTCTTGAGAGAAGGTGCCATGTCTTCTTTGCATCGAAGTTTGGAATGCCCAATACAACCTGGGAACTTAGTAAGTACTTGTGAAACAATGAATGAGTGGGATGAATGAATTGTACACTAGAATACATGGCTCTTCAAGATTTCTCCACTCATCTCCCACAACTATATCACCTATTGTCCAGCCTCACAAAGTATTTCACATTGCTGAATCTACCCTGCCTCTTTCCACATTCATGCTTATCTTGTGCATGAGGTTCTCCCAGCCTAGATGATTTTCTCCTATTCCATCACTCAAATGTTCCTTGTTTCAACATTCAACTCCCACCCAGTGTCCTCCAAAAGCAGTGTCACCACACCTCACCCCCACCATGTTGCAAGGTCATTCTGCCTCCTGCTCTTTGATCCGCTAGTTTCTAAAATAGTACTTCTGAGAGCCTTCCTTGGACTGGAGTTTGCATTTGCCTACTCTTCTAGATTATCAAATCCAGGGCAACAGAAACTTTTTCCTATTTTTGCCTTGCTAATCAGACAATTTTGAAAATTCTTTGCACAACAAATTATACTTGGATTCAATTAAAATTAATTTAAATCAGGCAAGAAAAGATCTCTTCCAGCTAAACACAATTAGTATAATATCTGTACTTTCAAATTGTTTTGTTTCGGAAACAAATCTGAAATCATGAGGATTTTTTTATGAATATTCTGTATTTGAGGAATGAAAAAGCTCAGCTCAGTTTTAAATGATGGTAAGTCTCTAGAATGGACTGTCTGTGTCTCCCCCAAATTTATATATGGAAATTCTAACCCCCAATGTGATAGTATTATGAGGTGGGGCCTTTGGGAAGTGATTAGGTCATGAGGGTGAAGCCTTCACGAATGGGATTAGTGCCCTTATAATAGTCTCTAGAGAGCTCCCTTGTCCTCTTTCCACAACGTGAGAATACAAAAAAAGGATGGCAGTCTGCAACCCGTAAGAGAACCCCACAAGAACCTGACCATGGTGGCACCCTATTCTAAGACTTCCAGCCTCCTGAACTGTAAGAAATAAATGTCTATTGTTCATAAGCCACTGAGTTTATGGTAATTTGTGATAACAGCATGAACTGAGACAGTCTCCTAAGTTGCATGTCTGCCTCCCAGCCTTACCTTCCATCATCCCCCAAGTGCTCCTGAGTTCCACCATGCTCACCTACTTGCTGTTTCCTACACATGATCTCTCACAACTCTGCACAACCTCTTCCTTCTGACTAGAATGTCCTTCCACACTTTCACCCTTGGAAAATTCCAATTCAGCTTTTTAAATTTAACTCAAACAACACCACCCCTATGACATCTTCTCTGTTCTACTGGAAAAAAGTTGAGCACAGTATCTGCTCTGCTTCTCCAAAACCTCCCATATAACTCACATAGAGTACTTGTCTTAAGCCAATGCTCACCTATCCTGACTTCCTTCCCAACCTATCACTGTGAATCCTTCTAGGACAGGATTTGTGTCCAGTTATTTTTGTATCACCAGGACTTAGTATTGGCTATGAAAAAGTAGACACTCAATAAATAATTACTGAGGTGAATGAACCTTGAAACCCTCAGTCTGTAGCCTCATAGCTCTACAAAGCAAATTTGTCTTAGTTAGTTTATACCTTCTTGTTTCAAAGATAAACTTTGATTAATTGTGGTATCTGGAGCCAAAGGCATGTAGATGCCTCCTACCAGCTTTAGGCAGCCCACACTACAGTGAGATACCTTTGTTCCCCCAGTAATTATGGTTGCCTTTTTTCTTTTTCTTAATCCCTCTGGCCCTTTCAATTACTGATTGTGTTATTCAGCTGTGTAATCAGCCTGAATGATAAGCTGTCAGCAGTTACTTTTTTAATGTAAATGATTTCTTTATCCACGGGTCTGGGCTGTATGTTTTTCAGGGGGTGGTACAGGATGGGGAATTAAGAGTGCTCTCTAGTGAAGCATTTTAAGGAGTTTTATAAATACTTATTTCTGATCTTACAAATATGCAAGCATCCTGGAAGTAATTATCAAAATACTTGTGCCTTAATTAGGCTTAAAGCATAAGAACTTACCAACTTTGAGTTTAACAGACACTGCTAATCTGATTTTGCCTGATTTTGTAGTTTCACACTTACAGCCACCTAACTTCCCTGAGTCTCAGTTTATTCCATTTAAAAAAAATGGCTTTCCAAGATGAGAAATCAACCCAGGATTGTGGAAGACAGAGCAGGAAATCATGACCTGGGCTCTTCAAGGCCAAAGTCTCCTGCCTCATCCCCAAATGCATCCATAAAACTAAATTATAATAAAAGAATGATTACTAAGTGCTTGTAATATAATAAATTCTGCCCTAAAGTTTCTGGTCCAAAGAAGAACACATGAAAAATGATGTTTCTTCCTCTTTTAGAGAAAGGCTTTCCTTATTTATTATTATCTCATTAGTAAGCCCCAAGACAGGATTTCTCATCCACAGGAGAGAGAAACTTAAATATAGAACATTCAAGTTCAAAGCCAGATCAGCTAGTTATTTACCATACAAGCATAAGCACAGACAAAATGTCATCTCAAGAATAGAAAAACAAATACCACATGTACTCACAGTTAAATTGGAACTAACCAATGAGCACACGTGTGCACAGAGGGAAGTAAGACTCAGTGAAAATCAACCAGGGACAAGGGGAGGAGGGGAGGGGCAATAACCTACCCAATGGGTAAGATGAACACTATTTAGGTGATGGGCATACCTACAGCCATGACTCAAGCATTACAAAAGTGATCCATGTAACCTAAAACATTGATATCCCCTTAATATTTTGATATAAAAAATAAATAAAATAAAATAAAATTTGAGTGTCAAAGAAAAAAAACAAAAACAAAATGTCAGCAAAAAAGAAGTAATACTACAATACAATTAACCCTGGAGTCTGTTAAGGCCCTTTCTCAGTTAAACTCTTTACCTGGTATTCAGTACTCAAATATTTTTAAAACGAATGAATGGATGAATGTATTAGCAGCTCCTATATATACCAAAGCCAGTTCTGAGCAGCCCCACAGCCCTAAGTCTAAACAGCCTGTAAGGGAATTGATATTTATTGTGCTATTTGAACATTCACACATTCCTGAAAGTAATGTATTGTTTCCTTTACTTTATAGGAGAGGAATCCAAGGTTAAGAAATGTGTTCAGGATCATCCTAACAAATTCAAAATTGGGATTAAACCCATTTATAACTGTCTTCAAAGTGCATGTTCTTATAACTCTACCAAGATGCTTCTGTGATTTCCCAGTAGCTAAGCATGATTTAATGCTGTTCTTGCAGCATTAATTCCTCTAATGATTCAAGATTCCAAGTAGAATGTTGGGCATTTTATGTATACTACAAGACATAAAGCCTGAGTATCCAGGGTGAGGATGTGGGGTTACCATCAAAGAGGACTTTTAATAGATAAATTAAACCAGTTTTTTAAAAATAAGTATAACTGGTTTTGTGCTGCAATGCAATTGGACATGATTTATAAGCAGGTGACTTTAATGACCATAAATTATTAATACTCTTATACACAGTCTCACAAAGGAAAAAGAGGACAATGAGATGGGCAGAAAGCTTTGAGGCCCATAGATTGAGTTGTCTAATCTCATCAGTTCTCCATCTGTGAGTGTCACCTCCCACCCAGGTCAGAGCTAGATGAAGATATCCAGGGCTATGAACGCTTCTTTCCCCGTCTGTCCCCAGAGTTCATACATGCAGAATTCTAAGTAGTCAGCCCGAAATTGTTAGCCCCATGTTGGCTGATATTACAACACATAGAAATTAATTTTGTTTAATAATAAAGTATTCTTGGTAAGGTAAAAGATATAAGGTAGTTACAACTTAGAAGAGATTCATTCAAACAGCTCCATCCTAATACCTTGTTGAAATGTATATACTATAAATGTAGTAGTTCTAATGCATGAAGAAGAATGGATAAAATTTTGGAAAGAAAGGCAGAGCAGGAAGATATGCCACAAAAGAGGTAGCCAGAGGGCAATGAGAAATTCAGAAGTCATAGGTTCCTTATCCAACCCTGACAATGGCATCAATCTGGCATATGCATAAATACTAAAGCAGGAAAATAAATTCGGTGTAAGAAACAACTATAATGGCATTGTTTAGAGAAGAAGATATACATATTAAGTTGTATATCTGGTGTGCTGCACAGAAAATAAATATTAATAGTAAACCCCTCAGGTCTCACCCTGTAGAGCAGCAGTTGGGGTGAGGTACTATTTCTAAGGCAGCTGGAACCCTGATGTGATGGACATTGGAACACCCAGAGCATGGACTTTTCTATCAGGAAAACATGAGTCTGCTGGTTTACTTGCCATGTAATCTCAGGTGGGCAAGTTAGCATCTCTGAATGTCTTAACTCACTTCCTGTGAAAAGGGACTATTAATGCTTTCTCAGGGTCATGCCCATTAAGCAATGTTAAATATGTGAAAGGCTTAGCAGAGTTTCAGACTCATTGCAGGTAGCTATGGAGGGATAATTGGCTAATTCCAAATATTATAAACATAGTACAATTATAATACACCATTGAAGTATAAGAGTACTCTAGTTCTTCATATATTTGTTGACTTATTGCCATGTAAAGCTATAAGCCAGATCTGGGAATTGCCCTAAGAGATAACCCAGCACGCTGTGAAAGTGAAATAAATCAGTATAGGCTGATAATCTCCCAGGAAAAATTATTCTCATGTAGTATAGGTGAGAAGGGCAGTGTATGTGTCAGTCATGCTCCTAGAGCAGAAGCTCCTGGGATGGCTAGGATGTTACTATCGCTTTCCTGGATATTACTCAACAACATCCAAAGTGTCCACCAAAGCAAGGAGTCTGTGAATGCTCCTGCTGATGGGCATCTTAAAAATCCCTGCCAGCAGCTCTCATGGGGACCTAAGTTTCACCCAAGTCACTGGGAGTTAATTGTATGTGTGTAAAAGGGAGAAGGCAGTTTATCTTTAAATTGTATTTAGGCCAGTTCAACAATCTCATTAAAACTGAAATGTGTTTTTCATCTAAATAAAATGTGTATGTGTCCTGATACTTGCTTTTATAGAAAAGACTCTACTTTAACATATCCTTTCACTTTTTCTGATTTTAACATCAAAAACAGAATTTTGATGGGCTTCCTTTAATAGATTTTAAAGACAGTTCTCTAAGCTGTGGTCATTAGTGGACTAAGAAAGTTGATGGTAACTTTCAATATTCCTCCAGTGTATTTTATCCCCAAGCCCTACTGCATGCTGTGATTGTGGGGGTAGGAGTGCAATTTTACCCAATTATAGAGGCACTGCCAGGAGAATAGAAAAGTTGAGCTAGTTCTCTCTTAAAGGAATGATAATAAAATTTTAACTTCAAAACTGCCTAAGAATAGACTCCTCAGTTAATGTAAGGAGAGGAAAACTCATAAAACTATGCAAAACATTTTCAAGAACTCAAAAGTATCCTTCTTATTTTATATATTTCATTTCATCCCTCAGAAAAATTCCACTGCAATGTACTGCTATTAAAGTGATTTTTTTCTAGAAGTTCCTAGTAACTATCCAAATCTAGGGAAAACAGGATTCTATTACATTGTATTCGTATACGAACTCTCAGAAAATCTCAGAATAAAGCAATGCATTTCCCAGAAACATTCCTGGAGTGCTTGCTCCTCCGTGAGGTTTATAAGAAACTTCCTAGAATTCATAAACTTAGTCTTAAAGAACTTCCTTACTCAGTAGCTCTCTATCAAGTCTAATTCAAAGAGCTACTTTTCCTTCCATAGAAAGTATATTTGGTAAAATATGACACCTTATTTATAAATTCCTAATCAGTTAGTCAAAACCTTCTAATGACTGCAAGGATGTAATTTTAGTTAGTCACACATTTTGGAGATAAAAACAGAAGTGATAATCTCAGTTTTAATTCTGGAGAGAGTTGATCAGAAGATAACTTTTAAACAGCTGTACAGTAGGCAGGAACAAAAGATGTGGAAAGGAGTGAAACCTCCTTCTATTTTTCCAAGCGAGCCAATAAGTAACCTTATTTCAGGCCAGACCAATATTTCTCTTCACAAAGTAAGCTGATAAGGATGCTGGAAAACTTCTAAGCACAAAGCCACATAAATCAGAAAATGTTTAATGGTGTACATGGTTTCAATTCCTTTAGGGTCCCTCTTCAAACCCCAGCTAGGAGTATGACATTAGTTCCCTGATGCAAAACTAAAGCAAGGGAAAACTTACAGTTTCCCCTTTAGTTGAACACTGGAAGATAGATCCAAAGCCATGAGCCACAGGGAAAGCACTCAGCCAAAAAGACTAAATCAAAAAGGTATTAGCATTATGGATGTGTCTAGTGGCCATTTAATAAAGAGAGCCTTTTGGGAATGAAAAATAATTCATCTAGTTATAAAGGTTAACCAAAATACAATATTTTATATATTCATTCCCCTGGAAGCAGTGGTAGTTGGCTGATCCTGTTCCTTCCACAGGAAAGCTAGTGAACAACTGGAGACATAGCACAATCTATGAAAAATGGAGAGTTTTCAAGGTGTGAAGAAATGAATGAATGACTAATGCTAAAGACTAAGATTTTTCTAGTTATCCCCTCCCGAACACTGGAGTTGGACCAGAGCAGAAATTAACCAGACTGTCTTTAAGTGCAGCCGACTTTTCACCTGTTTAATGGTGTTGGGTGGGTCCCAGAATACTGGAGATTTAAGGGGCTGTGATCTGAGAGACACTGGGAAATGCTACCTTCACCCAATTTGTCTCTAAAACCATCCTGGCATCGAAACTACAATGTATTCATGAGGTCACTTTTTTAATCTAAGGTTTAGTCTCCAAAAGTCATCTAATTAAGTATACATATATTCCTTGAAGGAGAATACACAATAGCATCCACTAATAGAATCATTTATTAATCCATATCTCAAATTAACAAAGAGATGAATATTGCCAACTGAAGGAATGGAACACGGGGCAAGAGTATTTTGGGAATTAGAGGCAGTAGCCTTAAAGATATGAATTGAGAATAGTTGAAGAGAGAGGGATGTGACTAGATCCTGACATGTCCTGGGAAGCCAGAGAACTGCATCAGGACCTTGAGACTTGCGTTGAAGAGGAGCAGACAGATGAGAGGAAAGCCCTAGATAATTTTTGCCCACATTCACCTAGGAAGGGATGGTCCCAGGCAGTGAGGCAGAAGCCAGGACAGAGTCAAACAGAATTCTCTCCCTAGGTTTCTTTCCAGCCCAAGTGCAACTTTCTCTTCTCTTCTCTTTTCTCTCTACTGAGAAAGCTGCTACTACCCCTCAACATGCCTTTTCAGATAATAATCTATTTCCTACACTGCGTTCTTGCTTTGCATCAGGAATTGCTGAACATTTTATATGCCTTATCTTATTTACTATTACATGGCAGATGAAGAAATCAAGAGGGCTGTCCTATACCTCATAGGTTTCTTATGCAGATTAAATAAGATGAAGCATGAAGGAAGACATACAATCAATGCCATTTCCCTCTGTACACCTCACCTTCACCCCTACTGCTGTCCTTGGTGATTGGGAAATCCATTGCCCACCTGCTTACCGAGTCAGGCTAATTCTTGAATAGCACAGATTTTTATTCTCAGACTGGTTGCATTATTTTTACCCTGTTCGGTCAAAAATTATTATAGACCTTCAGTTTCACCTCTTGGTTACAATGTTAGCCTGAGGAGACCAAATCTGCAAGCATCTTTAACTACCCTCCTTCCCCTTCATTATAAAACTTCATTACCTCATTTTGTGTTGCAAGGTGTTCTCTGGAATATGAAATTACATTACAGAAGACTTATCCTGAGAGAAATAAACCACCATGGAATAATACTGAGCCTCAGGTGCCCAGTGTTTAGCACAAGCTTGGTATACTGTAAGCATTCCATAAATAAATTTTTAGAAAGTGAAAGAATTAAAGGACTGCATCACATTTTTAAATCAAATAAAATATGTTAATATTCTATGTGCCTATAATTCTGTTACAAATCAAACATTACATAAAGCTCAAAGGCAACTATGGCAAGTATCATGTCTGCCATCCGTCATAGTCATTTTCTGATGAAGAATTTTTAGAGTACTGGGAAGTCTCAGGAGTTTCATTAGGTAAGTTCTGCTGATGTTTAATGTGAAGACAACTGTTATTTGGAAGATAATTTAGCCAAATCAGAGACTTGAAGGATTCCCTTGAATAAAACAACCCTTCTTCCAGTCCATTCAGGCTGCTCTTGCCTGGGTAAAGACCTCAGTCATCCCAACACTAAAATTAATGTGTTGATTGTGCAGCGGCTGCTCTCACTTTACATTCAATGAAGAATGAAAATAAATCTAGGATATGCTGACTAATTCTCCTGCCAGATATCAGCTTTTAACATGCATGAGATATTCCCATTGTCATTTGCCTGAAGGGTTTCAGAGGGAGAAAGGGAAATGTACTTCCTCTGAATGAATTTGGTCTAAGTTCTCACACAGTGAATATCATCACATTTTCTTGAGTTCAAAGCACAGGAATTGTGATGGATAAATAATAAAAATTTTAAAAATCTGTCAATATTCACCTCCACATTTTAGCAAACATCAAAGTAGAATGGCTCAGAGCCAATCAGCAATTTCTTCTAACAGGATTTGGCACCCAAATGATCAGACATCTTCTGATTATATGGATTCAGTGTGGATAGTTTCATTGTAATCTAGTGCTCTCAATAAAGTGTCTTCTTGCTGATATAAGCACCTAGGAGCACTACAGACCTTGAACTGCTCACCATTACTCACCTTCTACAAAGAGAAACTAGAGTCATTGCTTATGTTTACTGGTTGTCTGATTAATTTCCAACAACAAATTCAAGTCATTTGTTTTCTTTCTAAACTAACTTAACCTAATAAGCAGCCCACTGGAGTTGTTAGAGAGAAAAGCAAAAGTGAATGCAAAAAGATAATTTTTTTTAAAAGTCTGAAAGATTTGGTATGCTATGTCATCATTACCAAACAGAATATAAAAATACTTACTTTAACCAAAAAATCAGTGGAAACGTACTTACCTAAAAAAAAGAAGAAGAGTGTGGATGAATATGACAAAGTACACCTCAGAGTCTCCAGAAATTCAAATACTGATTAGTTACCCAGAAAAATTTAATGACACATTTTTGCAAGCAGAAGATGCTTGCAAATAAGTAATTTCATTTCATTATTCTGTGAGACTAGCATGAAAATAAGCAATAAAAATACAGAGATGGGAAGAAGCAGAGAGAAAACAAAAAGAACACAGATGAGAATAAGACACAGCCAGCGATAATAATAAACCAAGCAAGGGAGACAGAGGAAAAGAAGAGTAAGCCACTGATGGGAGATGATGTATGTAATGCAAATGTTGGTTTATATCTTCTATCCCGTGGCAAATTCCCCCAGTTCTATGACCTGCAAATGTTTAAAACTCATCTCAGGAATTTTGTAAATGGTAGGGGTTAGGGGAAGGGAGGGGCTTCATTGACCCCAGTTTGAATGTTTGTGGGAGAATTCTGAAGCCACTTTGATATTTTACCCCTTTTAGGTAATTTGATCTTTTTGCTTGAATATCCAACATTACTTTATCTTTGAAGTTCTATGAGAAGTAAGGGTTAATTCATAGAAGACTGATCTCCTAAAGGTTGGCCTCCCAGAAAAAATGTCACCCTCCTATACAGCTCCTTAGAACTCAGCCATGAGCAGGGCTTACAGAAATCAATCCTGGTCAATTTGAAGGATAGGAGTGTAGTCCCCTGATCACACCAGAGTGAGTAATGAATCATGCTCCTAGATTACTAAGTCATACAGGCACAACTGTAAGGCTTGGACCTCAACCTTCATATTATGTCAGGAACATTTGGGGCTCTCCTACCCATGAATGCTAAATAGGCAGATAAAATTGAAGCCAAGACTTCACTACAGTATTTCAAGATTCTATCCCAGCTCTTGATCAATCAGAAAACAGACCAATGCTTCCTTAATCATGCAGCTTAAAAGCTCCTCAGCCAAAGGGTTGGAATCCCTCTCTTAGAATCTGGCATTCAGCCCTTCCAGAGAACACATGATCTCTCCTGTCTCCGTGAGTTTCCCACCCAATAAACACTACCCCACAAAACCTGACATGGGTGCTGCCTGATCATGCAACATTGTTTGCACAATAGTCAGTGACTTTATAAAATATATTTTATTGTTGTAAGTTTCCCCAGATTTTAACTAGATAGACTTTTAAGGCTTTGAAGCAATTTGAACTTGATACTCTACCTATACTATCTGCTCTACTCCCTGTCCCGCACCTGCAAAGTCACTATGATGTGCAATTGTAGGGCCTTAAAATCAACCTGAACATTAGAAGCACAGCATCTTCACCCACATAGCACCCTCTCTTGGGTATGCAGCCCCGTCATATCTTTTTGAATGACTGCCCTGTGCTAATTCCAAAGCACTTATGCCACCATGAAGAGATGGTTATAGAAATGTCATAAGAGTTCAGTCATGCGTTTGATCTCCAGGTGGAAGATAATTTTGATCTCTTCCAGACATCAGATTGCTCCTCTTACTGAAATCAACCACAGGTTGCATAGTAAAAGAACAAAGATAAATTAACACGAACCTAGTAACCCTACAGGGGAAAAAATCAGTACACTAATGATAATGAGTAATCAGCATATATAATCTTTCTGTAGAGCAATCAAAAATGCCATCGTCACTGTTTGGGGATTATGAGATATACTGACAAACAAAATGGATTTCCAACACTGAAGAAGTAATATGAGTTCTGCTTGAGGAAGAAAATACTGATTCCCACAAGTATAACCCATTACTCTAATAGCCTCTTCTCCTCTAGTTAGAAGAAGCCTCTTTGGTTGTGAAAATGCATTATTAAATCAGTAGTCTCTTTGTATCTGAACAATTTGGGGAGAATAATAAAAGACTGAAATAAACAACATTGAGGACCTTCTAAGTTTCTAAAAAATATAACCTCAAATAAAGCCCTATGTTTGGCTAATTTGAAAATAGAATTGAAAATTCATGACCATGGTTATTTTTTAAAAATTTGATACTTCTTTGAAATTATATCTTAAACTATCTCCTGTTTTGTTCTGAAAGGGAGATTTTTTTTCCCTATTTCTCTCTGAAAGTTTTCTCTCAAACAACATTTTTATCTGAAGTTTAAAAAAATATGTTGTTCTGTCCTTTTCTCACTTTGAATTACTTCTTCCTCCTGGCTCCCCCACCCCCTCCTCACCCATCCCCCTGTCCTGATTTGAAAGCAGAGTTGGAAATTCTCTGAAAAGTGGAAGTTTTGAAAAATAAAAACCCGCAGAGTCTTCTCTCCATCAGTTAATAAAAATGCAGCCTTTTTTCTAGCTGCTTTTGCTTGTGGAGGCTCACTTATCCTGAACTAGTTGTTTTTTTTTTTAACTGAACAAACATTAAAAATCTGTCAGCAGGTATTTTTCAATGTGAGAGGCCTCAAAAAGGCAACAGAAAATCTATTTTCTTTACTGGAGATATTTCTGCTATGATGTTGATTCTCAGCCTATTTCAAGAAGAACTAAGTGTCCCAGGGGACTGATTATAAACTACAGTGTCTTTCATGACTAAATAGTCAGCTTGAATCTGTCCCTTGTTGGCACCAAATTTAAATCTATGCCAGCTAAAGAACAGCTGGGTGAACTTTTCCCAGGAAACACTGCTAAGAGGCCTTGAAGGCTCTGGGATCCTGGATCAAGTCCTTATTAGTTGTGTGTCTTTGGGCAAGTTCTGCAATGTTCCTTTGCCTTAGTTTCCCCACCTCTGTGGGGGAACAATGTTGATGAAAGCACCTAACTCACCTTAGGAGAGGCTTCATTCTATCCCTGATTTTCTATGCATCCTTGAACAAGTCTCTTAATGTCCTTGCTCCTTAGTTTCCCCCTCTATACATGGGAATGATGCTGATGAAAGCACCTAACTCACCTTAGAAGAGTCCTTGGCACAAAGGCAACTCTCAAAAGGCATCAATTGCTCTGAAATCACATGTTAAAACGGCAATTAATTAAGCTAACTTGCCACAATTCCTACTAATTTCACTCTCACATTTCTCTTGATGATATTAATCACTCCATAGAATCACTCTTCAATAATTTTTTGGTAGAAAAATATGCTATATAACAAAAGCAGGTTATAGAGACACTTTGGAAGGTTTGTGTTCCCTTCATCTATAGCAATCTGTTCAGAAAAGTGGGGAACCAGCTCTCTGAGGCTAGGCATGCATAAGCTGTTGATCCAAAGGGGCCAATTTCAGAAATCTCTCAGAGTCAGAGGTCTTGGGCCTGAACCTGTCAGAGTGAGAAACTCCCCCAGGATAACTCAGCAATGAATTCAGCAGTTAAATTCCCTAGACTAAGCCTCATGCTCTCACCCTGTATACTAACCCATACACAGCTAAATTATCTCATCCACAACTTCAATCTCTGACTCAACTAAAAAATATATACCTATAAATATAACAGTCTCCCAGCAAGCCAAGTACATGGTAGTAGGCAGTGTGTTTGCTTAGAGTCTCATGAATCAGTATCAGAACCCTTCTCGACCCTGTGAGACTTTGGGCAAATTACTTGCACTATTTCAGTCTCATCTTCTATATATGAAAAATGGGGATAAGAATACGTTTCCTGGAGGGAGGTCAAGATGGTGGACTAGAAGCAGCCAGCACCTGTGGTGAGTAGACAATCACCTTCAGATGAATCGTCAAAGAGAGAGCATTGAGAATCAACAAAGAAGTGACAGCAGGCACCCAAAATGAAGGAGAGGGAAGTAGGGAAATCTGCTCAGTGGGCTCAGAGGTACCTGGGGTAGACACCTACACATGGGGTGCGTGTGGGCAAGTTAGAGAACCCCAGGGTTCCACACGTGCCCTATAGACATTGCTATCTGAGCTACGAGAAGGCCCTTCTACCTGCAGGCCTCTGGACTGACAGAGGGAGCTGCCTTGAGACTGTGCAAGTTCATTGCTCCAGAGAGAAGGCACAGCAGGACCCCACTGGCTTCCCAACCCTGAACCCTGCAGCCAGTGCCATTCTGAGGGCCCAGCCCCACAGCACTGCATCCACCCTGGGGCCAGACAACCTCCTTACCACTGCTGCAGGGCCAGGGAGGGGAGCAGGGAGGACAGGAGCTCTCATGTGCCCTGAGAGTGTGTGCTACAGGTCACTGCCCCCAGGGGACCTGGGTGGAGCAAATGCCCAGGGCTGCTGGCATCCTTGACACTCACACCCTTTGAACCAAAGATTGTGCAACAGCAGATTGTTTAGTTTCCATACGTTTATATAGTTTTGAGACCTCCTCTTGGAATTGATTTCTAGTTTCATTCCACTATGGTCTGAGAAGATACATGGTATGATTTTTTTTTTTAATTTGCTGAGACTTGTTTTATGGCCTAACATATGGTCTATCTTGGGAAATGTTCTATGTGCTAATGAGAAGGATGTATATTCTGCAGTTTGCAGGTAGAAATGTTCAGTAAATGTTTGTTAAGTCCACTTGTTCTAGAGTCTCATTTAAATCCAGTGTTTCTTTGTTGGTTTTCTGCCTTGATGTTCTGTCTAGTTCTGTCAGTGGAGTGTTGACATCTCCCACTATTATTATGTTGTTGTCTATTTCATTTCTTAGGTGTAGTAGTATTCGTTTTAGACTCTGGGAGCTCTGGTGTCAGGTGTGTAAATATTTAGGATCATTATATCTTCTTGTTGAATGGGTCCCTTTTTCACTGTATAATAGCCTTCTTTATCTCTTTTTACTGTTGTTGATTTAAAGTCTGTTTTATTGATACAAGAACAGCTACTCCTGTTCATTTTTGGTTTCCATTTCTATGGAATATTTTTTCCATCCCTTCACCTTGAGTCTATGCAACTCTTTATGAGTTAAGTGGGTTTCATAGAGATGGCAGAAATTTGGGTTGTGTTTTTTTATCCACTCCATCAATTTATATCTTTTAAGTGGGGCAATTAGACCATTTATAGTCAATGTTAATATTGATAAGTGAGATACTGTTCCAGTCATCATGTTGATTGTTAACTAGTTGCTTTGTATTCTCCCTTGTGTCACTGTTTTATAAGAGCTGTTTGTTTCTTACTTTTGAGTATATTTACATTGGTGAGTATTGGCTGTTCTTTTCAGTGTTCAGAGCACTTTTGAACATTTCTTGTAGGGCAGGTCTAGTGGTGACAAATTCCCTTAGCATTTGCTTGTGTGGGAAAGATTTTATTTCTCCTTCATTTACAAAACTTTGTTTTGCAGGATATAAAATTCTTGGCTGATAGCTTTTCTGTTTAAGAGGACTAAAGATGGGACCTCAATTTCTTCTGACTTGTAAGATTGCTGCTGAGAAGTCTGCTGTTAGTCTGATGGATTTTCCTTTGTAAGTTATTAATGTCTTCAACTTGTAGGATTTTCTCCTTCACTTAGACTTTGGTCAGACCAATAGCTATGTGCCTTGGTAATGTCCTATTTGCAATGAATCTTCCAAGAGTTCACTGAGTTACTTGTATCTGGATGTCTAAATCTCTAGCAAAACCATGAAAATTTTCCTTCAGTACCCCTTCAAATAGGTTTTCAATGCTTTTTGCTTTTTCTTCTTCCACCTCAGGGATACCTATGATTATTATATTTGGGTGTTTTACATAGTTCCATAATTCTTGGAGACTTTGTTCATTTGTCTTTATTCTTTTTTCTTTATTTTTAACTGACTGGGTTAATTTAAAAGCCTTGTCTTCGATCTCTGAATTCTTTCTTTTCCTTGGCTTAATCTGTTAAAACTTTCCACTGTATGTTAAAATTCCCTAAATGACTCTTTCACTTCTGCTGTGTAATTTTTTTTAAATTTCTGTCTCTTTAGTGAATTTTTCATTCATGTCTTGAAGTATTTTTTTGTTGTTGTTTCTTTGTGTTGGCTTTCGACATTCTCATCAATCCCATTGAGCTTATGATTTATATTTTGAACTCCATGTTTGACATTTTGAAAATTTCCTTTTTGTTGGAGTCCATTGCTCAAAAGGTAGTGTGATCCTTTGGGGTGTCAAAGGAGCCTGTTTTTTCATATTGCCAGAGTTCTTATGCTTGTTCCTTCTTATCTGGAACCTCTTCTCTCAGTTCAAAACAGATAGCTCTGCAGTTCATCTGTTCTCTTCTGGGAGTTCTACCATAGAGAGGGAGAGGTACATGGTCTTTTGGCTCATGCAGGTAGGTACCCACTGTGGTGTTGCTGGCACTTTGGGTCAGTTGGACCTCAGATCCCTGGGAGAGTATTCAGGTGCCAATGGTGGTGGACTAGGTTAGGTAGTTCCAAGTTCCCAGCCCCTAGATGGCATGCTTGAGTCCTGTGGGGACCAGAACAAGACCAGGATGGCAAATTTGCCCTCAAGCCTTCCTGAGTTTAGGTGCTAGCTATGATAATGAAGGTGGAGTAATCTTCTTTCCAAGATAATACTCAGGCAGGAGAAGGGTGGATGCACTGTGAGCCTGTGACAGGAGGCTGGACCTTTCCTAATGAGGTTAGTAGAGGTAGACAGCTGTGTGATGCACAGGCCACTCACACCTCTTTCTCAGCAATGACAGTGGTTTCAGTCCTCTGGGACCACAAAAGTGCCCAGATGCCAGCCCCTACCCTGGCCCATCTGCAGCAGAGGTGGTGAAAGCAGCTCATCCTGCTGTGTGCTGGGCTACCAGACTGGCTGTGGGCTGTGGCTGAAATGGTCCAGCGGGGAGTGTGGTGGTGCCAGAGACTTGCCTCCAGAGAGTGTAGGATCCTAGCAGAAGAAATACAAAGCTCATAGAAAGGACTGCTAGCCCCACCCTCCCTCAGGGGAGGTGGTAAGTTTTGTCCATGGGGCACATGAAAGCACTTGCCATGGCTTTTTAGAGAGAAAGGAGTGGCTCCCATGCTCCATGGAAGCCTGGGTGTGACAGGTACTCTGTCAGAGGTTGGGCAGCTGCTCTCAGTGCCCTGGCTTAATTATCCCCTGAGGAACCCTCACTGGTTCTAAGCAGAAACAGCTGTGGCTGCGTTAGCAACAGTGGGTGGGGGAGAGGAGAAGGAAAAGGTTATAAATGGTAGGGAGCTGGTGCCCTGATCCACTTTGTCCTATAGGGCCCTCTAGCATGCTGCACTCTCCCTCAGCAGGAAGCAGCATGCCCTGTATGTCCAAGCTCTGGGAGACCCACATTTCCCCAGGGATCAACTGGTCCGTTAAGGCTGCTGCCATCCAAGTGGGTGCTGGAGAGCAACGGAGTGGATCCAATGATGTAGAACCCCAGGATGTGAGATTCCTGGGTCTGGATAGCTGCAAAAAACACTGCCTGTCCATGAAGAGAGGGAAATGAGCCTCACGCTCCATGTAGAACCCGGGCGCAGTGAGCCAAGTACTATTGGGTGTGTACCCCGCTGTAAGCCTAGAACTGGCCATCCTGCAGCACATCTATGCAAAAAGTTCATGCTTTGGAGATGAGGTGGCTATATCCACAGCATTGGGTGGTTGTAGGAAAGGAGCTCCCTGCCTCCATGTCTCTTTCAGGGCTCTGGTACTGCTTCTACTCTGTGGTGGGGACACTCTCCTACCCTATGGACTCCTCTTGGCATTCACCTCTCCACTTGGCAGGGATGCAGATAACTTTGGATCACAAGACACGAGCTCTCTGGTCCAGAAGAGCATCCATTCTATTTCCTCTGTCTTTAAATGCATTAGCAGTACTTTCCAGTCCCCTTGGGGCAACCTGCTCTACGGGTCAGAATTCTGGGAATAATGCTGCTCTCCTGTATCTTCCTTTGTGGTTGTCATAGTCCAAGTGGGTGCTGGAGAATGTGTGGGACCCAGTGACAGAGAGACTAAAGGGCTGTGACCTCCCCAGCAGGATAGAGGCACCCAGCATGTGCACAGGCAATATGGCGCCTACTATCTCAGCTCGGGGACTGTGGTCGGGGAGAAGCAACCCTACACGGTCCTGCAGCCTGGTGCTCTGCTCCCAAAAACCTCTCAGTTCACTGATGGCGGCAGCACTTGGATTTGTCAGGGTGGAGGGGCTCTCTGACAGATCAGAAGTTGGCAGATGTGTCACATGTGTGAAGGAAGAAAAGTAAACACTCCCACCTACCCTTTCCTCCAGACTCTGAATCCCTCGGGGGTTGGTCTATGCCAAAATCTTGCTCCTTCTTGTTCTGCTCGACTTCTTCCTGAGGGATCTCTGACAAGGGAGATTTCTGGCACCTTTTCTTCAGTATTTCACCTGGGCTATGCTTTTCCACCTGAAACTTTTTCTTCTTTTTGAGATCTGGCAACTGATGTCTCTAGCCAGCTATCTTGCTGCCTATCCCACGATTTTTTATTTTGGACACCAGAGAAGAAATCCCTTTATGTGGTAGAACTGGGTCACATGAATCCTCCTAACTGAAAGGAAGTCTGGGAGACTATGTGATAGAAAATAGAACTGTCATAATTGGCTTAGACAATGGCACATTACTTTAAAACAAATTCAACGTTATGTAAGAAGAGAACAACTATGGTGTTGCATAGCGTTTGCCACATATCTATAAAATACCTAGTTAAGATGTATTTGTCTTTATGAGGCAAATGCAACACTCTGTTACTGCTAGAATAAAATACCACAAACTAGGTGGCTCGTTAACAACAAAAATTTATTTCCCATAGTTATAGAGGCTGGGAAGTCCAAGATCAAGGTGCCGGCAGATTCAGTGTCTGGGGAGGGCCCGCTTTCTGGTTCATAGACAGCCATCTTTTCTCTATATCCTCACATGATGGAAAGTACAAGGGAGTACCGTGGAATCTCTTTTATAAGGGTATTAATCTCATTCATGAGGGTTCCATCCTTATGAGCTAATCACCTTCCAAAGGCCCCACCTCTAAATGCCATCACATTGGAGATTAGGTTTCAACATATGTCCCCCAATATGTTTGTGGAGGACATAAACATTTAGTCCATTGCAATAGCTATATGTCTTGATATTTCATGACACATGGTAATTTCTCTTCTCCTGTGGACACAGTATTTCCTGATGGTGGTGTTATGGTGGCTGAGGTGATCTGTTGTGAAGTAAAAAGGAGAGAAAGGGTCTCTCTTTTGGTTGCACTTCGTTAGAAGAATTCTACAATAGTGTTGCTCATTCCGCAATGTGTTAAAAGGGTTAATGAAAAAGTTCTTTCAGCATTCACTCATTGTTCTCTCTTGCACTAGAACTTAGACATGAATCCTGAGTGATGGAAGCAACATTGTAGAGGGAGGACCAGACATTGTGAGGTCATTTTATGCCTATAATAGGAGGGAAGAGAAAATAAAGGCAAAGCAGGGATGTCAGGGTAATTCTTGCTAGCCCAACCCACACAACTAAATTTTGATAAGCAGTAATGGCACAGAGGCAGGGCTTGCTTCATGATTCTGTGGCCTAGACAGTTTAACAAGTCCTTACACTTGGTTTAATGCTCTTCTGTCACCACATTGAAATTCTTAATAATATTTGAACAAGGGACCACACATTTTCATTTTGTACTGAGCCCACAAAATATATAGCCAGTCCTATATTGAGGTAATGGAAAGCCAGATGTGATATCTCTACAAGATTCCCTGTCTGATAAAAATATGTTTTCTTAGACTTTTATCCATTCCTATAATCAATGCTTTCAGGGTTATGTTGTCAGTCTAGTCTATGTATGGCAGTTCATACATTCTGCCTGACTATATAATTTCAGTTTTCCTGACACTGGTAATTTCCTCAGAAACATTCAGATAAAAAATAAATAAATTCCTTTTCAAATCTCAGCAAAGTAAGAGAGGCTGCCTCTTTGACACTCTCTTGCACAACCTTATACAAAGGCTCAGCTCTGAGATGAGGATCAGACCGCGCCTGTGAGGCGTGCAGAGTAGATCAAATGCCATATCAGAAGCTAAGCTAGTCCTAAGACTTTCCAGAACTAGAGAGGAATTGCTTCTGCTGCCTCCAGAGCATGGGAAAGTTCTGAGCAATTCCACTGATGCTCAAGGCATACAGAAGCTAATCTAGGAATCTAGGCTGTAGGCCCAAAGGCTCAAGAGGGCAGCAGTTCTTGGGAAGCTTCCATGAATTCTACAGAACATCTCTGAGACTCTGAAGGATCCAAGAAAGCACCAGGACATCTTTAGGTTCTCATCCTCCCACTCTTTCTTGAATAATCTCAAGTGTAAAAAAAACAACCACATTCTCCCATCATCTGGAGATGCTCCTCCAATAACAAAGGAGAAGAAGGAGTAATAGGGTAGGAGAAATGAGAAAGCAGAAAACTCTTTCAAGGCAGAAGAGCTTGTCAACATTGTGAAATGCTATAGGGTGATGAAGGAGGATGAAGCCAAAGAAAAAACCATTTAGCAATTGGACCTTGTACAGGCAAATTTCCTAGAGTGGTAGAGGTTGATGTCAGGACCTGAGGAGAGAATGAGAAATAAAAAAAGAAAAGAGTTCATTTGTTGTATAAACTTTTTCTAATTATTGTGATGAAGATAAGAAAAAAAGTAGAGTGATAGGTCAAGTGATTATCACTGGCAGGGGAAGGAACATGAAATAAAAGTTTTCCTCAGCTCTGTATCACAGAGAACTCAGCCAGACATTTGGTTCTCTTTTAAATATTCTAAATATATAAAATGTACATTGTTAATAACAATCATCTGGTAAAATGTTCAACAGATAGATGAACACTACTGAAACTCTTTTCTTAAATGCTAGTGGAAAATAATATAAAATATTTCTTTCCAGTTTCATAAAGAAAAAAATGTATATGTGAGGCAAAAGTAAAGGGAAGTAAATATATAGTTATTCCCTAGAGGAAAGTCATGGTTCAAAAGTTAAATGACTGTATCAAAAGTGATGCTAACCTAAGAACTGAACAAGAAAATTCCATTAGTATGGTTTTTCTTTCCTCTGAGCTATAGTGCTCTATCCCGTGAGAATGCTAGGGGAATTTTACAGCATAAAGGTTTCCTATTTATTGCAGTGATTCTCCTCCATTGCAGAGTTTTTTTCAGATAAAGGCCCTCCTGCTGTCCATCATGGCAAAGTTCAAATAAGTCAGTGTTTCTTACTCAGGCCTAAAGCCAAAGTCTCTGAGGCAACTGCAAGGTGCCATATGGTACTGCACCTGCTATAAGCTCGTTTTCACTTCTGTCAGTGAGTTCAGAGTCCTGGGACTGCACGGGTTACCTGCCAAGTGCTTATGCCATAAGTGTGTCTAAGTCAAATTCCTCTTTGTTTTCCAGCTTTCTATACTAACCTTTTTATCTTGGTCTCCAAAAGAGTAGAAAAACTGTGTACAATGATGCAGATATGGCATATTCTTAGAAGACTTCTTTCCCAAGTCACTAAATATCATTGGGGGAAAAAAGGCATTTTGGCAAAGCCTGGCATAACAAGTGCTCAATATGAAATTGCTAAAATTAAACTGTGTTGTCAAAACCCAAATATGCAAAGACTGCTTCCTCTTCTTCTATGAGTATATTTCTCTGGGTACCCAAAAAGCCTGTTGCTTTCTATATCATTTGTATTTTGACTCTTATCTGGCATCAAAACTCTGATATAGATCTGCAAATAGGATATCCAGGTATAACTAGTAACAGCTACCACAACTGTCATGGGAAATCTTAAGCTTTTGGCAAGACGTTGCATGATCATCATTTGCTTAGCTTGGCAGATGGTAGTTCACATGTGTTTACTGGAGGCTAGCAGAGTAGCTAAGAGAGCAAGCTCTAAATCCAGACTGCCTGGGACTGTATCGCAGCTCCACCATTTACTGTGTGACTTTGGGCAAGCTACTTAACATCTATTAGCCTCAGTTTCCTCATTTGTAAACAGGGATAATTTCTACCTGATGAAGTTGTTGTAAAAATTAGATAAAGTCTTGCAGGGGGTCCCTAGCACACAGTAAAGTTCAAAAGTGTTACTTTTTACTATTAATAGGAATGTACTTTTCTCCCATTATTTTTAGTAATGTTATTCTTTGCACCATCCTTCCAGAACTTAGTCCTCATCTTCACAGAGTTAAAGTCCCAATTTGGACTTGCCCCTGAAGGAAATGTTGAAAGTCTCATCCTGCTTCCTCACTGACCAAAAAAACACAAACTATTTAAAAGTTCTCGCAAATTATCAAAGATTATACTTTATTTGGTTTTGGGACACAGTGTTTTCCATTAAGCAACCAACCATAAATTGGGACATTCACTTCATATACACTGGAATACAATGCCATGGATTTGGCCATTTTGGGGTTATGATAAAAGCAGCAATTAAGAAACTGGGTGAAAGGAAACTCTATCGACAAGAGAATATTTTCTCCTTTCTAAATGTCACACATGGTGATTGAACTTTGAGGCCTCATAATAATTCTTCTGCTTAGCACAGTAGACTGGCACTTTAAAAGCATCTTCTCATACAAGATACCCACAACAATCTCTGTGAAAGAGAAAAATCAGTGATCACTTATCCTTTCCCAGATACGGAACCTAAGGCTGCCGGAGGTCAGGTTTTTGTCCAGGGTCACACTGCCAGTGAGTGATTGGACAGGGTATTGAACCAACCCTTCTTTTCTTCATGGCTGGTGCCCTTTGTCATAGTCCAAGATCCCTCCAAAATACATGAGCTAACCAATAGGAATGAGGGACACACTAATCCTTTAATTTAAATCGTTTCAAAACATTGAGACTTAAACAGTATCAGCTAAATCAACTGATGCTTTTGCAGCATCCTGGGTCATTTACTGGAGGAGTCTGAGTGAGTTCCATAGTTCCCTAAGTTTTACTGAGTACTCAGAAAAGAGAAGTAATGAGCAAATCCTTTAAGTATTTAAAAAATGTTTCTAGGAGCACAAAGAAATTGAAAGACTACAGTTTTTAAATCCACTATGTGTTCACAGTAATCCCTCTCACACTAAGAGCCAGTAGCTGCAGCAGGCCCTTTTTCTGTATCAAACAATCCCATCACCTTAAAAGTAAAAAATAACTATAATAATTTTTTAGTTCTTTATCCAAAATACATTAAAACTATGCACAAAGGGTCAACATGTTCCAATTAGTAATATTAAAGTTTGAGATCATTTTAGATCAAGTAATACCTAGGAAATAAGATAATTTACTTGGATTAGAATATATTAGAACTAGTTTTATGAAGGAAACTCCTACTATATATTGATTTTATCTGCTTAAAAACTAGTATTTTAATTAACTTTCTTTGGTTACTGGCAAAGGATGCCAGGGTAGAATGCATGATCCCAGCCCTTCTGAAGAAGCAAAGTGATATCAAATAAAAAGTGTGAAGTTTGGAGATGAATAACCTTGGCTTATCTCCTAGATCTTTCAATTTGCTAGCTGAGAGCTTTGCAAAGGTCCTACTCATTGTCTATAAAAGAGGAATGATAATGATATCTCGCCAGGTAGTTGTAAAGATTAAAATAATTTATGTGAAGGGCCTGTAGTGTTTATTATTATGTTTCTGACTACACAGCACTTTTTGAACACCCTTCCTCAGTTTGAGCAATTTCTCATCTTATGGCCCCTCCTTCTGAAAATGTAAACCAAGAACCCTGACCATCTCCACACCCCAGGTACAGACATGACTTAGCCTTCCCTCCAACCCCCCACCCCTCACAGTCAGATGCTCCTCCCAGCAGGCATTTCCAGTTTTGGCAGTAGGACCTGGGGCCAGTCCACTGCAGCAGTGCCAATAGGATCTCGCTGGAATAATCCAGCAATGTAATTTCAGCTAATATCAGTTCATAAACTAATGTAATTTAATATACCCTTTGGCAAGACTGCTGGAATGATTTTTGTTATTAGCAACCAAGAAACCCTGATCAAAGCAGAGTCTATTTGCGAATATGGCATGAAGTACACATCCAACAAATGATAGTTCTCCATCACCCCTCTGTATTTCATCCACTATATTAAAGAGTATTTCCTATTAGCAGTTAACTTTGGTTGAATACTTATTATGAGCCAGAAAAAGGAGAAAACTAAAGCATAGTGGTTATATTAATTATCAAAGTTCAAGTGGCTAATAAATGGTAGAACTCAAATTGGCTCATCATCATCATAAATAAAACCTATTTTATAAATAAGGAAACTGGGGCACAGAGAGGCAGATAACCTCTCAAAATCACAGAGCTCATGATCAAAGCAGCCATGATTTCACAATGTACTACTATGCTTTCCTTTAATATCAATCATATAGCACTGGGGCTTATCTTTTTAATAATATCTACCAATTACAAAGACAATTCAAATCTTGGTATCTAGAAGAATTCTCTCTTTGACTTTTTTCAATAAGCATAATAAAAAACCCCACACTCTTCAATGTGAATGGAATCCTATCTTTTGATCTTCAAATTGTCCTCAAAATGAGTTCATACAAGTGGCATATTCTATACTTGAAGAGTAATGAACGAAGTCATTATTCTTTGATCGATCCTGATGCCCTATTATCTTCCACTCTGGAACTACAGACTGTAAATTAAATAGTCAATAAATCTCACAGGGTTCATTATAGTTATGGATTCTGGACATCAATTCCTGATTTTGGTACTTCTGTTGATTAGCTGACTATATAGCACCAAACAAGTGAAAACAGCCCTATCTATGAGATGCCCTTTACTACTGAAAGCTATAATTCTCTTTGTTATATACTACCTCTATTAAAGTCATTAAATGTGGCTTTAGCACTAAGGATATTGAAGTAATTTCTGTTGTTCTGATGGCAAAATAGTAAGAGCCTGTCGTAACACATAGCAGACACTCAATAGGTCCCAATTAATTTTTTTAAAAAATGAATACTTATGATGCCCATGCTTTATACTGAATGTTATGCTGAACACAATCTACAGATTTTATCTTGTAACTAGAAACACTTTTTTTAAAACAAGGAAGACAAGATTTCAGCTTTGAGCCTTCCAGGTCAGATGCTTGGAAGCGTTCAAAACATTACCTTCTCAATTTCTTCCTTTTGAGCTTGTTACATTCCTGGAAATACAATAAACAGAAAGCATAAGAACCAGAGGCACAGGGACAAAAAGCTGTTCACAGTGTTCCTGTTCACATTAGAAACAGGAAATCATAAAACTTGAAAGAATATTCTTGGTCTCATCTCAACTACAACCAAATCTGAATGACCTAAGGGACAATTTGGCTACATGTTAACACTTTACACTCATTTGAGACATCAGACTTCTCTTTTGACATCTTCAATAAATGAGTGACACAGTCCTCCATATTGGATGCCAGATCCACAGGTTCAAAAGTAAAAAAACTAGACAAAAATTTGAATGCTTGAGAAAAAGAAGTTAAAATCCTTTTTTACTCAGTCCATTTGATCATGTATTTTGGCCTCAGTGCTTTGCAATTTTTTTTTTCTTTTTAAGAACAAAAGGAAGCACCAAAAAGGATACTGAATCTCTTTGGGTCATGTTGGGACAATAAAAGCACATAACCGAAGATTGGCAAGTCAGGACAGGGAACATTTCAGGCAGTGTGCTGCAGTCTCCTAATACAATAAAGCCTGAGGCCTGCTGTCTCCAGACCTGTAACAGCAGAGACTGCAGAGGCTGTTGGATCCTTGAAGTTTCAATGCAAGTTTATATGAGCTGATTACACTACCAGAGAGGCCTGACACTAAAGAGAGACAGCATGCGTGCATAAAAAAGGCTGGGAACACAGGAAGTGCTCTTTGGAAAAAAGATGTGGAAGTCACATGAAAATGCCAACAAAAAGGAGAACTGGCTTCCTTGGCTATATATGTAGATAATCACCTTCAGCTAATTATGCTAAATGCCAAAAAGCTAACATCTTTCCTGCAGACCCACAAGGGAGATGGGAGAGGAAATACTGGTAGGATTCTTACAAGGCTGAATTTCCAGAGCAGCTTCAAAGGGAATTGTAAGGAAGATGTGAGAACATCAGGGGAAATCAGTGCTGTATGTGCAAAGGAAATGTTTCACTGTACAAAGCTAACTATTCTTTTGTACACTTGTTCCAACAGGAGATTCATTAAAGCTTAATTGAGACTTACGTAGTTATTATACATGACAGAACACGTGACAAGAAAAAGCAGGCCACCAAGATTTGGGAAGATGTCCCAGTGTTCCTTGGTCATTGACAACTTATTCTTAGTAAAAGGAATTTAAAGTCCTGCTTATTCTATTTATCATACTCTCTCCTAATTTTTAACTAAAACTCCAAGTCACTAAAGTGAGTTATTATTTTGATTAATTTGGAATTAAACAGTTAGGAAGAGATATATTTAACCTTCTCAAAGGGAATTTTTCCTGCCAAAGGGACTCTTCCTAACCAAAGTCAATCTCCAATAGGTAGATGATTCTCCCTTCACTCTCCTAATGGCAGGCATTTCAGACTAAACAAACTTTCTGTCAGCATTCTTTAAAATATACCTTGGAGGTGACTGCATGTTCTGACTAAGTCTGACACTAGCTGTAATAAGTACTTTGCATTTGTACCCTGAATCCCCTCTGGTGCTAATTAGTATTTGTAAAATGGATATTTTTTATAGCTTTTCATCACCAAAGTACATTAAGTACCAACATTTATAAAAGATTTTGAGACTCACTGAAAAAAAAACTAAGGTGAAGTAATGTTATTATTTTTTATGAAATGTAAGAAAGATTTTAGTCCAACATAATTATATGATTTTATAAATTATATAAAATTAAATATTTAATTATAAAGATCAAATTAAAAATTTACTTGTCAAATAGTCTTTTTAAAAAGCACTAGAAATAAAGTGTACAATATTGCATTTTCTCATCTCTCTTTTGAGAATGAATTTCAAAGAAAATATAAGCCTATTATTAACCTAACTTATATAACAACTTGATTCTATACAAGTTGTTCATTGAATGATTTAGGTATCTTTAAAATGCCCAATTCAATATGACACATAAAAAATTGCAAAAGAGAAATGAACTTAGCATATCTAAATCAGCATATCTAAAATTTATTTCAAGGAAATATGAGAGTACAAACATTTTGGTTGCATTTTATATCTGTGTCTCTCCCTAGCAAGGGTTAGAGGTATGCCTTTCCCCTCCACAATGCTCACCGCATCCCTCAGCTGTGGGTCTACCCCCCCAACTCCTGAATCCCTGGTAAACACCACCACCATTTGAGCACCATAGTGTTAATCAGTCAGTACCAATTTGATGGCGAGTACATGTGGAGCCCATTCTTCCGATCTCGTGTCACCTCACTTTGGATAACGGGCTTAAGCTCAATTTAAGTAAGAGAAATCTTAAAGAAATTTCAAGAGGTAAGAAATTTTACATTGTATCTTGAGCCAAGAGCTAAGATAATAATCAGAGATCTAGTAAGTTATAGTCTGGTCATCATTTCTTATACTAAGTGTGATGGTTAATTTTGTATCAATTTGACCATGGAGTGCCCAGATACTTGGCCAAATAGTCTGTGTTGGTCTGTGAGGGTATTTTTCAACAATACTAACATTTGAATCAGTAGACTAGATAAAGCAGATTTCCCTCCTTAATGTGGGTGGGCCTCATCCAATCAGCTGAAAGCCTAAATAGACTAAAATGGCACACACATGTACACATACACGTAAGTAAGGAGCAACTCCTCCTGCCTAACTATTTGAGTGGGAACATTGCTCTTTTCCAGCTTTCAGACTCAAGAGTGAAGCATTGGCACTTCTAGGGTCTTCTTGAGCCTTCCAGCAAAGCAACTGGAACACCAGCTTTCCTGGTTCTCAGGCCTTCAGACTCTGACTCAGATTGGAATTACACATCAACTCTTCTGAGTCCCCTGGTCTCTTCCAATCGCAGATCTTAGGACTTCTCAGACTTCATAATCGTGTGAGCCAGTTCTTTATAATAAATAAACACACACACACACACACACACAAACATCCTATTGGCTGTTTCCCTGGAGTACCCCAGTACACTACGTTGCAAGCAAACAGTGTTGTGATAAAAGAAAGGAACTCACTAAACCTTCAGGTGATCAAAACTTCCCTTTCCTAAATAACTTTGAGGAAGTTAATATTTATGAAAAACAGAATAAACTCCATTTCCTAATAACCACATTAAACCATTTTTAAAAAACTGAAAATAATATGTATATGAGACAAAAATTTCTTAAAACTTTCTTAATGGGCCATCAGATTCGAAACAAGCATGAGAAATGGACAAACAAGTTAACAGATATGAAATTTTGTCAATGCTTTCTTAAAAAGAAAAGTTCATTTTTTAGCTGTTTTTATCAAAGAATATGGCATCATAAATTGCATTAAAAAACTGATTATTAATAGAAAGAGGACTCAAAAGAAGTAGAAAGTCACAAGAAAACAAAAAAAAATCTAAAAGGAAAAACAAAAATTCTCTTGTCCATTTAATAACATTTAGAAAAGGAAACAAAGGAAAGAAAGCAACATTTGATCAAAAGCAACCAATTGGCTTCTCAGTAAAAAGAGTTAGTTTTCAGTATATGAGATGTTTAAATAAAAGTAGAATATTTTCTTCTCTTTAAATTCATACCAACTTCTCTCGAATCAACACCTACTCCAAATTTCCAACATATTTTTAATTCCACATATTCTAGAAATTTATAGTCACCTAAACTTTTGTTGATTGACAGAATCTTTTACAAACCATGGTATCAAATATATAGAGGGAATAATACATTTAGTTTAAAAGTTCCTTACTATTGGGAAAAAGTAAAACACACTATTCAATAAAGAGTGTTGGCATATTTAGAGGAAAATATAGTGGACATTTGTGTCTCACACCAAATATAAATAAAGAGCTAAACATATGGTAAAAACATTACAGTGATAGAAGAAAATATAGAATATCTTTTTATAGTCTTTTGGTGGACAATGTCTACCTAGACAAGACCCAAAACTCAGAAGTCATAAAGAAAAAGACTATTAGACTGGATTACATAAAATGCTAAATTTCTGTGAGGCAAAACCAATTATCCTGTCTCCTTGGGGAACAAGTCAGTCTTCAGTCCACATTCCCAATTCAGTTAACACTGAAGCTTTGTAGGAGATGTTACCATAATTGGTGGTTCTAACAAATCTCTCTCTCAGTACAAGATTCAGGCAATAAGATCCAACCCCTCTCCAGGCAGAGTCACCTCTTACCTTGCTACTTGTTGCCTCAGGAGCAGATCAAGGTTCTTTGGGGCTCATGATTTATATAAATTTGAGGGGCTATTTCTAAGAAAAAAGAACATCATATTACAAATATAAAGTTAGGTATACAAGTGAATTTAAAATGAGAAAAATAAATCATAATTTACAAATGAAAAATACTGATACATAAAAATGTTTAAATCTAGAAAAATAACATGATATTTTATTGTCACGCTCTATGTTTTCCACATTTTTGCTTCCTGTTCTCTGGTCACTTTTTTATGACAATTGTATGATATTATTTTCTAGTAAGGATGAAAGGATAGTGTTTCTTCTAAAAAAAATTGATGGAAATTTGTTTTATTATCAGGTTCACAAAGGTTTCTTTTGAACTTTCCAAGAATGAGCACCAGCGGTCACATTCTCATCCACTTTGATCATGACTTTGGAAGCTATTACTGCACCAGAAGGCCTAACAATAGTTTAACTATGTATCAAAGTGACTGAGAACCATATATAGCCTACTAACCCCAGGCTAATTAATGAGCCAGCTCATCCTCCTCTTACCCAGATCCCAAAAATGTCCACAATAAATTCAAACTCACCTGCCAAGAAGGGAAATGGGAAAACTGGAATGGAAAAAGACAACAATTTCAATTTGACTTAGTAAAGTATCTTACTTTGCAAAATTTACAAAGGCATGTAACCATATAAAAACATTACTAGGATTCCTCATAGAGCCTTGGAAAGGATCCTTACCAGCAAGGGGCCATGAAACTGAAGCTTTATTAGATTAACATCAAAATTCATCTGGGGTTTCTTCCCAAACAGGACAAGTGAACGAAGAGCTAGAAGAAGGAGGGGCACATGAGTGGCATAAGTAGTGATTTCAAGAAGTCCATAATCACAAATTGGCACACATCCTTGCCACTTCTAGGGAGGGTTGTTGGTGTGAAGTAGAGAAGGGAACAAAATCAGAATGAAATGCTTTAGAATATATCACTCAGTCAGAGTAGGAGCCATGTGGGAATTGAATATACAACATCATACTGCAGACCTATGTACAGAGCAAATTGATAGTGAGGAGGTCTGCTAAGAGGAAGGAAGGAGAGAGAAGGGGGAGCCTGGCACTGGCTAAATACTTTACATATATAATTTTGTTTAACTTCCACAACAATCCTGGGTAGTATTATGCCCATTTTACAGATAGAACTGAACATCATACATTTTATGCAACTTTCCCAAGGACACAGCTAATATTTACTAGCCCTGTTTCCCCTACTGTACTGCCTACCTACATTGGCAGTAAAGACTCTCTCATGCACCTCAAATAGCAAATCCCAAAACATATGCACTTTTCAGTACAACGTGTTGGAGTCAAATAAAATATGTAGGAAAGAATTTCTAAATTTAACATTTTATTTGGGATACAAGAATTGCAATTCAGGACATACACACAGACCAGGTGGTCTTCAGTATGTCTGACGATCAAAGAGGAAATTAGAGGTTTTACTAAAAGGAGAAATATTATGTACTGTTTTTCCAGAAAGTTCGTTAGCACTAGTAAAGTTTGGGGGAGATGGTAAGCTCTGCTGGGGAGTGACAGCGGTGAGTAAAACTAGTCCCAGAGTTGCAACAGGTTGTTTCAGAAGCCATTAGATAAACTAGTTTCAGGGGACAGCAAGTAGTTTGAGCATCCAGAGAATTACATTCCTGGAGAAACGTTATGTGCCATAAGTGTTTCTCCCCTTGGCTTCTTGACTGTTAGTTGGGTATGAAAAGAATGACCCAGTTTGTATGATCAACTTTCACAAAGGTCACAGCCATTCAAATTGGCCTATGAAAGTGACTAAATCAGTAGTTAGAGAAAATTAAGTTATTTAAACTATCATCAATCTTGTTTAAAGCTGTTGAGGACAATGGAGGGAGGACTTCCCAGAAAACGGCAATTCAATAATAAAGTTGTTCTGCAGCTTTCAATCAAACTTTCCACCTAAATGCTTTTGGAGTAGGTATCTGAGCTTCCTCCTGTGTAATGATATTTGACTGGAGACTAGGAGCTTGTGTCAAGTGGGCATTGAATGAGAGATGTCCACTCACCTGAACACGGGTTTGTCAGCAATTTCCCATAAAACACAGGTCTCACGATAGGCAAATCAAAGTGTGACTGGTATATAAAACTTAAGTCAATTTAAGTATAAAGTGGGTCTAACATAAATGAAAACCAGAGAGTACAACATAAATTGTGATAAAAATTCATTTAAAAGAAATAAATAAAGAGAGATCTGTGAGATGAGTTTGGGGAGTTTAAATGTCAGACAGTATTTAGAAATCACAAAATCATTGTTTTCATCATAATCAGAAAATAGAGGCAGGGTTAAATAATGACTCATTTTCACCTAAGATAACTTAGGTTCATTTTCTCCTTTATTGAAATAATACATTCAGCAATAGATATTTCCAGAAGTGAGAGATATATGTGTATGTGTATATGTATTTTTTCCAGAACTTATTCTTTTATACATTACCAATATAGTGATGTTGTAAAAGAGCTAAGAGCAAATATGGTAAAGGCAGAGGATGAAGCAGGAAAATTAATGTTTAAAATAGAATTCTCAAAAATCAGTGACAGTAAAGGTAAATGATAAGTGAAATTGTATATTTCACAAATGTAGTCATATAAAAGAAGATAGCTTCTGAAAGATTGAATTACCCCATTCATTCTGGAGAAAAAAAATGAAAGTTTTATTATGCATAGATGCTATGAAGTAGAACTAAATTTAGAGTGATCATAAAACTTTAACTTGCTGTCCCAAGCATTTGGGAGTATAACAAATCTCAATATTGGGCTGCAGAGCCACTTTCAAAAGGGTATCACATGTTTGAAATCCATACAGTCACATGGAGTGAAGACTAACAACTGGGATTTCATAGATACAACTAGCTCTTTGAATGTTTTCTCAGATGAGGGGTACACAAGCAAAACGAGAATCCACTTGGAAAGTCATGCCATTTAGAAAACAGTTAACAGACAAATTTCATCCCAGCTCAGGTTTTTTGGTTTGAGGGGGAGGGTTGACAAACTTTTTTTAAATTTTAATTTCAAAATATTAATGGGGTACAAATGTTCTTGCTATGTGGATACACAGTATAATGCTTAAGTTGGGGCGTTCAGTGTGCCTGTCACCAGAATAGTGTACCTGATAGGTAAGTTTTATCACCCACACACCACTCACCCTCCCCCTTCTTGGTTTCCAATGTCTTTAAATCTCTTTGTGCCTGTGAGTACCCACTGTCTAGCTCCCACTTATTAGTAGGACCATGTGGTGTTTGTTTTTCCATTCCTGAGGTACTTCACTTGTGATAATGGTCTCCGGTCAATAAGGAAAAAATAAAAGGGAAGTGGTGGCATCTTAAAAAGGCAAAGACATTTTACTTTCTTGCTTGCTTTATATATTAGATCTTGCCCTTTAACCTTTCCTATAGACCTTATAGGTTTATCCATATGTCAACCTCACTAATGCAAAGCCCTCTGATGTCTGAACAAGGAAGTGCTTGTGTTTGCTTAAGTATGTGTGTACTTTAAAATAAGCTGCATTTCTTTGACTTCTTAATCCTTTTCTATAGATCCTTAATTCTCAATAAATAACATTCTTTATAACAACACTGGTCTGCACAAACATGCAAGCAGCACAACCTAATGGCAGCTACCCATTTTAAGGCCGTCAAACCAGACAGACTGCTGTGACATTTGGATGCCTTTCTAAAGGGAAACAAATATCATACAAACAAATATCACAAGTGGGCATTATGACTCAACTTCTGAAACCATTCACTACCCTTATGCTCTCTTGAGAAATAATTACAAGAAAAACTTCCCTGAAACTCTTCCCTGAAACTTCCATTCAGCCCTGCTTATAAGATTCTTAATCATTTTTGTCTTTCTCCTTTCAATGGCTTTTATCTTGGCTACTATCCCCTTGTATAGCATATCTGTCAAAATTATATAAAATATAAAAACTCTATTTTTAAATACAAAAATGGATTTAATTTTACATACTAGTGTCATCAGTTACTCCTTTGTCTTTAAGTGATAAAGCTCATGTGAATTCTTTCTCATGGATTAAAAAATAAATAAATAAATAAATAAGCCATTCAGTTCTCTCTCTCCCATCATGTCTCCAGCCACCAAATTTCTATTAGCCTAGCAGGACTGTGGCAGAAGCCCGGGATGGCAGTGCATTCTAGAAGCTTGTAATACACTCATATACAACCTTTTATAAAGGGATAAAAATAGCCACAAATGGCACTCACATTTGGTATCCCCTCCACACAATCTTGTTCCTTAATTTCTTCTCCTAAAATCACTGAAATCCAGTGATAGATTTACTATCTCTTTCCCTTCCACTTTCCCCATTTAAGCAAGGTTATTTGGCCCTAGACCCACCAATTCAGCAAAAACAATTAATTACCTCAAAGCAAAATTAGATTGTGTTCTATGATATTGTCTCCGTCTGTCATAAAAGAAAATTACAAATCCAACTTATGGGCTGTCATTTTTCCAGGCTGTGCTGATAAAGAGCAGGCTTTCTTATTCAGTAAATGTCTCTGTGAGCAGAGCACGCTATATAATTTGTGAGGTCCAGTGTAAAATGAAAGCACAGGGCCCCTTGTTTAAAACACTGGAAAAACCAATCCCACTGAAGTTACTAAAAAATATTAGCACATTAAATATGAAATATCCAATTTTGACTCAAAAGTGTAGTTTATTATATCTAAAACAAGAACCAGTACAATTAATCAAAGTATGTCCCTAAACTGTCGACACAGTTGTGCCATCTTAATGGTAGCTTGTTTATGCCAGCAGCGACTAAGCCTGGAGAGTGAGTGGCAATGAAATCACAAAAGGCGTTTTCTACAGCTTGTTGAGAATTATATATTTTTCCTTGCAAGAAGTGGTCCAAAGCCTGGAAGAAGTGTAGTCAGTTAGTGCAAGTTCTGGTGCATATGGTGGATGACAGAGGGTTTCCAAGTCCAGCCTCTGTAGTTTGAGCAACATGTTTGTGCAACATGTGGTTGAGGGTTGTCTTACAAGAGGATTGGCCTGTCTCTATTGACCAATCTCAGCTGCTTAATCACAAGTATCCTCATCATTTTGTCCAATTGGTTGCAGGAGACATCCACTGTAATCGACTGAACAGGTTTCATGAAGCTGTAGTGGATAATACCAGCACTGGAACACCAAACTGACATCATTAGCTTTCGTTGGTAAATACTCGGTTTTGGACTGTGTTTCAGGACTTCATCTTTATCCAACCATTGTCTCGAATGCTTGCAATTGTCAAAAACAATCCATTGTTCATTACACATAACAATACAGTGTAGAAATGATTCACCTATATGTTGTGACAGCAAAGAAAGGCAAGCTTCGAGATGATTTCTCTGCTGATGCTCGTTTAATTCATGCGATATCCATCTATCCAGCTTTTTTACCTTGCCAATGTGTTTCAAATGGTCCAATATTGTTGGAATATTAACATCAAACCTTGCTGCTAATTCATGTGTAGGTTGAGATGGATTTGTTTCCACTACAGATTTCAGCTCATCATTATCCATCTTGGTCTCAGGTCACCCACATGGCTCATTTTAAGATTAAAATCACCAGAATGAAGCTTCTCAAACCACCAATGTACTGTGTGTTCATTAGCTACATCCTTCCCAAACACTGCCTTGATATGTCAAGGAGTCTGTGCTGCATTGGTTCCACAACAGAACGCATATTTGAAAATAACATGAATTTTTTACATATCCATGGTTTAACAAAAATTGCTCTAAAAAAAATTGAAAGATAATCACAAGCCAAACCATGCATTTGAAAGAATGAGGACATACCTTCACAATAAAAATAAACTGAGGAGTGTCAAAATTAAATGTCAGAGATATCAACTGTGAAAATTAGTACTTAAGGGAATGGGACATTTCATACTTAATAACCTAAACCTAAACCTTTTGCCTTTCTTCCATGGTCTCTCTCTTGACTTGTTATGGCATTTTTCATGTGCCACTTAATGGCATTCTAAATAACAAAAAAATAAAATTTTATATTATTAGTGTGACTTATGCAATAGTGGTTTTTAAATATAAGAGCATTTTGCTGGTATATGGAATCATCAAAATTACACAATTCATATTTTGTAGTTCAAACATGCATATGTATTTAATTCTCAACAAAGGTGTGGAAATGATGCACAAACTAACTCAGTTGTGTTTATTTCATTTCTTGGTACCAGTACATTCTCTCAATAATCTCTACCTTTGGCTTACTGATGGGTAGTAAAGAACTGAAAGGAAAAGAAACTGTGGGTTGCCCTATCTTTCCCTGTGTGTTTTATCATTTCCAACACCATTTGCAAATAGAAAGGTGTAATATGAGTAAAAGGAATATGACAGGTTTCCATGGTTGTTTGTGTTTCTTAGGATGCCACTGCCTTTTCTGCATTCAAAGCAAGTTCTGGTTCAAAGTGTGGCCTCTCATGGCTCAGTAAGTACCCCCACTTACTTAGCCTTAGACACAACACTTCCCCTGTACTTTTTTGAAACTCGCTGAACCCCCATATATCATGCATTCACAGGAATTTTGTGCACACAAAGCATTGCAAACACTCTATGTGAATGAGGTGGCAAAGAAAGGTGGACATGCATATTAAATTTACCTCTCTGCTCATGAGTGTGTTTCTTTGTTCCACTGGACCTTCCTTATATAACACAAGTTCAAAGATGATATTATTAATAATTTCAAGGCAGTGTCAGCAGAACATTAAGCAAAGCATGGGGCCCTTCTGAGCACAGGTTGCAAAGCTAGCCCTGCTTGTGAGATGTATTTGGACAGAAAAGTCTCACTCTTCTGTAACGGAAGGGAGGAATGGGACTTACATTTAGTATTTACTATGTGCTGAGCACTTGGTTAAACCCTTCACATATACTACCTCATTTAATCATCACATAACACTTTGGGGTAGATATTATTACCTCCATTTACAGAGGAGGAAATTGGATATTTTAGAAGCTAAATGATTTGCCCACTATCTCGTGACTAAAAGATAGTGGAGTAGGGATTTTAACCCAGGTTTGACTGACCCCAAAGTCTATTACATCTACTATCTCCATGACAGTATTTAGTGCACATTTTGGATTACAAAATTTTTGTTACTATCAGATATAACACATATAATAAATATCTATATGCTAATAAGACCAAGTATGAATTAATAAAATAGCATGGTTCACATGCTCACTTTTTAAAAAATCTCATCTAGCTTTCTAATTTAATACGACAGATAGAGCACACATATTTATCTCCCTTCCCTCCTGAGGCTTCATTAAAATAATAATAAGACTGTTTTTTAAGGTATAAACCGCCAACTACAAATAGCAAAGGATAGAAGCTATTGGTAAATAGGCAATTTCAATAAATCAAAGGAACAATTCAAAAACAATATGCATTATATGGGGATTGGACATGCTTGAAGCTCTGGCACATGGGGGGGAGGGGTGGCAGGGGCAATGTATGTAACCCTAACAATATTTGTACCCCCATTATATGATGAAATAAAAGGGAAAAAAAAGAAATCAAAATAGCTTCCATGAAATTGGATGATCTACTTACCTGACTATTTTAATAAATGGACTATAATAACCTTGCCAAAAAAAATATGCATTATAAATCCATTTATGAAGTTTAAAATCAGGCAAAACTAAATATTTAGTGTTTAGGGATACATACATAGATAACAAAACTATTTTTAAAAGCAAAGGAATGACTAACACAACTTTTAGTGTAACAGTTTCTTCTGTAGGGGAAAGTCACATGTTAAAAAGGAGAACACAGGGACATCATCTATGCTGCTTAAGCAAGGTGGTAGATGCATGGGTATTCATTTTGTTATAAACTTATAATATATATGGGGAAATACACACACACACACACACACACACACACACACATAGCATATGCTCTTTTGACTGTATGGCTTATTTCCCCCAAAAATGTAACTTTTTAAAAAGATACTGCTTTTATAAAATAACTACACTATATCATCATATAAAAGAGGAACTATCAGATAACAAGAAAAAACTTTTGGAAATTAAAATATGATTGCCAAATTAAAATTCAAGAGAAAAGTTAGACAATAAATCGAAAGAAATCTCTCAGATTACAACACTAGTAGACTAAAACATGGGAGAAAAGACAAAAGATCCAAAGGGCTATTTCAAGAGGTTTTACATCCAAATAAGAATTACAGAAATAGAGAAAAAAAGAAAGAAGAAGGGAAAGATTATCACAAAAGTGCTAATGATAACTTCTCGAAGATGGGTCCAGTCTTCATTTTATGCCCAAGACTTAAATGTGTCCTGGAAATATGTCATACCTCTAAGAAGAAAGAGAAGATTCAAAGAACTACCAAGGAGAAAAGACACCTCACCTGTAAAGGAATGAGAGTCAAAGACAGTAGCCTTTTCTTCATAATAGAGAATGTGGAAAGGCAATGGGAAAAGTCCTTCAAATTTGCCATGGAAAATTATTTTCAACTCAGATTTCTATAACCAACCTTATAACCACTTATGAGAATATAATAAAGATGTCTTCAAACAAGCAAAGACTCAAGTTTATGTTAAATACACCATTTCTTAGGAATAAAAATCTATCTCAAGGAAATAGGGGAATATTCCATCAAAACAAAGAAGGAGGAAGGCACAAGGCACCCCAAAACAGTGATTCCCAACCCAATAGAGGAGCGAAGCAAAATTTCAGGATGACAGCCACATACTGTTCTAGAGAGTCCTAGTAAATATTAAGGCTAGAAGACAGAGGGTTTGGTATGGGAAGACTCAGAGAGATGAGAATAAATAGAATAAATAGCATGGTTGGAAGTTTGGAAAAACTTGAAAATAAAACAAACCCACTTAGTGAAGTGTAAAAAAGAGAATCTATGTTAATTTGACACAAGGAACATTCTCCGTTAGGAATGCTAACTTTGTATCTTGAAGAGAAGGAAATATAACTCTGGCATATTACTTGGCTCTACAAGGAACAATACGAATGTGCACCTGTGTTGGTACAGGTCCTCCAGGAAGCAGTGGTCAAGGCAGAGTTAGAAGTGCAAGATATGTATGTATTGGGTGGGGATACCTGCGAAAGATAAAGGGGAGAGGAAATAGGAATAGGCTGGAAACACCTTCAGTCCTCAATGTAGGTTTGACACCTGTGAAAGAAAAGGAAGAAAGAAGGCGGGTTGGGTAGGAAGAGCCCAAATTATAGCACTGCTCTAAAAAAATTTTCAGCCAGCCCAAGCGAGAGCTACAGAGCAAAAATTGCCCTTTGCTGGGTCCCATGTTGGACAGCAGTGGCCAGTACCTAGAATCCCAACCATGCTCGATTACTGGCTAGAGTTGCCCAGAGAGTCAGGAAGAATATGTCCTCTGCTGGAATACTCAAAAGTACTGCAATTCAGGTTGCCAGTGACTGCACTTTGCTGGAGAGGCTCTCTTAAAGGAGATGTCAGTGGCATAGCATACTTCTTCCAATAAATGCAACATACAAACTCAGGCCCAAAAAACACAGCCTTGAGGCTGAATCCAATTACTGCATCAGCTGGAAATTTTTTCAGTATATGTACTCCTTTATATCTGGTCCAAATGCAGTCTGGTCATTTTCCAAAAGAATTTTTTAAAAAGACAAGTTAACTTACCCAACATACTCAGTGGTGAGGGAGGTAGAGGATAACCACTGTAAAAGCTACTCAATTATCAAACACCAGGCCCATAAGGTGAAAATTCTCAGTGTTCATAATTGTCTCCTTTAGCCAATATAGAAGAACTCAGTTCTGTTGTGCGCTTGTCCACTTTCTTCAGAGGCCTCTGGTTTTCTTTGGGCATTTCTTTCTTGTCCATTACCCTCCTTAAACACATTTGAAGTGGGGCTGCACAGCTTTCACAACCTACTTCCTGCTAATGCAGTTTTGCAGATTAGCAAGTTGCTTTCAAGGTCAAAAAAATCACAGGCTTTTGCAGGTCTGATGTGTGGGTTATTTGGCAAAAACATTCCCTCAGATACTTACTAGCTACTAGTCTTTTAGATGTTAAAGGTTAAACACAGCTGAAGATTTCACTGACACATCATTTCTAGACTTGAAGACTGACATTTTACTATCCTCTGTGCTCTGCCTAGGACACTCTCTGGAGTAGCTGGCAGCTACTGGAAGCCAACTGAGATAAGGCTTGGGTGGCAAGGCAACATCCTTAATTTCATCTTTGCTGCTATGCTAGTTCCCATAGTCTGACAGAGGTGCTTAACAAGGTTTGGGGCTCTGTTCTTATCTTCTGCTAAAGCTGACAGTTCTATAATTGCTTAAATTTTGATTACAGAATCGGTTCAGTTTTTCAGCCCTGAAAAGCCCCAAGTTACCAAACCCCCAGCCATCTAATATTGCCTTAGGCACAGAGTCCTTCAGCAGAATTGCATTCCCTTCCATTTCTACTTGTAAACCAGCCTGACCTGTGCTCTCTCTGTGGGGCCTTCTAAATTAGGCAAGAAGTAGCCAACAGACATTGAATTTTTTCCTACCATTTCCCTCGGAGTTATTGGTTCAGTTGGCCCATAATTTGGTTGGTCAAGCTATCAAAGGCATGTTGGCTGCCATTTTGCCAAACCATTAAAAAAAATGCCTCCTCCCCTCCATTCTGCTACATCTGTATCCTTGAAACCATCAAACAGATGCATCTATTTAAGTTTCTGTTATATGCAGTACTCCACTCATATACCAAATTGTATGTTAGTTAAGATACAGGTCAAGCTGAAAGAAATAGAAACCTGAGCTAACATACCTTTAGACAGAAGATAATTTCTTTCATAAGACCAGCAAGATGAAAGAAGGGAAGATAAACAGTAGAGCCTTTTCCTTTAAGATCTTTGGTAGTATCATGTCATTTTCACTTATATCACTATGGCTAGAACATAACCCATGGCCACACTTAAGTGCAAGGAAAGCTAGGAAATAGATGGCCATGTACCCCCATAAAAGTCCCAGGGCTCTCTTACAATGGAAGAGACAGAGAAAGGCAATCAGAAATAGCCAGCCTCCTCTGCCACTCTTTCCCAAGTCTTCCTCCTTATTTACTGGAGAACATCTGGACTAATTCTCCTAAGACAGAATTTCTCCCATAATTCACTTAAACAAGACTGATATGAATCCCTACTGCTCAATACGTTAAAAATCAGTTTCTCTATGCTCTGACTTCCAAGGCTCCTCAATCATACTTCTTTCAAAGCCAAGCTCAAGTCTCATTTTCTTTATATTAGTAAAATCACAGGCCACTCCAGCCTGGTCTCTCTGTTTTCTGAACTGTCAGTGATGCAGTTCAGCATTTGACTGTTCTCTAATTTTTAGTGTACACATATTTTGTCTATAAAGACTGATATTGTGCTCATTATAAGAAAGTTTCAGGATTTATCATTCTTTTTTTTTTGCCCCACAGTACATATTAAAATGTTAATCTCATCGAGAGTACTTAACAAATAATGCTTGATAGACCAGAATCTTAAGTCCTTAAACATGCAAGAATTATAAGGGTAATAACTTAAAAATATAACAAAGAATTTTTATTTTCTCCAATGCCATGGTTTCGTAAATGTACTGTGTAGGGTTGAATTCTTCTTACAAGTAAATTTCTAAAAGTTCACAAATACATTATTTCTTTTCAAAACATGTATTTCTTCTCTTTCTTAATATTAAAAAATAGTAAAAAGAAAAAAAACCTAGGAAATATAAGTAGGAAAATAAAATCATCTATAATTCCTACAAGAATAGGTTACCACCAATAATACTTTGGAATATATTGTGCAATGAAAGATATTATTTCAAACACATTTCAATAAGAATTACATGCACAGGGTTTGAATTGCCTGAAAACTATCAGAGTATTATCTTAAACAGCATCAATGATCTTCCTTATTTTTATCTAACAGGACTTCTTCAAGCCTGCTAACATTCTTCTCTCTGCATCACTTTCACCAAGGCATATATATTTAAGCTGATTTTATGCTTTTAAGGTTTACTATAGACAAATACTTGGCTTTCAGAGATACAGTAACATATCACACTATCTCTATAGTCATAAAACAAAACATATAGTATTTTTATGTGTTTCATTTTTTCTTCTCTATGGGTTCTAAACATCAATGTGCACATTTTCAATAAAAAGGGATACCTGCACTATAAATTTATATTTGTATATGTTTCAATATATTTTATGATCTTTACAATTCTCAGTAAGCACCAAAAGATATGTTCTCTCAACTTTCAAATAAAATTTCCACAAGATACATTTTCCTTTTAGAATATTAATCATTAAATTATATCTATACCTTCTTGTCTATATCACAGAGTTATGATGAAAATAAATGAATAAATAAACTTGAAGGAATTTTTAGCTCCTGGAAGGAAGAGCAGTATATAAAGGTGAAGTATTACTTTATTTACAAATTCAAGATTTATTTTGAAATAGAGCAATGTATTGCATATACACAATTATTTCCCAGAATCATTACTTTCATCTCAATGAAAATCAAATTATTGATTGCTTCTCTTTTCTCTGTAATGGATCCTCAGATCTAAAGTAGTTTATTGAAAAGATATCTTTCCTGTATTGAAAAAGAGTGCATTCAACTGAGAATAGCCCCCCACTTGTTTCAAAGGGGGAGATTATAGAGATGAAGACTACTTATGAAAAATTTGAAAAAGAATGGACCTACAATAGGCAACAGAATTTTAAGAATAAACACCAGGTACGATATGAAATCAAGAGGAAGTGCTATCCTGATCAATAGCTTCATTCCTTTATTTTTGACTTATCAAACTGTTATTGCTAACTTATTATTTTCCAAATTGGCATATGGAAATTCAAGACAAGTAGTAGAAAATCAAAAAGAGAATTGATTCTTAGGCAAAATGTGAACAATTATTAAATCCAGGTGATGAGTATATGAATGTTTATTATATCACTCACTCTACCCTTCTGTAGTTTTTAAAATTGTCATAATAAAAAATTGCTTTACCTCAAAGTTTCAATCACTTCCATTTCACCAACTATTCATAAAACTCCTTGCTAGCCAGAATTAGTACCAGCAAAGCAATTCACTTTAATACTCTCTATACCTTTTACAAAATAAATTGTTAGCATAGTGTCTGATTTTAACTAAATAAGCCAACAAATAGATGTCCAGATAAGGAAAGCCCTGTCTTCATTATCCCTTGCTTCTGTACAATTTCTGTGATCTATTTCAGGAATAAGTCACACATGTTTGTTTGCCCAGGGAGCCTCTAATACTCTCCAACAATATCATTTATGTTTATTTCCCCAAAGAATTTCCTGGTACTCCTGCTCAGAGACTTACTGATGTTCATACAAAAGTATATATCATTTCATAGATATTATTTATTTCTTCTTGCGTCATAACAAGGCCTTTTCTTTTGATAGTAATATCAATGAAAATGAGCAGCAAAATAGATTTTATCAACTTCAATTGACCACTTGATGAATACCCTACATATTAGATTGATCTTGAAAATAATTCCAAATGACAGCTAATGTTTATTGAGAACTCACTATTTTCCTACTGTTGAACTAAGCACTCTAGTTTCGTCTTCTCTTTAATTCTCATAATTTTAATTTATTGTGAGAATAACAGTCACCAAGTTTTATTTGAAGTGACTTTCTTGTACCTTCAAAACCTCTTATTTCCATTTGCCCTTTGAGTCCTGTGTTTCTGGGCTCCGTGACTACACTCTTGTGAGTAGGTGCCATGAGCCCTTATGTGGTAGCCCCCGCCTGTTGCTATGAAATTGCTTAGGCTGTAGAATCTATTTCTCCACAATTGTTTAGGATTAATGATCACCCTCCACATATATCTGAGTTATTGTTTATCTTATGCATTGTGTTTTCCAACAAATGTTCTTACTGACACATCCTATACCCTGGGCTGAAGCCATCTACTTTCTATATGCATAGTCGGGGAAGATAGACTTTAGTCTCTTCAGGGGTTTCTTCATGGGGTTTTGCTGTTGTTAATTCCTTGAATGAATTTTTATCTCTTGATTCTACAGTTTCTCCAAAGTTGATTTGGGGAAGCAAGCCAACCACCCGGACTCATTCATCATCCTCATAAGAACCAGAACCTTTGATGTTGCTTACTTTTTTGTTATTAAAACCTACACTATGAATGAAGTCACGATTTGTGTTAAATTCTAAAGTTATGGTCAGAGCTTACATAATTAACAGTCCCAGAGCCAACTGAGGCCATGTGACAGGAAGACTATCTCTTAAGAGCCTGTTGACAAGCCTTACACAGCACAAGCAATTATTCTGTCCACATGATCCTTCCTTGGCCCAGAATGCAGTTGAAAATGACATAAAGAGGAGCCGATTTTAAGTCACCTGTTTTCTCTGCCTACCTCAGCCTATAGAAACACATATCAATGCTCTGAGCCACTCAGGAAACTTAGTTGTAGTCTTAAGTTCTGGCCTGTAAATTCTTATAGAACAATCAACATGTAATCATTCTAGCCCTTAATATCAAAAAAGTCTTATATATGGAAAAACTCCAATACTAGAGTCTAAGATCAGCAGATAAAGTGGTCAGGAAGAGAAGTTAGATGTGAAATGAGAGAAGCAAGAGCAAACAAACCCATAAGGATGGGCTGGAATCCCCAAGACAGACTGGAATCTGAAGAAGCAATCTCTTACCCTTTCATGTTTCCAACTTCAGTAACTGGGGAGATGTATTAGTTTGCTAGGGCTACCACAACAAAGTACTAAAAGCTGGGTAGCTTAGAGCAGAAATGTATTGTTTCAGTTCTGGAGGCTTAGAAATGTCGCATCAAGATGTCAGTGGAGTTGATTCCTTCTGAGGGCTGTGAGGGAGAATCTCTTCCATGTGTTTTGCTTAGTTGCTGGCAATCTTTGGCATACCTTTGCGTCTGCTACATCACCTCAATCTCTTCCTTCATCTTCACATGGCATTCTCTCTGTGTGCATGTCTGTCTCTGGGTTTAAATTTCCCCTTTTTATAAGGACACCAGTTGTCTTGGATATTAGGGCCCACCCTAATGACCTCATTTAACTTACCTATGGAAAGACCCTATATCTAAGTAAGGTCACATTCTGAGGTACTGAGGGCCAGGACCCCAACATATCTTTTTTGTGGGAACACAAATTCAACTAACAACAGGAGACAAGCATGCACCTAGCCCATGATTCAGCGCAGTGTAAAGAAGAAGTTTGTATGGATAAGAGGAGCTATGAACTCAGATGCTGCCCCATGCTACAGGGTGAATGGAAAATAAGCAACAATGTGTGTGAGCTGCAGCTGTGCCCCTGCCTTGCTCCAATCTTCCATGAATAAAAAGAAAATGGCTGCTGCTTGATGTCTGTATTCCAAATCCTGTGCAAATTCTCTCTTGTGGCCCACACTAACCAGAACTACATGGGGAAGGGAATCTGGGAAAAGTAGTTCCAGCTTAGCTAAATTGACACAATAGCAAATCCACCACAAAACAATACAGCTTCAATGTGGACAAAATGCAATTTTTAAAATGGATAAAAGGTCTGAATAGACCTTTTACAATATAAGATGTATGAATGACCAGAAAATACATGAAAAGGTGTTGACTCTCGTTAGTCATCAGGAAAGTACAAATTAAAATCACAGTGTGATACCACTGACTATCCACTGAATGGCTAATTTTAAAACAAAAATTAAGTAATATCAAATGATGGGGATAAGTTTTTAAGTTTATTTCATCTTGAAACACATGAAAATATTTTATCTAACCAATAGTTTTAATGAATCTATATACAGTTATAGTTATTTATAATGTTAATGTGCTCTTATATTTGATCCCTTTAACTACCAACTAAAGTGGGTACAGCCATGTGGTAGACATAATAATGGCCCCCCAAAATGTCCCCATTCTGACCCTCAAAACCTAAGAATATGTTAAGCTACACGGCAAAAGGTAATTAAGGTTACAGAGGAAATTAAAGTTGCTAATCAGCTGACTTTAAAATAGAAAGATTATCCTGGATTCTCCAGTGGGCCCAGTGTAATCACAAGGACCCTTAAAGGGGAAGAGGGAGGCGGAAGAGGAAGGGTCAAAGAAATACAACAACAAAAACAGGGTCAAAGCTACACTGCTAGCTTTGAAGTCAGAGGGAAGAGGCCACTAGTCAATGAATGTGAGCAGCCTCTAGAAGCTGGAAAAGAAAAAGAAACAGATTTTTCCCTTAGGGCCACCAGAAAGCAATGCAGCCCTGCTGGCCCCTTAATTTTAGCCCCATGCAACTCATGTTAGATTTTTGACCTACAAAACTGTAAGATAATAAATTTGTGATAATAAATTTATTATAGTAGCTGTAGAAAAACAACACAAGCAGATATTATTATGCTCACTTCACAGATAATAAAATAAGGCAGAGAAGTCAGGCAACTTAGCTATCACTAGATGATGACAGGGCCCAGATTATACCCTCTGTTTTTTATTTTTTGTTTTTTGGGTTTTTTTAATTTAAATTTGAAATTTATTTTTTTGTGTCCAAGAAATAGTTGTACATAGTTTTAAAAGTCAAGTAGCACTATAGATATTATTATATTTTTGTATATTGCTTTGCTTTATTTATTTATTTATTTATTATTTCAGCATACTATGGGGGTACAAACATTAAGGTTACATACATTGCCCTTGCCTCCCCTGCCCCCTCGAGTCAGGGCATCAAGCGTGTCCATCCCCCAGACAGTGTGCATCGCACTCACTATGTATGTAAACACCCATCCCCTCCTCCCCCCTCCCACCTGCCTGAAACTCGATAAATGTTTGGTTTTTTGGTTTTTTTGTTTTACATTTTATATCTTTGCCTCTCCCTAGCAAGGGTTAGAGGTATGCCCTTCCCCTCCACAATGCTCACCACATCCCTCAGATGTGGGACTACCCACCCCTGAATCCCTAGTGAACATCACCACCCTTTGAGCACCATAGTATTAATCAGTCAGTACCAATTTGATGGCGAGTACATGTGGAGCCCATCATTCTGATCTTGTGTCATCTCACTTTGGATAATGGGCTTCAGCTCAATCCAGGATAATATAAGCAGTGCTAGCTCACTGTCGTTTCTTAGAATTGAGTAATATTCCATTGTAAACATATACCAAATTTTAATAATCCACTCATGAATTGATGGGCACTTGGGTTGTTTCCACGTCCTTGGAATGATGATTGTGCTGCATAAACTTTAGGGTACAGATGTCTTTATAATAGAATGTCTTATGCTCTTTTGGGTAGATGCCCAATAATGCTATTGTTGGGTCGAATGGTATTTCTATTTTTAGCTCTTTGAGATATCTCCAAATTCTTTTCCACAAGGACTTTCACTCCAGGGTTTCTTCCACAGGGCCAGCCAACTTTCTCTGTGTGTGAGCAGGTTCGTGTTAGCAAAGGACCCAAAAAAATTCAAACAGTGAGACTCAGACTTGGAAGAGGCCTTAGCTTTCCGATAAGGAAGTCACACACATTTTCATTCTCAAAATGTTGTGGACTTTAACTGAAAATATATAGCATAAGAGTATTTTAAATAATCTTGCCTTGCCCAAAGGTATGTCAGCTATATTACCTACAGCCAAAGACTAAAAATTTCAATTTAAAGCATTTAGTCCAGGATCAAGAAGACACTAGAGTCAACCACACACATCAATCATTTTATACAATTTTAAAGGGGAATTTCTGTTAACTTATGTTAATAAGCCTTCCCTAGATTAGTGCCAAGAGTCTCCATTTGTAAGAAATCAAATAAATGATCCTGACCTTTTTCAAGAATTTAAAAGTAGTTCAGAGAAGTAAATTATTTTATCTGGACAATAGGTTAAGTGTCAAAGTTAATACATCCCTTAGAGAAATTGACTTAATACATTACATTATGAAGCAATCCAGAATGTCCCCAGGGCTACTTCTTATTCTCAATGGCATAAATAAGTAATTTAGAAGTAAATAAACACGTGGGGAGCAGCTACACATTTCCCAACTCCATGCGAGCATCATTCACATGAAAAACATGTGAGCAGTGACCCCTAGAATTGTGCATAACTGTGTTCCTGAGGGTCCTGCCTGTCACACTCATAAATTGTGTCCTTGTTCATAGATGGAAAAGGTAGTCCCTTAAGCACCGTGATTTGTGAAAGAAAGAAGCGTCCATATTCTTGAGAATTGACTTCCCCTACAAGTCAGAAAGCATGAAATTCCACTTCAAATTTGTTCCTTTGGACTGAGGTTTTCTAATTCCAAATATCTTTTTACTACTTTCATTATTATTTGTACTTACACAAATACTACTCGTTTATTGTAGAAAAAATTTTAAACATAGGAAAAAGTATATAATTCTATCGCTGAAAGAGGCTCCTTCCAGGCTTTTCCAGATGGCTTATACCATCACCCACACTAGATCTCTCTTTTAACAGATGTGTGCTCTGTGGTCACTGACAGAATGAAGACTAGAAGGCGTTATTGTCCTCCTGATGCTTGGGAAGCCCTCAGAAGGCAGGCGATGACACCATAACCCAATCTCAAAAGTATGTATTTTTTTTACTATGACATACGTGTATCTCAAGAAACCATTACCCACAAGATAGTATTTCCCAATCTTCCCAAGCTCCCTGCCCACTCTACTCCCACCCCTAGCAACTTTGTATTTAAAGAAGTGGGATCTTTATTAGAAGAAATGGAAGTCAGGAAACCACCCCCAATTTGGAATTGCTTATTTTTTTTTGTGGTGCATTTTTTTTATTTCAGCATATTATGGGGGTACAAATGTTAAGGTTACATATA
>VBSM01000361.1:36532418-36562306 GCA_008086735.1 Cheirogaleus medius
TTTTTTCATATGTTTGTTGGCCATTATTCTGTCTTCTTTTGAAAAATTTCTGTGGAATTGCTTATGTTTGAACATCATCATCCATCTTTTTGTGAGCTCTTGGTGATGTTTAGCTCTTCCCCAAAATGCTAAAGCCAGTCTTTAATGAAACTCAACCCAAAAGACAGCTTGGATTCTTCCCCATGGTCAGGAACTGTGCATTTAATATAAACAAATATTAAATAAGGAACTCATATTGACTTGAAGAAGATGAAAAATCTTTTTTCTGAAACATTAAGGAAAAGTAGGTTTTTCACTGAGTGGTCCAGTAACAGATGGTCTAACATCACTTAATGCTAGGTGATATAGAGCTTAAAAAATGTTAAATTTGAGGAATAAAAAATAAAAGAAAGAAGAGAGCAAAATCTCCCAATTTCAACTGATTATTCTTTTTTTCGAAATCTCCCAAAACATATTTTGTTACAAGTACAAGAATTAAAATACATTATGACTATTTTTCCATGTTAATAAATATAACTCTCCAATTATACTACTATATGACTATAGAGCAGTCTGATTTATTGATATGCTACAATATATTCAGCCAGTCCCAACTGTTGGACATTTAAAGCTTTCCCAGCTTTTGCTATTATAAGTAGAACTACAGTAAACACATCTGTATGTCAGTCTTTACACACCTTTAATTATTTTACAAATTGCTGATCTAAGGACTATGTGTACATTTTAAGGGTTTCATTGCATATTGCATATATAATTACATATTATATCTCTCACACTGACCTCCCCAAAGTTAGTATATTCCTTCTAGCGTTGCATCAGAATACTTGCCTCCCCATACCCTTCCCATAATTAGGTATTATCATAAATATGAATGTTTAGCTAATTAGTAAGTATAAAATGGTATTCCCGTATTTTGCCCACTGGTCATAGTTTGCCAACCTCTGTTCTAAGGGATTCAGAAATAGCACTTAGAAAAATAATTACCACTCTCAGCAGGTGCAGGCAATAAGGAACCAAGGACTTTGAAAAAGGTAAGGCTACCAATGCCTGTCAGAGGGGAAGAAACTTGTCAGAGGGCACAGAACTGATCTGGCCTGTAGAAGTGGCCTAGCCAGGTAGGGAGACAGTTTACCTGAGGGTGTGGCCAGAGCTGCCAATGAAACAGCCCCTGGGTGGGAGGGAGGAGCCAGCCCACAAGGGTCACTGATGAGAGCCCCACTGGACCATCTGCACACCGATCCACTGACTTCCACAATGAATAAAGAATGAGGACTGGAATCTGGAAGGGAAGCACCTTCTTGCCACCATCCCAACAGTGTACCTCCAGCACCCTCTATTGACAAAGCTTAGCATCAAGCCATCTGGAGAAGGAGAAACATGTAGATTTCAGCTCCAGGATCACAAAGCAGGGCACAGAATGGTAGATTGGAGCTGACAGACAAAAATTAAAAATTGGTATATGGATGCCACATTTTCTAGTAATTCAGCTTCATTCAATGATGAAGTTTTTAAAATCTTACAGGAAAAAAATTTTTCATGTCCTTGTAATCGAAATATTAAGGTCTTAGCAGGGCTTTTGACAGACTGTGAGAGTCACTGGTAAGTACAAGAATTGCCAACTATGGTAAACTGATGATATGAATGACTTCAACTCTTCACTCCTCCCTTTACCCCATTTCTTTTGCCATATGCCTTTGCAGTCCTGATCCCTAAAAAGGCAGTCCATTTCCTTACCCCTGGAATCTGGGCTGGTCTTGCAACTTGCTTGAGCCAATGAATGTTCACAGACATGATGCAAGCAGAAACCTGAAAAAGTATTTCTGTGTCCCTGCCTACCTCTCACCCTCTGCCATTGCCATGAAAACATGGCCAGATTAGCCTACTAGAGGACAAAAGTCACATGGAGTGAAACCAAGTTATCCAATATGACAAGCATGTCTAGATAAGCCTGTCAATATGCAGTTATGGGAGAAGCCCAGCTAAGAAGAGCAGAGCTGCCCAGCTGACAGACACATGAGCAAGCTCTGCATAGCCCAGACAAGACCAGGTGAACACCTTGGCACAAGCTAGACAAAATCTTAGTGTTTTATAGTGCTGAAGGTTTTTGTTTGTTTATTATAAAGCATTATAGTGATAATAGATAACTGATACACTTCCCTTTGGTATATTAATAGACGAGAGCAACATCATTTGTACACCACACCGGTATATGAATAACTGATGTTTTACTATGAAAGTTTAGATCCATCCTTGTTTTCCCACATTAAAAACATCCAACTTCTGCTTGGAAGTAATGATCAGGTATATTGTAAGTCAGGGTGAAACATTTTCCCAAGTCTATCTTTGGAGTTTCCAGACATGAGAATGAGTAAAGTGCTGCAGGATCTGTTGAGACATAAAGGAGGAATCTAGCATTTTCAGCTAGTGGTTTCTTTCACACTTGTCTCCAGCTTACAGCTCCCCACCAGATGCATGTAGACACTCAAACTCACCTCGATCAGCACTTTAGTCAACCCCCATCTTCTCTATCCTAAAAGGTCTACCACATCATAAAACCCACAAAAAAGAGCAAAACATAAAAGCTCTTTTTCTTCTGCCCACTCCGACTAGGCCATCTCTGGGATCCCATCCTCAGTAAGTCATCTCCCTGCTACAGGTACTCCAGATCCCCATGCCAGGCCCTGGCCCTCCTGTGTCCTCCCATCCTTCATCTTTCTCTCATCCCTGCTTTCTCTCCATCCCTCCAAATATAGAACCTGCTCTCAGCTGTGAGCATCTTTGAAAATCATACCCACTGAAATTATAGTAATGATAACTTAGGGGCAATCGAATCTTACCAGAGAGAGGGTGTAACCATATAAGACAGAATGGCAGACATCAGTAGTAGAATAGGGAGGCAGGTGGGGAGCACAGCCAGGGAAGGGCAGGCTTCATGGACGTGAGACCTGCACATCTGCACAGTGCTATGCACCTAAAAGAAACCCACACTTGGCTTAATGCTCTACTGTTGCCTTCTTGAAATTTTTAATAATTTTTGAACAAGGGGCTCTGCAATTTTATTTTGCACTGAGCCCCACAAATTCTAGCGGGGTTTGTCCAGAGGTAACAGGTGGTTCCCCTGATATGTTCTGTTCTACAAAAGAATGGGTTTCATATATGGAAATCATTTTACCTACAAAGTCTCCCAGATGCTACTGACCTACTAAGTTACTGAAGTCTAATCTATCAACATCTAGTATTCTAGGCCTCAGGTTTTTTCTGCTTCTCCATAGTCATTCATATACCAATGCATATACCCTTAAAAAAGAGTTGAAACAAATATTGGTAAAAGTCCGTGAGAAGACTATTTTGATTTCCCTGAAAACAGAACATATTTACCATTAACACTCCAGCACCATGTTAAATGTTCTGCTGGGACTGCCCTATAAACCCTTCTCTCTTTTGCCTTCATTCCACATTCTGTTCTGTGGCAGGGAAAATGGAGATCTAAAATGCAATTTTTCCCTAGAGGTAACATTTTATGTACTATTTATTAAATCTACATTGTGTGTCAGGTATCTAAAATAAACCATAAAAAATGGCCTCATACTAAAATAACCTTTTCAATTACCTCTCAATGTAATACCTTTGTAACTCTTCCAGATGTTATAAAGCCCAAGGACTGGCGTTTCCTAGAAGTGTCATTATTGCTACTAGGCAACAATGAATCTGCTCCCTGAGTTTTTCCATAGCCTCTCCTCTTTGTACTATGTTTTATGTCCTTCCTTTATGAAACATTTCCCCTCAGCCCACCTACAGCCCATCAATATAAGGAAGAAAGCCCCAGCTTCCCCCCATTTACAAATGGATGGGGCTGACTGCCTACCTGTTTAATACAATGACATACAAACTCCCATTCTTCTAAAATATTTTCACCACTAACCTGTTAAAAGAATCTAAAATTCCAAACTCCAGAGTCATATTTTTGTATTAAGAATTATTACCAGAACTATTCGGTTAAAGTGCAATTGATACTTGGAAGAGGCAGTATAATCTATATAATATTGAGCAGAAAATAATTAAATACTAACACCTCCTCCATTCTTCCTAGATCTACTGCTAGATATACAGAAAAGGCCAATGATGTTAGAGATGTTATCTTCTTGCTACAAATTGGGGGATCACATACTCAATTTATACAGCAAACAGAAAGTAACTCCTTCCACCAGGTGGGATTTAAACAACCTTCCAATTGGTGCAGCCCCTCTGAAAGGCCCTAACTGTAGCAGACAATGCAGATGGCAGAGCACAGAAAATGTAGCCACTAGTGAGAGAAGAAAGAATCAAGACAAAGATAACTTGGACTACAGAGAAAACCAAAGGGCCAAGAAATCCATAAAATCTATTTCTATATTGACAGGAAATTTGGCTGCCTGAAATTCTCAGACCATATAAAAGAGAAGCAAAGTCTTTTTTTTTATCATGAACTTTGATCACTGACAAAATCATAGTCTGAGAGCTGACTGCAAGTAGTAAGAAATCTAAAATGAGAAAAGAAAAACTAGTGCAAGCATCACAGAGCAAAATATTACAGAGCACACACAAGACATCAGAATAACTGAGACAACACAAGGAGATATGGACAATAGATCAGAACAGAGATGTTCCTTGGATCACAACTATCTGGAATGAGCTAAAACAAAAGTTTATATTTTTTTAAATTAATGCATCTCAAAATGAGCTTAAATTAATGCTTAGCGCTCATTCCAGATTCTGATTGCACTCACTACACAAACTTTGGTTGTCTTTATAAAGCTCTTAGTTTATAAATCCCAACAAATCTTTGGTATTAAACATCAGTATTAATACAGACCTGTTTACCATTGGAAGTCATTTCAAAAGAGAACAAGAACATAAATGCAAACTCCATCTTCAGCCACGACATGAGAAAAGGATGCCACATTCAGCAAAAGGCAAATTGGAGTGCGGAAGGCTTTCAAGAAAGTACTTCTATGCCTGCCAACACAGACAAATCTGGGAAATCTCAGTAGTTCAAAGTTAGTGGCATACCCAGAAGGTGCAACTATCCATGCCATCAGGACTACTGAAATATACTCTGCATTGTAAGCACACCTGAAATTGCTTGGCTCTGTTGATTGAAAGGAAATAAAGGTTAATAGAAGGTACATATGTTGAATCCTGCTTTATAAGGAAATTAAGTAGAACTTCGTGATCTGAGAAAAATTTAATTCATCTAAAGATATGTAACATTAAATAAGAGCCAGCACAAGACTTATACAAAATTATTAATAGAAAAATAGAGAAAGGAGCATGAGAAACAAATGCCAGATGAAGAATATTTATATTAATGTTACCATGGAATAGATGAAAAAGTTAACCAAATACAAACTGTAAATATAAAACATTTCATAAAACAAATGTCTGTATAAAATAAGACTTCAAAAGAGAATTATGCAAGATCAAGCAAAACATGGTGACACAACAATTAGTTAAAGATAAGTTTTGCAAGTGCATGAAAAAAATGAGAAAGAAAAATAAAGGCATCCCAGAAATTAAGCCCACAGTAAGTCATGAAAACAATGCAGATATTAACACATGGAAAACATGATTTAAAGAATTTTTTTAAAAACTGAAGTGAAATGATTAACAATCAAAGAGAAAATAATAGCTATGGAATGGAAAGGAAATCCAACACATAACTGGAGTTACTGAGAGACTAGAAATTAGGGGAATGGAAAATATTAAAAAGTGTCATTCAAAAAAACTTTACAGTCCGGGCGTGGTGGCTCAGGCCTGTAATCCTAGCACTCTGGGAGGCTGAGGCGGGTGGATCGCTCAAGGTCAGGAGTTCAAAACCAGCCTGAGCAAGAGCAAGACCCTGTCTCTACTAAAAATAGAAAGAAATTAATTGGCCAACTAAAAATATATATATACAAAAATTAGCCAGGCATGGTGGCGCATGCCTGTAGTCCCAGCTACTTGGAAGGCTGAGGCAGAAGGATTGCTTGAGCCCAGGAGTTTGAGGTTGCTGTGAGCTAGGCTGATGCCATGGCACTCTAGCCCGGGCAACAGAGTGAGACTCTGTCTCAAAAAAAAAAAAAAAAAACTTTACAGAAACAAGATTTGAATCTATAAATTGTAAAGCACCCACGTCTCTGGAAAAACTAACACCAAAACATATCTTAGTAAATGCACCAGTCAGGGTCCATCCATCAAGGACAGAATTTGCAGTTATTTGATGAGGGAAAGTTTAATATACGGAATCATTAATTATAACAGAGAATTGAGGTAAAGGGGCCAGTCAGAAGTAAAGAGAACTCTAAAGAATATAGCAATAGTAAATACAAGGAGCAACCACTACCCCTAGGACTGAGATGAGAAGAGGCACCCTCCATCCCATGCATCAGGGCTAAAATCTAGTTTTTTTCTGGTTGGAAAAAACATGACATCACTGTTGCTCATTGGATGTTAAGTCACTGAGAGACAAGGCTAGCAGAATTTGCTGAAAATCTACCCTATAGGAAAACTATCCACAGGAAGACACTAAGCCTTAGACTGACTGCAAAGATTCCGAAGAAAGTACCAAGAGAAGCCATTCAAGGGGAGGCGTCTTCCTGGTGGCATTACCCCAAGAAGTCATCCAGAGAGTACCAGAGGAAGTTGCTGGCTGCTGGGTGCTGCTGGCCAACCTATGGTGAAGAAGCCAAGCACTGAAGAAGCCATGCACTGTAGGAACCTGGCACTAAAGAATCCACACACTTATAGGAGCTAGGCATGGAGAAACCATCAACACAGCTGAAGTAAGTCACTGGGGAAGCTGCACAATAGAAAACACAGGTGCTAGAGAAGCTGCCCGTGCTGCAGGATTCTGGCATTGGAGAAGCTACCTATGCTGAAGGCAGTGGGTACTGGAGAAGCTATTGATGCCATAGAAGATGTTATTGGAGAAGCTGCGTGCTGGAGACGTTATCCATGTTGCAGGGAGAAGCCACCCATACTGCAGGAGCCAAGTGCTAGAGAACCTAGATGCAGATGCTGCAGAAGCCTGGCAAGAAGAGCAGGCTTTCTCCTCCTTTGCCCCTTGAGCATCCTCTATAGGCAAAATTTAACACCATTCTAGCCAACAAAGAAAAAAATATTTACAGATATCCTCCTACCCCCGACCCCTGAGGCCTGGCAACCTGCAATGTGGACTATACAGATACGTCAAGATGGGCAGCATTATTTTCACATCCAACTTTTCTTTTATATATTTGGAATGAAATAACCAATGTAAAAAATATTTTTTCATTTATTCTGTGGAGTATTCTTTCTTCGGTGGTGGGGAGAAGGGGAGACTGTATAGGAGAAGAGTAATAAAGGATGTCTTTGCTTAATTAAACTGATAATAAACTTTCCCTTCTCTGTGAAACATTCTTCCAAATAGCTAATTAAGAAATGAAAATGATGCTCTTAATAAAACCTGGATTTCTCTTTATTATTGGCCAACAAAGTGATCTCAGTGTAAAGTCCCCTTTCATTTAAGTTTATGCCTAAGGTCACTAAGGATTATTGGTTCCCACTGAGGAAAACCAATAACCCAGTAAGAAGGTTCTTGTTGGCTCCTGCAGGGTGCCCCTTCTGCAGTTCATGTTCTCTTCTCTCTTCTCCCTTTGCTTTTTAAGTAGTGTTGGCACCTAGAATATTTAGAACCTTCTTAGAAACAAATATGTAAAATGAAATTTAAAACAAAAAAATCTTGCTAGAGTCAGTGATTGTATTAATTCTTTGACCAGAGTATTAATAAACAATCTGACAATGCTTCTTTCAAATAAATTTTAAAACACATAACTGAGGTACAACCCCAAGACTGAACACCGTTTTACATAAATTAATTAGAACTTAAATATTGAGAGAAACGTTACCCAGTAGATAGTGTTAAAATTTTGGACTCTGAGTATTATAAGAAATTTTGGGGAATAACATAAAAAAAGCATCTTTTATGATTACAGAAAATGAAAACGAAAGTTACAAGCTATAGCACAAATTTAAATTTGACAATAGATTTCCTTTTCTAAAATTGGGTCTGATTTATTTGCAATTGAATGTTTTGAAGAGTATTCTAAGCCTTCAGTTTTATCACAGGATATTCTAATTGCTTTAGTGCTTAAAATGAAACTTTTGAACAAATAAGCTTTATATCACAAAAATCTTTTTCATTAATCTTGCTAATTAGAGGCTCACAGTCTCTGATTCCGGTCAAACTTATTAGCCAGCACTAAAACAAAGAAATATTTATAAGGCTAATGGAATCAAAGTGCTAGCAAAGAAAAGAATAGGGAATTCTAGTTTTTCTAATGAGACAATATGGAGTTTATAATGCTTTGTGTCCACCTCTTTGACCACCAGATAGCTATGGATCACTAGAGAGACTTCAAAGGGACTTAGGAGTGATACTGAGTTTTATCATCTTGTTAATATTACTCTTACTTCTAATAGCTATTTGGACTATTGAGACATTGATATTATTGATTTATTTAATCTTTATAAAAATAATTTGTATTTACCATTATTGGTAAATATACTTGTTGTTACCTAGGCTATTTAGTCTCCATTACGTCTAAAAAAATAAAGTGTCCTATCAGGCAATAATGCCAGCTTCAAAAATGTACATATAGAATTCTAAAGCTAAAGCCATTCAAAGTCCTTAAAAATAACTGTGTCATTGTACCTGCTGAGGTTTACTCTGATTACCTCCCTTTCCAACCCCATCTGGCAATCAAACCAAGATTCTGGCCACTTCTAAACACACCTCAAGTTTTCCCATAGCTGTGCCTTCTCCAGAAGTATCCATTGCCCTTGGCTCTGCATGTCCAAATTTTGCCATGTCTTTATAGTCCTTATGAAACCACAGTCATCCATTAGTATCCATGGAGGGTTGGTTCCAGGGACGCCCCCCTCCCTAACAAATACCAAAATCTACTAATGCTCAAGTCCATTACATAAAATGTAGTACAGTAGACCCTCCATATCCATGGTTCCGAATCGGTGGATTCAATCAACCTAGTCATGTCTGTACTGAACAGTTTTTTTGTCATTATTCCCTAAACAATACAGTATAACAACTATTTACACAAAGTTTACATTGTAAACAAAACCACTATGAAAAGAAGAAATACAAGAATAAAAAAGAACACTTAGGAATTAAATATATTATAGTCAAAATTTTCAGTTAAAAATCTAGAAGACAAAGTAGAGGAAATCTCTCAGAAAATAAAATGATTAGACAAAGAGTTAGGAAATATTTGAAAACAGGAATAATCTTTGGGTCCAATATCTGAATAATAAGTATTACAGAAAGATGGAACAGAAACAACTGGAGAGGAGAAACTTATCAAAAAAAATTGTATAAAGAAATGTACAAGGACTCAAGGACGGAGTTATAAAGTAAACAGTCCTAGAAAATATTCAGTAAAATTAAAGAAAAAAAACTTATTTATGGCACATCTTGATGACATTTCAGAATACCAAGGGTAAAGAGAAGAGTCTAAAATCTTACACAGTAGAAATCAGATTATATACAAAGGATTCAGAATGGCATGAAATTCAATGTTTTCAAAATGCTATGGTAAAATTATTTTAACTTAGAATACCATATCCATCCCAAATATCAATCAAGTGTGAGGGGAAAGTAAATGAAATTTTGAATATACAATAAATTTTTTAAAAGTTGTCTACTATTGCACCCTTTCCTAGGAAGCAACAGAAGGATGTGCCTCAGAAAAAGATGAAATAATTGCTTTTAAAAAAAAGATGAGGACACAGAATCTAGGAAAAAGCAGAGCCAACATAGGATAGAAGGTACAAAAGAAGATTCCTAGGATGACAGAAATTCATCAGGCTAAAGAAGCAACTGGTCCATATGGGAAAAGTCAGATAGAGAGCTCTAGAAGGGAAGCCTAAGGATACATGAAATTGAGAGGGTATCTGAAATGTTTGCACACTTGGAAATTAATATTGATAAGCATCAGATAGAGCCCTTAAAAATTAGTGGTTGATGGACACTACTTCCACCTCAAGACCTGAATAAACCTCAGTGGTGTGCAGGTTATAGCAGCCACAAGCCTTGAGCATGTCTCAGTACTACACTGAGCTTGGCAGCCATGTTCTTCAGGTGCATTGCAGCACTATGTCAGCCTTGACTTCCAAAAGATTCTGGCCATGGTAGTCCTGGGCTTAGGACACCCCTTACCCCTGCAATGGCTGGAATGATAATGGACATATGGACCTTACCAATCACCCTCTCCTAAATCTTGTAACAGGCTTACTACTGATGGAAGCTCCCAAACAAAGCCAGACTATTAGGACTAGATGTTGATGTGCGGATATCCATGCATGGCCACAAGGATCAAAAATAATCAGGTAAACATGATTTCACCAAGAGGACAAAGTAGATGCTAAAGATATGGAGAACTGACTGACAAAGAATTCAGAATAGTTGCTTTAAGGAAGCTCAGTAAACTTCAATAAAATACAGAGAAATAATTCAGAAATTTATCAGAGAAATTAACAAATTGAAATAATTTGAACAATCAAACAGAAACCCTGAAGCTGAAAAATACAATGACCAAAATGAAAAAATGCAATAGAGAACATCATCAACAGCAGAATTAATCAAACAAGGGAAAGAATCTGTAAACTCAAAAACAGGTTAATTAAAAATATACAATCAAAGGAGAAAAAAGAAAAAAAGCATATGGAATTTATAGGAGAATATCAAAAGAGTAAATTATGGGTCACTGGTGTTCAAGAAGAGTACAGAGAGAGAAAGAAATAGAAAGCTTATTTAAAGAAACAACAACAGAATACCTTCCAAACCTGGAGAAAGACATAAATATCCAGATATGGGAAGGTCAAAGGTCTCAAGTCAGATTCAATCCCAACAAGACTACCATGTTTCCCTGAAAATAAGACAGGGTCTTATATTTATTTTTCCTCAAGAAGACACGCTCGGGCTTATTTTCAGGGGATGTGTTATTTTCCCCTCAAAGCCTCAGCTTGCAGCACGCACAGGATGGCTGGGACCTGACAGGGGGAGCCAACCTTGTTGGTGGGGCTGCCCGCACCTTTCCAGTCATCTCTGGGATAGTAGCTGTCATGCTGGGGCAGATGAGAAGCGCTGCTCATCTTCTTTACTGCTCCGCGCCGAAATGCATGGGTTGTGCAGATATGCTGCGTAGCCACGCCCATCACTATTTCTTATTTTTGGGTAGGGCTTATATTGTGCAAATGCTTAGAAATCCTGCTAGGGCTTATTTTATGGGTAGGTCTTATTTTCGGGGAAACACGGTACCTATGACATGTTATAATCAACATGTCGAAGATCAAAGGCAAAGAGAGGATCCTGAAAGCAGCAAGAGAAAAGAAGCAAAAACATATAATGAAATCCCATATGCCTAACATCAGACTTCTCTGAAGAAACCTTACAGGCCAGGAGAGAGTGGGATTATATATTCAAAGTGCTGAAGGGAAAAAAAGCTGTCAATCTATACTATAGATACTGTAACACTATACCAGTAAATCTGTCCTTTAGAAATGAAAAAGAGATAAAGACTTTTCCAGACCAAAAAAAAAAAAAAAACTTGAGGAAATTTATCCTCACGAGACCTGTCTTTCAAAAAAGGTTAAAGAAAGTTCTACAAGATGAAAGACAAGGATGCTAATGAGTTACACAAAAATATCTGAAAGTATTTAACTCACTGGTAAAATTAACGACATAGTCAAATTCTGAATACTCTTATAATGTGATGAAGGTGTGTAAATGATATCTTTAGTATGAAAGTTATAAGACAAAACTAATAAAAATAATAATAACTACAATACTTTATTAAGGGATATGCAATATAAAAATATATAAATTGTGATATCAAAAATTCAAAGGAGTGGAAGGAGTGAAGTTAAAAAGTAGAGTTTTTTCTTTGTTTCTTCCCTTTTTTTGCTATCAAAGTTAAATTGTTATCAGTTTAAAATAACTTTTTATAACTATAAAATCTTTCTTATAAGCCTCATGGTAACCACAAAGCAAAAATCTCTAATGGATACACTAAAAATAAAAAGCAAGGAATAAAAAGATAGTAGTGGGGAAAAATCATTTAACCACAAAAGAAGACAGTAAGAGAGGAAGAAAGGGAAAAAAAAGGATCTTCAAAACAACTAGAAAACAATTAAAATGATAGTAGTAAGTCCTTGCCTATCAATAATTACCTTGACTATAAATGGATTAAAATTATCCAATTAAAAGACATAGAGTGGCAGAATGGATTAAAAATAAAAAACTAAGGGATATGAAAAAAAGAAATTATTAACTACAAAGAAAAAAGTTTTATGAAAAAGAAACAGACACAGGCTACCACTTTGGCTTTGTAGTATATAATATTTTCACAGTCAATGAAGTCAAAACTGAATACGGATTTATCCTTAAAAGTATTACATTATTATATCAAAAGGGCAGGAAAGTAAAACGGGGAAAGAATTTAAGATGACATTTTAAAAAGCCTTATCTTATAGGAAATCAACAGATAATATAGAGGAAAATACCAGAAGAAACAACTGAAAGAAAAATGGTTGCCTCTGGGGAAAGGGACTGGGAATTTGGAGGGTCAAGGCAGATTACAGCAGTTTTTAATTATTATGCTATTCTATTTTCACATGCATGAATTACTTCAAAAAATAATTAAAAATAAATAAAATAGAGTCTTAAACTCTGTATGTTCAAGGAGTATTTATGCCATTTACTCTTTGCTTGAAAATTTTGATTTAGTGAAAATGGAGGAGTTAGTGAAAATGGAGGAATTAGTGAAAATGGAGGATGAATACATTTTACAAATACAGTATAATTTTTGTGAATTTAATTTATTCAGTTATGCCACTCATTCTGCATTGATCAACATCTATCAAAAAATATCTTTGCATCATAGAGGATGTAATAAACTGTGCAAAAGATTTTTGACATAAAACTTTCTTGACTGGTTGGTTGGTTGATTGGTTGTTTTGTTGTGTGTATGCAAGGAAAAATCACAGGTATTTCAGTGAGCTAATTTGTAATCCAAGCACTCCATCCCTCCCTCAACTTTTCAGACAAATCCCCAATGGCCTCCCTGAGCTAAATTAGCAGAAGAATAATATGTCATGGCCCATTAGTGCAAGGAATCAAGCAACAGATCCTGGCCCAATAGTTTAAAGAGAGAAGCAATGGGGTGTGTTCCTTTTATTAACTTCACACTATGCATATAGGCCTCAACCAAAAGATATGATTAAGGATTTAACATAACCATGAAGCAATTGGCTGGCAGAAAAAGAAAAAAAAAGAATTTTAACAGAAAGAGCTACTGCAACTTAAACTGTTCTCACTTTTAAAATGTGTTCACAATATTTATCTTTATTTGTAGGCCAAATTTCTGCTGGAACTCTACTGAGTTTCATTTTTACAAGCCTCCTGTGCCTCTCTGAACTACAGTTGTATTTTCATATTTGAGTTCTTACATTCAGGTGACTTCTTCAACTGTCTTTCAAGGGTTCTATAAGCCAAAGAAGGATGTGCCAAAGAAGGAAGCAGCACCAGACAATCCTTTGGGAAAAGTAAAAATAACATGAGTCTATATTTCATATATGGATTGTCACAGACATCCTTGCTCAGTTTGTATATCAGGGACTCCACATCTCATGTGTTGAACAAAATATCCTGAAGGAAGCATGGACATTTCAGGTACAGAGGGGTAGATAATGGTGCCCACATGCATTCATTCTCTCATTTCAGCAGGTGACTATCTATAGCAGTTTATAAGAGACCAGTTAGGAGGTTTTGCAGATTATACCGTCAAGTTTTATCTAAACTAAACTTCACAAGAAGGACAAACTGCTTGAAAATGTTCCTTCAAAGACACCACATGTTGAAGATAATACTAGCAATACACACATGTAATTGAACAAGAAACTGGCAACGTGGCAAGTTCTACTCCTGGTATGAGTTCTTCAGCAGCTACATTATAAGATTTCTAGAAAGATGATTTAATTAGATTAGATGAGAAGTTGGTAAAAAAGATTCAAAATTTTTAAGATAGCAATTTGAAGTATGGATTTATATCCATGATCATTAATTATGAAACCATCTCATGCACACATTCTTCCTTGTGTTTAGTCATTGATTATGTGAAGCCCTTACAATTAGCCTGATATGGTAAAACACTATTTAGTTACCCTTTGCCTTATTGTTTTTACTTTTTACTTTATGTATTTTTTGTAATATATACAATATATTTCAATTATTCCTTATAGTTATGTTTTGTTTATTATAGAGGCAGCTTAATGTATTGATTGATGGCATGAACACTGAACCAGACCATCTAGCTCTGCTACTTGCAACTGTCTAACCTGGGCAACTTATTTAATTTCTCTATGACTCAGTTTCTTTTTATGTGAAATGGGGATAACAGTACCTATTTCAAAAATTTATAAAGTTCTAACAACAATACCTTGAATATAATAAGCTCCATATAAGTGTCACTAAATTAAATTAAATTAAATTAAATGTTACTATTTAAAGAAGTTAATGTATACACATGCGTTATATGCTTTTTTTTTTTACTGATGTGTAAAAAATAACAAAGTTTGAGGCACACTGTTCTAGAAAATCCTATGTCACATTTATGTTACTTAAGAACTTAAAAGTGGTCATGGTTTATCAATAGAAAATTCCTACTCTGTTTAACTTAAGGCAAAAAGAAAATATCTTTATAATTATATATATCAATTCACTACTTGCTTTTCAAAATTATAAGAGCAGAAATAAAGTGCTTAAAATAAATAACAAGTTAGATATAATTTACATATGGCTGAGAAAATACTGTGCCTAAGATTCCTAACAAAGTGACCTTATCAATTGTTCCTTATGTTAATGTTTAAATTGGTTCATATTCTCTGAGCACCAAAAATTAATCATAGGGGATACACAGGAGCCATAAACCTTCCCACATAATCAAAACTCAGCAGACATGACAAATGATGGTTACCAATGGACAAATGCGGACACCATGTGTGTAACTCATACCTCAGGATCCAATGATAGCTGTGAATGCAAATTACTGTGACTCAATGAGACAAATATTCATAAGGGAGCCTACAAATGGCATTTTTGAGCATGACTGGCTGAGACTAGGAGGCTGAGTAGGGGCTGTTCAGAGGCTATGATATTTAAACAAAATCTGAGTGAATGGTTACAGGAGTAAATCTTGTGTGGGTATTGGGGATAAAGAGAAATACTAAGCAGGGAACATGGGCAAAGTCCAAAAGACATGAAACAGCATGGGCTGTGCAGGGTAGTGTACACAGGAGAGGCAGTGAGTGGGAAAAGATGAGAAAAGAAAGGCAAATAAAGCCAAATCCTGAGGGACCTTGTGAGTCAGGCTGTGGAACCTGGATTTGGTATAAAGACATGGAGAGCTATGAAAGGAAGCTGCTCAGGAGAGTGACACAACCCGATTATAGTGGAATGAAAACTCAGAATAATGTAGACAAAACAAAGAGACTAGAGGCAGGGACATCAGTTCAGAAGCTACCTAAGTCATCAGATATAACAGAATTCCAGGTCTGGCATAATTTATAAATCAGTACTTGGGATTTCCCATGGATGACAGCTGACTCTATCTCAGCGAGTTCCATATATTTATTGAACAAATAACTATTCAATACTTATTCTCTACCAAATACAGCTTGAAATGCTGGAGATGGACTACTGAACAGTGCAAAAAAAGGCCCTTCTCCAGTGGTGTTTACATTTTAACTTTATAGGCAGACAAGAATCAAATAGCAATAATATTAGGTGGTAATGGTGTTATAAAGGATAGGAGAGTGCTAGGGGTGTTCTATTTTACCTAAGACAATCAGGGAAGTCTCTCTAATAAGGTGATAGAGGTCTTGGTGAAGCAAGGAAGTAACCATGTGGCTATCTGGGACAAGAGCTGTCATGGCAGAGGAAATAAAAATGCTATAGCCATGAAGTAGGATTCTACCTGGAATGTTTAAAGAATAGCAACGTGAAGTTGAGACCACAGGTCAAAACTTCTGGGAGCCAGGTGGACACTCTTTTACAAAGTCAATAATGCATCTTTCAATCAGGGAAGAAAAATGTGTCATTGTCATTTGGAAGCCTAGAAGAGAGAGTATGAATAAGTCAGAGCAATTTTATCCCCACAATCAGAGAACTCACTCAATGACTTCCTACCCTCCTGATGGTGGGTTGTTAAAATCGTGTGTGTGTATGTGTGTGTGTGTGTATTGATGTGTGTGTACAAAAAGTCTGGGTACCAGTTTAGATAGCCACCAGCATGATTAAGTGGCATCACTATGGGTGTGTTGGGACAGTCCATGCACATTAGCACATAGCAAGAGGTTAGCAAAATCATGGAAATTCTGGGAAAAGATGATAGACAGCTGTTTAACTGAAATAGTCTATTTATAGTCCTATAAGAGACCTCTTTGCCTCTCATACAAGTTGAGGGTTATAATCTTTCCGTTTCTAACCACCTAAATCTGATTATGTCACAAACTATTACAGACCTCAGGCTTTACTTCTGGCATAATGCTGCTGATCTCTGGCAACAACAACAACAAAAAAATTAAATAGTATCACATAAGTACTCATGAGAATTGAATATTCCCTTCTGATCTTATTTACCTTAAGTTTATATATTTAGGCACAGAACTCCAACACTTAATAATCTTTCTGATTATTAGAAACACTAATGCTAGTGAGGCTTCCTTACGTCAGACACTACTTGGGGCACTATTGTGTATTATCCCATTTAATCCACACCACATCCTCAGAGGCCTGTATAAGTGAGCACATAGAAAATAATTTCCATGGATTTGCCATCCAGGCATAAAGCATAAAAGTAATAAAACAACTTCATTTATTACTTTTAGAGTTGACAATACTACTCTAATAGAGTAAAAAAGCCTTGCCAGACAGATGAGGAAGGGAGGTGCCAGACAAGGAAGAACAGAAGCCCAGTTCCGATGCAGGGTATGCGGGAGCACAGTCCATTATATAAAAATAAAATTATGAAATAGTAATAACCATTTATGTTTTTGTGACCTCTTCTTATTATGAGTAACTGTTAGCCAAGACTATTACACATGGCCCGAGTTACTACAATAATTCACTTAAAATTGCACAGAACTGTCAGGAAGAAATTGTTAGGGGAAAGAACAATGACAGAACACACAGCTCAGAAGGACTTTAAGTCAGAGATGGCTTTTGCTTGGAAGACACTTTTGTTGTAGAGACCTACAAATCCATCTTTCCTCTTTTACTGGCCTCCTTCCAAGGTCCTAGCCCCAATAATGTCAATAAGTCAACCAATTTGCCATTGCCCAATCACAGAATGTTCCTCAGATCTCCAAATATTTCCTTAGGCAGGTTTCTGTTCCTGAAAACACCACCTCCTTCTCCATCAAGGCCAAGTACCCAAATGTGGAAGTTGAATTTAATTACAGTTTATTGATTACATTGGTTTTTCCTTTGGAGAAACTCAAATTAGTGATCCTAGCAAAGTAGGGATTTTAGTGTAGCAAAGTAATCAGAAGCTAAATGGAAAACCTTCTACTAAGGACTGATATCCTCAAAAAGGACTATTGTGATCTCAATACAAATGGCTCCCAATGTTAGTGCTAAACTGTGTCCCTCTCATAGGGAAACTGAAATTTCCTCAGTAGGAGATTGAAGAAGCGTAAGTATCCCCAATTCCTCATACTACCAAATACCTAAGGAATTTTCCACAGCCCCAGGATACACATTTAGCACTCACTGTGCCTTTCCCCAAACCATCAATTTATCATTACCCTTTGCAGATAAGGCAATTCTAGTGTTACTTACTTCCCAGGCAAATTCTGTGGAAATACCACATTAATCATTTCACATATTTGGAGGTTGATAACATTGCTGAGTTTGAGTTTTAGACCTCAACAAACTGGTTTTTAGATATTTCACAGTTGTATGAGGAAATTGTTCTTTTTTAAGACTGGAAAGATGAAACTATAATTAGTTTACCAAAACTGTCCAATATCAGTGATTTACTCATTCTGAATTCAGCACTAAGATCATGCTGTTCCTTTAGCATTTTCTGACTAACGAGGCAGGAACCTCATGAATCTGAACATTCTGTATCAATAACGAATGAGAATGTACCTGGGCTTTGATGTTGGAGGGCCCAGAGCACCTGTGGAATTGAAATGCTGGCTGGCCACGGTACAGTTCACTGGTTAATACTAATAATGCCCAAGCCCACCACACACTCATTTGATTTAGTGTGACATTGGTCTCTTATTGAAGCATAGCCATTTTGCAGCTATATTATCTATTGTAGAGAGCAGGAAGGACCAGGTACTTTCACATCGGTCTCAGGACCTACATTCACACACTGTAAACTGGATATTTTCATTCTCATCCTGGTGGTCCTGTCATTGTTGGAAGTTCAAGGTGTGCTCTGAAAGCTAACTTTTAAGTTTGCTCCTGCGGAATATGCCTCACTTGTATTTTCTGAAACCAGGTCATTTGGGTCGTGTCTTTGAATAATATAATAACCAGAGCTAACATTTACTTACTCAGTGGTAGGCACTGTGTTGAATGTTTTACTTTCAGCATTATTAGTGCATTATTATTTAGTAGTTATTATTTAGTGCATTATTATTTATTAGTGCAATATTATTATTATTAGCATTTATTAGTGCATCCAATCCTCATGTTGTTATTAGACTAGGGAGCTGAAGTTTAGAGAGGTTAAGTTATCTGCCCAAGGTTGCAGAGCTGGTGAGTGTCAGAACCAGTTTTTTTTTTTAATAGACAGAATTGGAGCTTATTCCTACTATTTTTAGTGTTCAGAAAGTGATTGTTTTTATCTGTAGTTAGAAAAAGCTATTATCAACCTTGAGTTTGAATGTCTTACCTTCATCCATAAAAGGACTGCAGGATTATGCTAGAGCATATGACTAGATTTGGATGAAAATGTTTCTTCTCAGGTAGCAAATTCCTCACTATACAAAACTATTTTTAAGAAGAATAGTTTTGAATTTCTCCCAAAAGACATTATAGCTCCTCCACTGGACCTCACATGTGTGTGACCTCGGACATGTTACTTAGCCTTCTGAATCTTAATTTCCTCCTGTGTAAAATGTAAATACACTCTACTTTGCAGAGCAGATTAAAGGATTAGAATAATGAAAATGGATTTCAGATGCTCAAAAACTTGTAATCATTTATCCTCATCATCATCATAAATATTATCATCATCATCATCATCAGAAGACATTAGCACTTCTTCTAATGGTAAGAAAACTTCCAAGATCATCTCTTTCCATATATAATATCAGGGCTTACAATGAGGACAGCTTATGAGGCAACAGACTCTTTTTCTTTACAAAATTTGATTCCAATATTTCTTTCTCTACATGATGACTTTTGTAGCAAAAAAAACAATAACCAATGTCTTCTTCCTCTTTTTTTTTCTTTTAATGAAACTAGAATTAATTAGAAATTATTCCCTACATGTTATTGTAGAATCTTCCTTCAATAAAAGAAAACTTGAATCTCCATTGATGGAGTGCCATTCTTTTATTTCATATTTTTGTCTGAGTTTCCATGAAGTGTCTTAGCTTCTTTATTTTTAACTCTTGTTGTTTTGACCAATTTTCTAAGCAAGAAAGGGCATCAGGACTGAAGTAAGGGACCAATCACATTACCTAAGCCTGGAGTCCATGACAACAATGCCTCTGCAGCCCTGAGTAGAAGGAGTTCCAAGGTAGAAGACGAGTTTTTGTGTCACTCCTTGAAAATTGTCTCAATTGAATGATAAGCAGATGGACAACTTCATAGGGAGGCACACACACACACAACCCGACCACTCCACCACCCTGATGTGGCATTTATTGCATCAACTGTGCACCTTGCTGAAAGGTCAGTCATCAATGGTCAGAACTGAATAGATGCTCTGGAGCTTGCACGGTATTTAGTATCTAGCTTCACTTAAACACTGAGTTCTAACAGACAGCCATCTATATGACAGAGAATTAGTTTAGCATTGGTGGAAACAGACCCTGAAGTAAAGTGCAGCAGGGGATAGATTCCCCCACAGGAAATATGCCCAGATGAGAGCTATAGAAGGTGGAAGCTCATTGTGGAAGCTTGTTGGGGAACCATGTTGCTCATTGAGGCTGCATGGGTAAGAATTGGCATATAGTTATAACAGGTATGCTGAATTTAAAAACAAACAAACAAACAACAACAACAAAAAAACGGGTCTGAATACAAAAACTGTGAAGATAGGACCACAAGTAGAGAGAATGTAATTTCTTCAAAAGTAAAAATTTCAAAACCTCCCAGCCAAGATTATTCTACTGCTAACTCTTTTTCAAAATCTGGCAAAGAGTTAACACTAATAAATTTTTGTTGTAACATTATGAAATGCTTAAAGAAAAATCAAGTGACTAAAAAGATAAAAGATCAAAAATGTTAATATATACATTTGAAATAAACAACATGTACTGGATGAGAGTAAAAGTAAACTCTATAATTGAAAAAGGCTTACTTATAAGGTTTAAATGGTCAGAAAGAAACATAAAACTTTATAATTCAGATTTAAAATAATAATGGCAATCATACCCTGCTATTTCCTCTTAAATTATAACTTGTAACACTTGCTGATTGACATGTTTTAAAATCTATCAATTTGCAGGTATTAAATCCAATTATGTAACAGGTTTGTAATATGCCTATAATTTCATATTTGCATAATTGCATTTTGGATAAACAAAATGCACAAAATGCATTAAATCTTGGGTTTAATACACATGATGTTATAAAACAAAAGCTATGCCTCTGATTTTATCCCAAGTGCACAGAATTTATCCCAAGAGAACAGAAAAAAAAATTCCCAAATCCTCAATATTTATGTATTTAGAAAAATGTCATGCCCTTTAATATTCTGAAAAGTTGATAATGGGAGAATTAAAATGCAGTTTTCTTTAAAATAGAAGAGCAATAGTTAAACAAGATTACATTTGTCATCTATTAAGTGTTTTCCAGTAGTAATTTATTCATTGGTTTATGAACTTTGGTTCTCTGGTTATATCAACAAATCTATATCAAGATTCTACATAAATTCTGGCTGGCCATGATGGCTCACACCTGCAATCCCAGCACTTTGGGAGGCTAAGATGGGAGGACTTGCTTGAGGCCAGAAGTTCAAGACCAGGCTGGACGACATAGCAAAACTCCACCTCTACAAAAAATAAAATTAAAAACAGCCAGGAGTGGTGGTGCACACCTGTAGTCCCAACTACTCAGGAGGCTGAGGCAGGAGGATCCCTTGAATCCAGGAGGAATTCAAGACTATAGTGAGCTATGATCCTGCCACTGTACTCCAGCCTGGGTGACAGAGCAAGATCGTCTACAAAAAAATGAAAGAAAAGAAAAAAGAAAAAAAATTCTGCATAGATTCTATATAGATAGATTTGATGTTTTCTTTTCTGATTTAGCTGACAGATGTGCAGAATTGTCTATATTCAGATGGCCCCCTGGGTGCTTATGTACCAAAAAATCAGTATAAATTTAATATGAGAAATTTCCTCTCAAATTTTTCTATTTTTTATCAATAATCAGTCACAATTTATAGTTCATCTTAATTTCTGGGCTTCTAATGATGAGAGACACAAAGCAATATAATCATCTTTTTGGAAACAGCAAAGAACATAAAACTTACTATCAATCTCTTTAACTACATCCTAGAAAACCTAGTTTATCTCAAATTAATTTTCTAAGATGTAAAATAAATCCAATCCAATAATCTGTGGGAAAAACTAATAATGAAATAGTTAATCTCTAGAAATATACCCTTTTTATGGAGTTTACAGCAGGTGATATCATCTTTTTAAGATTTTAAAATATTCTACTACTCAATTATAAAAAATGACGGTGATCTAGCACCTCTCATATTTTCCTGGATAGAGCTTGAGCCCATTCTCCAAAGTGAGGTATCACAAGAATGGAAGAATAGGCACCCCATGTACTCGCCATCAAACTGGCACTGACTGATCAACACTAAGGTGCTCACACCTCAGTAGTAATATTCTTTAGGGGTAGGGGGGTTGGGGGCAGGTAAACTCACAACTAATGGAAGTGGTGAGCGTTGTAGTGGGGGAAAGGGCACATGTCAAATCATGGTTGGGATGTGGCAAAGTCATAACATGTAACCAAAATGTTTGTACCCCCATAATTTCCTGAAATAAAAAATAAAGTAAAATAAAAAGATTTTAAAATAGTATAAAAAAACTTGCTTACTCTATGAAGTTGTAGCTCCGGAATAACAAGCAAAATTTTAGTTTTTAGAGAGTTAGGCAGAGAAAAGTAAACTGAAATTCACTTTTCATACACTGAATATTGTGTATGAGTCCCTTTAAAAATGTATGTGAAATTAAAATTAGAAGCTGTCTCCTTTCCATTAAAAAAAGGAGTGTGGGTAGTCAATGAAAATAATATATACAAGAAATCTAGCAGTCCAAAACAACTATTATATAATTGTATTTATTATATTTCACAGGCCAATTCGTTGCAATGTGTCGCTCTAAGGGGGAATATTTGTAATCTCCTACTGCCATCTTATGTAATGTCTTGTCACTACACAATACAGAATATACATGAAGAAAAACCAAATGCATTTTCTGGAGGTTGTACACTGAACCCACATTTTCCACAAAATATTAAATATCTATTGCTCTGTTATCCACTTTAACTACATTAGGATTTAAAAATTTTGGCCATTGATCAAATTATTTATAATTTATTCTCTATTAATATCTTAAACTTTCTATTCTGGTCATGTTATTATCTTTTACATACAGTTTATTTAAATTTAAAATGCTATGTAGCGCTATATATCATTCAGATGCATGAGTAATGCAAAAGGCAGAGTTTAGAATTTGTAAGAAAGTAGGAAAAAAGTAAAGTTCTATTCTTTAAAGCAACAGAAGTCAATAGATTTTCTTACTGAAGTTTGTTCTGAGATTAAGTAATAAAGCCATCAAATTTGTACAGCAGTATTCTATAATAATTTAATGTGTCAACTGTAAACATATGGCAGTATTTTAATTTAAAAATAATAACACAAGTAGTCTGAATTTGTATTGATTTTTCTATAAATTCTAACAATTCTTCTTTAACACATTTCACAAATCAATTACTATTCAAAAGACCATACAACCCAATACAATTTGGAAAGTTGTCAGTAGGAGAGTCTCCCAATTTTTATTTTACTGCCTAATACCAACATCCCAAATATTTTTTATATATATATATATATCAATTAGGAATATGCTCATCCATAAGTAACAAAAAAAGCCAACTAACCGTGGCTTACACAAATAAGAGTTTGTCTCCCCAAGCAGGAGTATGTTGCCTTTGATTCTATTTCTCAACAATGTCATCAGTTACCAAGATTCTTTCCAGCTTTCCATTCCACCACCCTTAACACATTGACCTTTGTCCTCATGCTTGTCACAAAAGGGTTGCTATAGTTCCAGACATTAAGTCAATGTCAATATTGGAACAAAGTGGAAAAAGAGTGCCAGAGGCATCGATCCCCTTATTATCATTCTTAGTTTTACTGGCCAGAAGGAGTCACCTGGCCATTTCTAGCTGCAAAGGAAACTTGGAAAATGAGTATGTAGTTGAGCATAGTCACTGCGAACAGCAAGACACAAGGGAAGAATGGATCGTGGGAAGAAATACTGTCTGACAAAAGGAATGAGATTAATATTGGTCGATAATTAAGATTTCAGGTCCAGATTATGTGCTAAGCTGTAGCAGGAAGCCTCCCAAACACATAATAATGCTAAGTTAAATGTTAGGAAAAAATATATAGCCAGGCTTGAGCAAGTAGGGAAATCTTCAAGTGCCATAAACAAAGAGAATCAATAATAATGCTTGGGAGCTGAAGTCTAGCCTTTACAGGGGTAACTAGAATGAATGTACCCAAGAGGCCAAAGGGAAGATGCCAGATAAGGTGCACAGGCAAGAGCTAGTACAGACCTGGAAGCGGGGAAGGGGAGGTCTGTTCGGGGAAAACACCCTTCACCAATGCAAATACATGACACAGACATGTATAGTGCACCTCAGGCCTGGGCCATACTAGCTAGCCTTTTGAAAGAAATCAGAGCTTCTTGCTTGCACTGCATGCAGATGTGGAGCCTGAGGCCTCACACAACTCACTCCGAATGGAAACTTCAGGGAGAAAAAACAATGGAAATGGTCTAAAACAGGTTCTGTAGCATATTGAAACTGGCAACCATAAAACCTTCCCAAAGGCACACCTTCATAACCTGGGGTACACAGAAGATAATTGCTATAAAAGATTAAATTGCTAAGAAACATAGAAAAGCAAGTGCCATGAGTGTGGCACATCAAATGGGAGAAATCATTCCCAAGGACCCACAGATAATAGAGTAATCTCAAAGGAACTCTATAATATTAATAAGAGTGTTTAAAATATTTAAAGGAACAGTATCTATTAAGGCAAGACTGGGCCATTATGAGAACAGGCAGATTTAAAATTGTATTGGATACAATGTACTATTCTGGTGACCCACAAACTAAAAGCCCTGACTTCACCACTATACAATTCATCCATGTAACAAAATACCACTCGTACCCCCTAAATCTATTGAAATAAAAAAAGGGGAAAAACGGAACCAAAATTAAATTTTTGCAAATGAAAAATATAGCAGAATATAAATAATTCTTCAAGAATCTCGACTTTAGCATTGTAGAGTGGTTAACAGGTTTTTAGGATATCATTTAAAGCATTTTCCACATATTTGATATATTTTGTAGAAACAAATTTATAAAACACAGAGTAAGTTATTGATCTTTTCTAAATCTGGTCTTTGTAAGACTCTTTCAACTTTAATAAATAAAAACGATAAACACAACCCATACAAGGTCCTGGGGACTTAGAGAAGGAGAACAAGAAAAAATATTACAGAAACAGGAAACCTGACTTACCCCTTTCCTCCCATGACCCTAAAATGAGCTTGCATGTCATTCAGAGAAAACAAATGAAAGGGCAAAAGGACGCAGAGTCATTTACAAGAACAAATCAATATAAAAGCAACTGAATTTTAGGGAGCTAAGGCATATAGGGCAGAGGTCATATAATCAAAAATTGCAGAGATGTACTCCCTGGCCCTGAGAGTCTCCAAAACATTCCCACAGAGATGAATGTAGCAGACCAAATGAGGGCACTGCCAAAAAAAGCATCCTAAAGGGGATGAATTTGCAGCTGAATTTTGAAAGATGTGTGGGGTTGAGGGAGAGACACAAATAATTATCAGAGTAGTGTTGACTCACCTTTCTATTAATACATTCACAGGATTGTATCTAAAACTGTCCTAATGACACAAATTTAAATGAATTTTAGAGATCCAAGAGAGGTTAAAATTTGTCCAGTAATTGGAATTTCAGCATTATGAGCAAAGACTAAATGGATTTTCTTCATTTCACATAGAAGATACATGAGTGCTATGTTCAAGTTCTTCTTTCAAAGTACTTAGGCTATTTTAGGAGGAAATTAGGTTACTGTTCTCTGTGAGGAAAAAGATCAAAACTGGAATAGAAATGATACACAAAAGGAAGACTATGAGATTCAGGATAATAAACCCTGAATTAAGCTATCAGGTCAGGAACTAACTTCCATTTCTAAACATCAATTAACAAAGAATCACCATGATGGGATTATGAGTGATTTTCACTTTCTTCTTTATACCTTGCTAGAATGTCTAAGTGTGTGTTACTTTTTATGATAAAAGAATATAAAAATTGAAAAGCTAACTGACATGGTTCAGACTAGCACGTGCCTGGAAGAGGAGAAGGAGGAAAATGTAAAAGTCTCTCTAGGCCTTGTATTCTGTAAGAAAAATATCCCTTCCACAAATTATTTTCCATGTCAATAATTTCTGATAGCATACTAATTATTAATACAAAATCTAGGAATATAAATATTTTCAATCAGTTCTTCAGCATTTTGTGATAATTAATGTAGTTCTGAACTTTCAATCACGATGGTTAAACTTCTTTAGCAATGATTATAGATAATAGAGAAGGTGGGCAGTAGTAAGTTCCCCCTTCATTGAAAATAAAAATATTCAAAAGAGAAAGTCTAACTAAGAAAAAGCTACACTGTACTGATCATTTTGGAAAAAGAAGAGGAAATTTAAAATAATAAATTGTCCCACCTACTTACCTCCCAGTTCTTTAAATAATTTTCTTTATATAGAGAAATACGCAACATAATAAACATATAAGAACAATTCTGAACAATGACCATGTTTTGCTTCATTATGTAACTATAAAAATTGATCATAAAAATAACATAATAAAATAATTCTTTCATTAAATGCAATAAGCCCACATAAAAACTGGACAAAATTCAATCAGAGCAATATAGAACACTTCTTGCTAAGACAATGACACACACAGGAACACATACATGTAACAGATCAATTATCAGCCTGGTTTCCTAAGATAAAAGTACCTGTACAAATCACTGTTAAATCAACTTCAATTACCAAGTCAATTTAAACCAAATTAGGCCTAAAGCCACATAAGGCTCCCCTGGTTTCCCAGAGCTAATTGTTTACTAAAGAACCTGAGTCATTCCTCTAATTCTATGTTTTGCATATTTGGCCTGAGCTTTCTAAACTTAATTCAGAGGACTGGGCAGAGGAAATTCTACTTTGATGCCATCCTGTTCATGGTGCTAAGGGGCAAAGATATTAGAATTCTGGGATGGAAAGCTAATAAAATGCTGGGCACCTGGGAAATCAGTGGCAGCAAATTTGAATCTCCTGGGGAGTCTTTTTAAAAATAGCAGACCAATTAAATCAGAATCTTTAGAAATTGAGCCCATTCTTTTTTTTTAAACTCACCAGATGATTCAAATACAGAGAAAGGATTAAAAAGCATAGCAATAGATGATATCAACCAAACAATAATATTTAGGTTGAAAACATCCAAAGCAGAGAATTGTGTTCCAAACCAAAAGTCAGCTACAAAGGGCATTAGAACACAAATATAATGATTTGTAACGCCAGAATACAAAGATGACAATTTATAGTAGCCAAGGCACCAAGAAATTATCTGAGGGGCTGATTGCTGAGATACTGAAATAAACTAAAGCAAGAATTTTACCTGATTCTCTTACTCTTCAAGAGCCATGAGAACAAATACAATGTGAAAGGTGAATAAAATTTACTGATGAATGTACCATCTTGTTCCTCACTATTTTCCTTACATTTTACTGATAAAAAGGAGTCAAATGTGATAACCTTGTGGTACTGCCATTTGAGGTGGCAGGTGACACCAAAGCAAAACTTACAGAACTTAAATATAAAAATAAAAACTAAAAATTCAATTTTTTTCCAAAATGTACAAGTATCTAGATGTTTAACATTATTTGTGTTTTCTTTAATAGGTAAAAAATATTCCATCCAACTTCTCAGTATGCCTCTCAAGATCCCTCCATCTGGCTTCTCTCACATTTTGCTTTTAAGCCATATGAACGAATGCATGTTTAATGCACAGAATATTCTCTAGCATATAGTAAGGGCTAGTGACAGTAGCTGTTTTATTATTAATATATAACTTACATTATTAGTACTATTAATATTACTATTATAATATTAGCTAATCCTATTATTGTAGTTTTTCCTACTATTTATATTAATATTAATCATTATAGTTATTAATGATGTTTTTCATCATTATTATTACCATCCATGTTTCCATGTCTAGATCTTCTACAAAACCCTGAAGTACTGAAGCTTCAGAGACTACAAAGTCAAAAGTATAGGACCACCTTTAGGCAAACACCTTCAGGAGTGTAGTGGTTAATGGCATGGACTTTGGAGTCAACAGACTGGAATTTGAATCCTGGCTGATGCTGTGTGACTTTGCACAAGTGACTTAGCTCTCAACTGTAAAAGTGGGATAATAATGGCTGTATCTGAGGACTGTTGAGAGGATTAAACAAGATAGTATCCATTCAACACTTGGTATAGCATTGCAAGAAGTGCTCAATAGAGATAGACTGGGATGCAATACCCCCAAACTCCACTCTAGGGAAAATAAGAAGTTCTTCTTGACTTTGTACACACAGAAATATAGAACTGGCTGTGGAACACTATATCAAGCTGCCTTAATGAATTTTTTATTTTTATAATGATGAAAATGTCTGAATAGCTACCAAGAAATCCTAGGTAAAAACTTTACACATTCATATGTTACTAAAAATGGTCTGACTCTGGTACCATCAGTGTCTCACACACAGTAGGCCCTCAATAAATGTTGAATTTGTGGAAATAAATTGATTACGGAAAGAACATATAATGTAATTTTCCTTATTTTTTTATTTTTTGATACTCTGGTAATACAATTTTTATATATTGCTCTACACTTTCTGTGTTATACTTCTCTGAAGATACAGATGAACATGCTCTTTCACCAAGCATTTGATAGAGTGGAAACTCTGTCAATATAAATTGGAGAGAATATTTAGAGTTATGGGAATCTTACAGTTTGAAACTTTTTGAAGTGTTAACAGGCTTTTGCTTCAGGATGGAAAACAAGCACTTGTCAACTCAGGTCAGATCAAGCATTTCAAGAGTAGCGTTCACAGAATGTTTGGTGAGAATAAAAGTAAAAACCAGAACAAAATAGTTCTTACAAAAGCTACCTCCATACAACAAGAAATAAACATGATCAATTAGGCTGTAATATAAGTTAGAGGCATGCATAAAATGTATCTAGTTCTCAACAGTTTCTTTGCTTTTTAAAATAAGTCTAATGGTTGAAAGTATCCTCTTTGATTTTTAAATGCTGCTCTCAAAGAGAAGATCATGCTACAATGGTATCAAAATATGAAGATTAAACATATACAGAACAAAAAGAAGATGAGGAATCTGAGGTGTAAATAGGGTAAGTGACTTGGCCAAGTTCATAGAGCTCCTCACCAGCAGGGCTCCCAAGAGCACAGGATAGGTCCAAGACTTCCACTGGTCTCTCTCCCAGGATCCAAAGAATCTTAATATAACCCAAGCAGGTCAGCTTTTAAACTTAACCTCAGAAATAGTATCATTTCAGAGACAAAAATTTTTCTTTGTTTAAAAGCAAAAACCTTCCTGCTCAATATTGCCTAAAATTTCTTCAATAGGAAACAGAGATAAAAAGATTAACATGCAAATGAAACATGAAATCTCTTGATAATGACAGATAGCTAGAAACAGGAAGAAGCCGTGTACTTGAAAAGTAAGAGAGTTCTCTGAAGGAGGAAAGAAAGATTGTTAAAAGGTGACAATATAGAGGGTTCATATCTGTGACTTCTCAATTTAGTTCTGTACTAAGAACTGTGTAGGATGTTGATTAAAAGCTTATACTTGAGAGTGAGACTTTCACTCAAATCCTAGGCATATGACCATGGCATGTCATTAACCATCCTAAGCCTCCATTCTCCTCATCTTCAGAATGAGGATACTATATGAAAAAAAGCCTCAACGTCACTAATCATCAGGAAAATTCAAAGTAAAAGCACAATGAGATATCAGTTGGAATGGCCTTTATTAAAAATTCCAAAACAATAGATGCTGGCACAGATGCAGAGAGAAAGGAATGCTTATACACTATTGGTGTGACTGCAAATTAGTACAACCTCTATGGAAAATAGTATGGAGATTACTCGAAGAACTAAAAGTAGGCCTACCATTTGATCCAGCAATCCTACTACTGGGTATCTACCCAAAGGAAAAGAAAT
>VBSM01000361.1:36562406-36604424 GCA_008086735.1 Cheirogaleus medius
AATTGCAAAGATGTGGAATCAACCCAAGTGCCCATCAATATATGAGTGGATTAACAAAATGCGGTATGTGTATACGATGGAGTACTACTCAGCCATAAAAAGGGTGAATTAATGCCTTTTGCAGCAATTTGGATGGAACTGGAGACCATTATCCTAAAGAATGGAAAAACAAACACCACATATACTCATTACTAAATTGGAACTAACCAATGAGCACACATGTGCATAGAGGGAAGTAAAACTCAACAGAAATCAACCAGGAGGGAGAGGGGAGTAGTGGACAGGCAAAAACCTACCTAACGGGTACAATGAACAATACAGACACTCTTATAACCATGACTCAGGAATTATAAAAGTGATTCATTTAACCAAAAGTATTTGTATCCTGTAATACTTTGAAATAAATAAATAAATAAATAAAATGAAGACACTAATAATGTACCTATCTCATATGGTTGTGTGAGGATTAAAAGAGCTAATATTTTGGAAAGTGTCTGACACATAATAAATAATACATGTTGGTTATTAATATCACTTTATATACTTCTTGAACACATAGACCCCTTAGGGTAAATATGTTTAAAAATCTCATTCATCAGTGTTCAGCAAATAATATAAATTTCAGCAGTGTTATTTTTAGGCCTCTCAAATACGACATGATTTCTTTTGATTTCTATAAAAGCATGTTCATCAAAAGTAAAACTGCATTATACTCTTGAAAATACATTTCATATTGTTAAATCTAATTTTACCTATCTTTATAAACACCAAAATATTATTCCATTTAATGTTTATAAATAAACAAGAGTCAGCATAAGTAAATGCCATTGCTATATAATTTGGTTTGATAGTAAATTAAACAAGTCCCCATCAATAACTTTTATGCAGCTGTGTCTGCCAGCCAAATATATCCATATCTGATATGATATTGGTTTATAAAAAGATTCTTGAGTGGTAAATACCCTATGAAGGGAGGACACAATCTATATATTAGAATACCTTTTAGCAAAATAGAGGAATATTTTTTGGTGTCTGGACCAGCAACATCCTATCCTGGGAACTTAGAAATGAAAATTTTCAGCCCCCACCCAGAGCTTTGAATCAGAAACTCAGAGATCAGGGACCAACAATCTATGTTTTAACAAGTCCTCCAGTTGATTCTGATGCACACAGAAGTTTGAGAACCACTGGTCTAAACTCTAGTCAGTAGGGCTGCCTGCTTTAGATACCCTTCGCTGAAGCTGCCTAAAACCTGAGGGGCTGTACCTGCAGATGACAGAGAACCTAGAATTCTTGGTCCCAGCATATCACTCCAGAGGAAGTTTCCTGATCTACTACCAATTACCAAAAGCCCATAAAGGGTGGTAGCAAAACTTCAAGTTGTATAGCCTCAAGTCAAAATCAGACAGCTGATGGCCCTGAATTTTACTCCCCATGGGAAATTCCTAACCAGGATGATCACATCTGCAATCAGAGTAAGGAACTCATGCTCTTCCCATCATGCCCCCAGCAGGAAGCCAAACAACATTCACCAGTGTGAGTGGTAACAAAGTGGAGACTTGGAAGATCCTTGTAATGTTCCAACTCCCTTTTAAGAGAGAAACCAAAACTACCTTAAAGTCTTAATACATTTTGGTGGACTGAGATTCTGGGCTTTCTAAACTATTGGGCTGGAAACTGTGGGCCTCAGAGTTATTTCAAGGGATTATCAGTTTGTATAATAAATATTAATACACTAACCACTGTATGTAGATAATAAATAACAAAGCAGCCAACATTCATTTATCACTCGGCCTAGACCAGAAACTTACTTACATATTCTATTCACTCACCCAAATTTTCCAATAGCCCTATGTGGTAGTTTCTTAGAAAAGTAACTTACCCAAGATCTTATGGCTAGCAAATGAAGATGTTGAGAATAGTCTGAATCAAGAATAAATACTCTTAACACTGCCAGAAACATACAGATGCCTGGGAAACTGAGTCACTACACCAGGCAGGAACTTTTGTTTGAGGTACTGAGGAACTACAGAAGATGGGACTTATTTTAACCAGGAGAAGAACCAGGCACAATAACTTTGACCAAGTTACAAAGTCTTACTTGCCAAATTGTTAGACACTGTGCATAGCTATCACTCAATTCACCTTGGCCTAGCTGCCTAAACTTAGGTCTGTGGCCTAATGAGAGAGAGGACTTTGACAAAAACTGAACAGGTCATTATACGAAAACCTAGTAAAATACTAAGAAACAAGCAGTACAGCTTTAGGGCACCTTTAACGAAGAGTAACACTAAGAGTATCTCATCTACCTTTTGTTCTACACATGTTTAATCTTCATATTTTGATACCTTTGTAGCATGAACTTCTCTTTGAGCACAATATTTAAAGATCAAAGGAGCCAATACTTTCAAAGGCAGATAGATAACGCATTTTCCTTGACTTCCCTCTCCTCTCCCCCTCTCCAGCGTACATATAAAGAAAGTATATTAAGAAACTGGAAAATCAGCAGCAGAGATTCTTCTTGCTGTCTCTCAGAGGCTTCCTAGCCTCTTACCTCTTTTTCCCCCCCAGAAAAAAAGATTGGCTAAGTATACCAATTTTGATATCTAAAAGATCCAAGGTTGAACTTTAGTCCCAACCCTTACTATCTATATGACTATAGACAAGCTATTTAATCTATTGAAGATTCCATTTCTTTATTTGTAAAGTGGAATGATAATTAGCACCTACCTCATAAGCAGTGTTATATTACCAAATAGGCAGAATAAGGCTGTGCTTTGCCATCTGGGGGATGTTCAGGCTTGAAGCTCTGACTCGAGGGGGGAGGGGGGGCAAGGGCAATATACGTAACCTTAACATTTGTACCCCCATAATATGCTGAAATAAAAAAAAAAAACGCTGTGCTTTGCACACCAGGAAAGCAGGGGCAGTCAACATGAAGTGATAAAACATTTTTTAAAACAATTGATATGAAAAAAACTCAAAATAATCATCAAAGTAGTGATTTTACAATCTAATAAATATTATTTGAAATTCTACTGGTTTTGTTTTCGCTTTGGGGGAGTAGTGACAGAGCACCATAATCTTTTCAGTTCTTATTGCAGTTGTAAGTCTCAATCTGACCCTGTTTGTAGCATGGAAGATTAAAGGAGATTACACATGGGATGGGCTTGGGCAATGTTGGCCTAGAGTAAGCTCTCAATGAATACTGACTGTTATTATGATCTGCATACCTTCCTCTGTTCACTTACACCTTCTGCTTCCTCGTGACTTTGGCTTGTAGAGCCAACTCCTACCCTTGTTCTATAAGAATCTTCAGCTTGGCCAGGGCAGTGGCTTACGCCTATAATCCTAACACTCTGGGAGGCCAAGGTGGGCCGATCATTTGAGTTCAGGAGTTTGAGACCAGCCTGAGCAAGAGTGAAACCCTGTCTCTACTAAAAAAATAGATAGAAATTAGCTGGACAACTAAAAATGTATAGAAAAAAATTAGCTGGGCATGGTGGTACACGCCTGTAGTTCCAGCTACTTGGGAGGCTGAGGCAGGAAGGTCATCTGAGCCCAGGCATTTGAGGTTGCTGTGTGCTAGGCTGACACCACGGCACTCTAGCCCAGACAACAGAGTGAGACTTCATCTCAAAAAAAAAAAAAGAAAGAAAGAATTTTCAGCTTGAGCTCACCATAACTGAACGCAATGGTCTATGTCTCTCAGTCCAAATCCTCAAGAGCAAAAAATCTGAGTGGATTGGACCCAAGCAATTGTAGGCCAAAGTGGAGGTTGGTAGAGCAGAAGTAAGTTATGTGACCAGCTAATTTTCTTCCTTTTTTCTTTCAATAAGGGCTACTCTGAAAAGTCAGCTTTTTGTTCGTTTCTGCTGTGGTAAATAAAAATCAACCTCCAAATCCTGTCGTTTATAAAAATGAAGGCTTATTTCTGTCCCATATCCCATGTTGATTGCAGGCTGGCTGTGACTCTGTTTCACGGGTTTTTTTTATTCCAGGATCCAAGCTGAATGAATAATCTCTATCTGTGACATACCATTATTTTGTCAGAGAGAAAAGAGCATGGTGAAATGACAGTTGACAAGTAAAGTTTCTGCTTAGTACTTAAGTAACTTATGCTCACATTAGTCAAAGAAAAGCACAGGGCCAACCCTGGGGGTAGGACTATAAGCCTCCTATGACGATGGCAGTGAATAATTCGGGAAGTAATACAACCTAGCACAAGGACTATGGGTGAGAAAGTCCTTCAAGACTAATCTACTACAATCATGTGAGAACCATACTATTTAAAGTGTATAACTTACAAAGTAACATACCACATGGGAACTACTGTTTAAGAATGTTAGGTTAAAGTCTCTCAAGTCACTAGACAATCTGAAGAAGTTTCTGGTCAGCAGGATCGGGTATCACTTTACATACATGAATCATTCAATACCAATGTGTTTTGAAGAAAATAAAGCTATAAAAATATGTACTACCTTACATTTTAACACAATAAATATGTCTTTCCATACTCAGTGCACAAATGGCTCCTTAAGAGAGCAATTTTTCCTTTTTTAATAAATTAAGGAATTTAGAAAACAGTTATTTCCAGTAGCATAAGCTTTTGCACTTTAACATAATCAGTTTCTTCTACTTCATTAAAATGTGAATTTAGGGGAACATTATGATTAAATTAGTTTTAAATACCATGGAGAATATCAATATTTACTACCATAAAAATTTAGTAACGTGGCCGGGCGCAGTGGCTCACGCCTATAATCCTAGCTCTCTGGGAGGCTGAGACGGGCAGATTGCTCAGGGTTAGGAGTTCGAAACCAGCCTGAGCAAGAGCGAGACCCTGTCTCTACTAAAAAAAAATAGAAAGAAATTAATTGGCCAACTAAAAATATATAGAAAAAATTAGCCGGGCATGGTGGCACATGCCTTTAGTACCAGCTACCCAGGAGGCTGAGGCAGGAGGATCGATTGAGCCCAGGAGTTTGAGGTTGCTGTGAGCTAGGCCAACGCCACGGCACTCTAGCCAGGGCAACAAAGTGAGACTCTGTCTCAAAAAAAAAAAAAATTTAGTAATGATAATATTTCATATGACTCTGGAATAGTCCAGGGAGTCTATAGACAGTACTATATAATGAAGCCATTCTTTTTCAAATTGACCATAACGTAATAGGTCAAGGTGACAAGGAAGGTGGCAGTGATTCTATCATTATCTATGTCTAAACCTGCTATTATTCATAATAAATATTAGCCAAAGATTCCAGTCCAATTAACTCTTAAGATAAAATCCAGCAAAATTAACATGGGCTCTGCTCTGGTGAGTTAACAGGTCACCTGTTATCAAGGAAACAGGTTATTCTTTTTTAAAATATGATCTAATCCAGACTTTGGGACCAAATAAACATCATCACACTTATGGAACTCATTGGCAAGATATGTAGACAACCGTTCAGTTTTTCAATAGTTTTAGAAAAGAAGGAAGTTTTTAATAATCATTCTATGTAACTTGTTCCTCTTTGAACAGATATTAAAATAGATGAGCTCAATTAAAGGAAGCAACCTATCCATAATTTTAATATGCAGTTATGTTAAGCATGACCTGTTCCTTTCTATTATCATTTAATAATCTGTGTATATTTAGCTTTAATAATTTTTCCTTATATCCTCTGATTTGTATAAGCTACTTTCCTTCTGAATTTCCCCCAGTTTGACTAATATATCCAATCTCCTTTCTGTGATGAAAGAAGAAAACACAGTGATTTTTTTTTCTTAAATCCTTATCTTTTCTAAGCATCAACAGTGTGTTAAATTCTCTTTTTGTGCTTTCAATATCAAAGACACTATTTCTCTTTGATAATATGACATCTTGAATAATCCATTTTCTTTCAAACTTGCAACATATTATTTACCTCCCAGAAGTGACGGCCTGTCATTGTTAAAGTAAGCATACAACTGTACTCAAATATTCTTAATAATGGTAAATCCAACGTTTTTTAACTAAACTCTGTTTTACAGTTTTTATACTGGAAAGTGACTGATTTCTGTGCTTTCATTGAAACAAGGATACATGTGCATTTCAATACACAGTAATAGATTTCTAAAGTCTATATTTTATACAAAAAAATTAAATTTCCTTTAAAAATTGAGACCAGCAGTAATTACTTCTTCCTTAAGAAAAATAAACTTTTTATTGTTTTCTTAGACTTTCGGGTCAGTGTATCTCAGGCTCATGGTTCCTCTTAGGATATGAGCTCAGAATGTTAGGTTTCCTATAAGGGTTATAAATATTTTTATTATAAATTTATGAATGCTGAGCACATAAATATGTGAATATTGAGCCTCTCCATTGATGACTGTAAGAAACCTCTATATGCAAAGTACCACAGAAGGTGGGGTTCAAGACTTGTATCTCCAGATAAATGACATCCCATATGTGAAATGCTCATCTCCTGGACCTGGTGATGTGGATGTTTGCCCTCCTGTGTCTATTATTCCAGAACAATAAAAATAATGCCTTCTTTCATATCCAAAGAAAATGTGACTAACCCAATATCAGTAGCACATGACTTTGAAGTTTCTTTTTTCTTTCAGAAATAGTAATAGGTCTTTTCTGATTTGTCTATTCCTGAACTGTCCAATATGGTAGCCACTATACAAATGTTACTATTGAGCACTTGAAATTAGGCTAGTTAAATTGAGATGTACCATCAGTATAAAATACACACTGTTTTCAGAGTCAGCACTAAAATAAAAAAAAAGAATACAAATAATATTTATTATATGTTGAAATGACATTATTTTGGATATATTAGGTTAAATAATATATTATTACTAAAATTAATTGTACCTGTGTTTTTCTTTATCTTTTTTTAATGTGATTACTAGAGAATTTTAAATTACGTATGTGGCTTGCATTAGCTTTCTCTTGAACAGCACTGGTCTAGTCCCTCTCTCCTAGATCCTGAATGGTACACAGTTGCAGGTATAAGATATATAACTTAAATTAGAGCTATCCTATGTTACAATGATACAGGATAAAATTAACAGACCAGCAAAGAAATTAAATATGTAACCTCAAAATGTATCACTAAATGAATTATCTATCTATACCACCAGGAAATCTGGGAAGTTATAACAATGGGTCTAATTGTAATAGTAGCAACAAAAAACAGTTCCCCAGTTTGGATCCTGTGGAGTCTGGTCACTTGGGGAATCCTTAGCACCTGCAATGCCTGAATGCTTACATGTTTATATGTGTAAAGGAAAACAGTGAAGATAACTGTCATTTACCAAACACCTAATATTAGGCAATTTACAAAGATTCCACATGTAATCCTCAAAATAATCCTGTGCGGTGTATTAAACAGGATAGGCTAACTGCTGCAACAAACATCACTCAAGTTTCAATGGCTTAACAAAATAAATGCTACTCTTGTTCACAACCGATTGGGGTGCTAAAGGACTGGCAAAAGGCTCTGTTTCAGGCTTTTTCTCTCTTATAGCTCTTATCCCTCATAGGTCTCTGGAGTCCTCTCTAGTCAGCCAGCAGATGAAGAAAACAAAAGAAGAGAGCACATGGAAGATTTTTATGGGCCAAGCCAGGAAGTGGTACACTTTATTTCTACCCACATTGCATTGCCAGAACTCAGCAATGGAAACACCAATCTACAAGGGAGGCTGAAAAATATAGTTTAACTGTGCCCAGGAAGTAAAGGAGAACATGGATATTGGTGAGCATTAACAGTCTCTGCAAATGGTAGATGTTATCTCTATCTTATAGATGAAGAAACTGAGTCTCAGAAATATTAAATTCTCCAATGTCGCAGATCTAGAAAATGACATTCAACCACATTCTGTAGGGCCCCGAAGCCCGTGCTTTTTCCAGGAAACACTGCAGAACTCACAAGAATTGCCATCATCTCAGTATGCATACTTAACTTCAGTAGGAGGATTAAGCAAATGGTGAGGCGATGACAGGGACTGAATTGTCTAACCCCACCTGCCATTACAAAAGAGGAAACTTTGGGAAAATCAGTTTAGGCAATCAAAAGTTCACTTTACATTATTAAAGAATATATTTACAGGACTTGAGATCAACCTCAACAAACAAAAACATAGAACCACTGGGGTGGATTATTCATTGCCAAAATGCCTAATAGTCAAATACATAAGTCCCTGGGATAATTAATAAATAATTACAGTCTGGTAGGATTAGTATTAGACCAAAGAACATTTCTGTTTTGAAAGCTAAAATAATCTCTTCTTTATCCCTAGCCAAAACCACACAGAACACCTTAATAATCAGTTTTATTTTGCAATGCTATTGAATAACAATTATTTCTTGTATTAATGAGTCTAAACCATTTCAAGATTCTGAAGTTTCTTCTGAATTATCAAAGATAGATTTTATATGTTTAGTTTAATCTTATCATTAAGGATTCTATTATAAAATAATTCATTTAAAGTTAATAATTCACATAGACTACTTTTATTAAGTCAGCTACATTGTCCAAATATTCAGAACTACTTTATTCCCTGATATTTCTGAACAAACAAAAATTAATCACATTTGGGGGAAGGACAGAATATGGAGTGACTAACATGAAATTAGAACATTTTCGTCATAGGCAAATGACTAGTGAGCTGGCTATGAAATGTAGATAAAATTGTTAGGTGTATATGAAAATCATTTAACTAATTTGGCTACAAATGAGACAGAAATCAGAGCGCATCAAAAGATTAGTTAGGCAAAAAAGACTGGAGCAACTCATAGGAAACCTTGAAAGTTCATAGATTTGAAGTTTGAATTTGATATAAAACATCACCTTAGTAGGGGAAGGGGCAAGATGGTCAACTAGAGACATCAGTTTCCAGATCTTCCCAAAAAGATAAAAAAATTTCAAATGAAAAATCATACCCCAGTTGAAATACTGAAGGAAAAGGTGCCAGAAATCACCCTTGTCAGAGATCCCTCAGGAAGAAGTTGTAGAGCAGAACAAGAAAGAGCAAGATTATGGCAGAGACCAACTCCTGAGGGATTCAGACAGAATGTGGCAGAAAGGGTAGGTGGGAGTGTTTACTTTTCCTCCCTTCACACGTGTGGCAGTCTGCCAACTCCCAGTCTGTCAGAGAGCCCCTCCACCCTGACAAATCCAGGCGCTGTTGCCATCGGCAAAATGAGAGTTTTTGGGCAGAACACCAGGCTACAGTCCTGGGTAGGGTCATTTCCCCAGACCATAGACCCATGCTGAGACAGCAGGCACCATGTTTCCTGTGCACATGCTTGGTGCCTCTATCCTGCTGGGGGAATCACAGCCTTTCAATCTCCGTGTCACTGGATCCCACACAAACATTCCCCAGCATCCACTTGGACTGTGACAACAACAAAGGAACAGGGAGACACAGGAGAGCAGCATTATTCCCAGAGTTCTACCTGTAGAGCAGGTTGTCCCAAGAGGACTGGAAAGTGCCACGAATGCTTTTTAGGACAGAGATCGCCCACTCTTCTGCACCAGAGAGCCCCTGACTCATGATCCAAATTTGTTTGCATCCCTCCCAGTGGAGGCTTGAGTGCAGAAAGGAGTCCATAGAGTAAGAGAATATCCCCACCCCAGAGCAGAAGCAGCACCGGAGCCCAGAAAAGGGTGTAGAAATGGGGAGCTCCCCTCTTGCAACCACCCAATGCTGCAGACATAGCTGCCTCTGCTCCCAAGCACAACTTTATGGCACAGGTGAGCTGCAGGACGACCAGTTCTAGGTTTGCAGCGGGGACATACGCCCAATAGTACTCTGCAAGGACAGTGTGGCTCATTTCCCTCCCTTCATGGACAGGCAGCATTTCTACAGCTGTCCCAGCCTGGGAAGATCAGCCCTTGGGTATCAATATCACTGGGATTCATAGCCAAAGCTCCCCAGCATCTACTCAGACCACAGCAGACTTAGGGGACCAGTGAGGTCCAGGGGAACTGTGGGTCTCCTGGAGCTTGGGCATTCAGATTGGGCTGTTTCCAGCTGAGAGGAGAGTGCAGCACACCACAGGGCCCTTTAAGACAAAGGGGAGCAGGGCACCAGCTCCCCACATTCAGGGCCTTCTCTTCCTCCTCCCCTCCCTTCCCCTTAGCTGCCAAGGCAGCCACAGCTGTTTCCACTCAGGACTAGTGAAGGTTCCACAGAAGACAATTAAGCCAGGCTGCTTGGGCGTTTCTCCTCCTACATCTCTGTTCATTTCTTTGTATTAAACTGTTTAGTTCTCTCTTTGCATTGTAGTCACCTTCTAGATCTCACCCTCCAGGCCTCACCTTCCACACTCAGAGAAGCTTATCAAGGAATTTTTATAATTGAAGTTCCACTTCCCTAAGTGGACCTCTAGTATCACTGATGAGTAATATGTTTGGCTCACTAAAATATATATATATATGTATATATATATAATCTTTTTCTTAATTAAAAAATAAAGCAATGGAATGTCAAAGGAGATAAATTACACAGCTCACATATCTAGAAAATGCAGGCCATTTTACTCTAAATGCCTTTGTCTTTTTAAAACCCAATGCTGGGTTTTTTAAAAAAGATTAAATTAATAAAGTTTATTTTAGAGTAGTTTCAAGTTCATAGAAAAACTGAGCAGAAAGTACAGAGTTTCCATATACTTCCTGTCCCCTCCACACACAATCTCTCCCACTAAAGATATCCTGCACCACAAGGGTACATTTGTTACAATCAATGAACCTATATTGACACATCATTATCACATAAAGTCCATTATCTGCATTAGTCACTCTTGGTTTTGTACCAAAGGCTGCAATTGCTGGATTGTATGATAAAAAACATGCTTAGTTTTTTAAGAAACTGCCAAATTGTCTTCCATAATGGCTGTGCCATTTTGCACTCCCACCAGCAATAAACGAGCAATCGTTTTGCTCCACATCCTCACCAGCATTTGGAGTTGTCAGTGCTTTTGATTTTGTTCATTTTAAAAGGTGTGCAGAGTTATCTCATTGTTATTTTAATTTGCAATTCCCTAATGACATATGATATTGAACATCTTTTTATATGCTTACTTTTATCTGTGTATCTTCTTTGGTGGGGTATCTGTTCAGACAATGCTGTTTTTTTATAATGAATAAGACTTATAACATCTATCATTCTGTATTAACTTTGACTCTGCTTTTACAATTAAAAAGAGGCTACTCCAATTCTCTCGTTTCACAAATAAGAAAAATGAGTCAGTAGAGGTGAAAACTGAATCCATGAAAGTAGCTATAAATTTAGAGTGACAAGAAGCAAGCTGAAAAGTCAGTGAAACATACAAGAAAGAAGTGACCAGAGAGAAGAAAGTAGAACAAGAAGAACAGTGTTATAGAAGTCAAGAGAGTCCAGAGGTGAAGCACATTTTTTATTGTTCATTTTTTTTTAAAAAAGAGCTTTGCCAGCAGCAATAGGCCCTGTAAGGAATATACATGATCATTGATCTCTGGGAGGCAGCAGGACAGGGTCAAAGGAGCATTAAACTACCTTTGCTGGTAACCTGTAGCACATGACTTAAAAAATTTTCTGGATTTTAATGTGTTCATCTGTAAAATGAGACTATGTTTCTAGGTTCCAAATGCAGTGTTTTCTTTACTATAGTATTTTTCTCTTTTACTTTATCAACTTTTTATGGCATCTGTTTTTGATAATTTTGCTAAATTATTTATCATCTACCTCTCTGTGCCGTTAGATCTCTAATGTTTAACCAGGTAACCAAGATTTCATTCCCTTCTGCATGCTTAGAGAATTATAGTTACAGTAATTCTTTTAAAATATCTATTAAATAATATGCAGTGGCTCACATCTATAATCCTAGCACTTTGGGAGGCCAAGGCAGGAGGATCACTTGAGGCCAGAAGTTTAAGACCAGCCTGAGCAACATAATGAGACCCTATCTCTACAAAAAATTGGCCAGCTAATTTTCTAGCTGGGACTGGGAGGCTCAGGCAGGAGGATCACTGGAACCCAGGAGTTTGAGGCTACAGTGAGCTATGATCATGCCATTGTACTCCAGCCTGGGCAACACAGCAAGCCTTTTGTCTTAAAAAAAAAAAAAAAAAGAACATAGTATTTGTGAACTGAGGAACAATTTATGTAAGTAGCCCTCTCTTATTTGTTACAATTTCACCAAGATGCTGCAGTATAAACTTGACTATTTCTTCTATATAAACTCAAGAAATTAAGATTTCCTCCTCAAGTAATTTATGTGTCTGCAATATCCTATTAGCTTTCATACTAACAATTTGGAATTAAATCATTTTTGAGGTTAAAATATCTGTGAGCAAAGCTATCTCTAATCCACTGCTTTCAAAGAGAGTTAATATCCAGAAGAAGCAGTCTTTACCCAAGTGAGAGTTTCATAGCTTAAATTTAGGAATGAACTACCAAATATTTCTTATTGTCCTGAATACATGCAGTGTAAGTCAGTTAAGATAATTACAACCAATAATTGTTGTTACTATAGTGGCCTCATTTATAAAATATTACTTCTTCTCTAATTAAATGAAGCATTCAGCACTTTGCATAAGCAATTAAAATGTTAAGTAGTTACATTATGCAGCTAAATATGTGAAAACTAAGAATAATAATAATATAATAAGAATAATAAGGCAGAAAACATAAAGGAAAACCAGTGATGTGAAATAAATTAGAAAGAAAATGAGCAAAGTGAAAAAATATTTAAACCAAAAGTTTATCTGAAAAAATCGAAGTGTCCAAGAGGTCAGTCAAGCATGTACACAGAGTCAGGTGGTACTGAATCCAGTAGCAAAATATAAGGCAGCCCAGCCAAACAACAAGATGATATAGAAGATAGGCTAACTCACGTTCATTTTCCCTCAGAAAATAGAGATATACTTGAGAGCATTTTTTTCTGGACTAAGTTGTAACTTTCAAGGTGAAGATGTAATCATTATACTCTGGAACTCCGTGGAAAGTGGGCAGAGGAGACAGGTAAATAAACCTGATTGGCAAAAATTCCCATGGTCCACATAGCACATCCTATGCCCACCATCCTATTCTACCTGTACCATTTAAGGTAACTGAAGATAAACATCTGTAACCTATACGAAAGTAAGAAACAAACCTGGAAATAATAAGAAAAAGCAAAGAGTTATTTCCACTGTCTGGGGTATTCGTGAGATAAGATAGGATATTATCTCACTTCATTTCTGGAAAGTCTGAATCCAATTACTTTTTCATTAAAAAAAAAACTCTGTAGACAGTATTAACAAATATTTATCTCTTTCTCTTCTTTTTTCCAAACACTCATCTGTTAACCCTTTGTCATCTAGTTCCCAGTAAAACATTTCTTTGAAAAGTCACTAATAATCTGCCAAATATCAGGTTCAATAGGCACGTCTTCATCCTCAAATGTGTTACCTGTCTATATCATTTGACATTATTGATCACCTTTTTCTTTTAGAAAATTTTACAAGCTGGGGTTCCATAACATTGTACTATCTCAATCTTCCTCTTGCCTCTTTGAGCCTTCTTTTCTGCCTCCTTTGATTTCTTCCCTTACTAATATATTTTCCATAGGCAATTAATTACAAAGTATTATAACAAAGTCTAAAGTGATTCAGTCAAGGAAGAAGTCAAGGCATCTTTTTGAACAAGTCAAGGAACTTAAGCTTTAATCAAATGCAATGTATAACTTTCCTCCCTTTTTGCTATAATTGTATAGGGGTTTTTGGTTTCACTTTTTGTTTAACCACTCACACAGGAGCAAGAAATCATTTTCAATAAGCAATTAAATTAACTATCTGGACATATTTTATCAGTTTCTATGATTATTATTATTTTTCCTGTGCCATACCTTCCTTTGGAGTTTACTAATATTACAGAGCATGTACTCTGGTAATATTCTGGTGAGAGTTTGTAAGTGGTAAACTCCCTTCAGTCTTCACATGTCTGAAAAATATCTTTATTTTTCCCTCATTCTTGAGGGACACACATCTATGTGTATTATATACTTCTAGGTTAGCTTACTTTTTTTCTTGCATCTGGACTATATTATCCATCCTCTTCTGTCACTTGCACTTGGTTTTGGTTTTTTTCAGATGTTTGGAATTGCCCATCATAAGCTGGATCATGTAAGACACTCCAACTCAAAAAGTCGGACAGCCCATCAGAAATCCATCAGCAGAGGCGGCACAGGACTATGGGATTAGCATTGAGGGTCCCGTGGATTCACATGGCCTCTGCTTACCTGCATCGCCTTCACCTGGCTAAAAAAAAAAAAAGAAAAAAGAAAGAAAAAAAGAACTCCATCAGCAGATAATAATGGTACTTCTGGGACACCAAGCATGAGCAGGTCCAGAGGGCATAAGCAAACTTCATGAGTAGGGAGCCCAGACCCCAGTGCCATCCCCCAAGACTACACCAATGGTTGCACCAGCTCACACCAATGGTTATATGTGGGATACTCTGATCAGCTGAAGGAGGAGGAAAAAGCTTGGTTTTATGAATAGGTTATAGATAAGTTGGCTTGATATGCAAGTGCCAGTCAAACATGGAAAGCAGCTGCATGATAACGTCACTCAGGATGTCCTTGAATGACAGTGGAGAGGGAAAATTTTCCCAAAGGGTTAAGCTTTGAGCAGAGCACCTAGAGATCCACTTTGTGTGGAGTTCTATAAATTCCTTAAGGCTGAAGGTACACAAGTCAGCTTTGAATTCTCCTTCTCATTTATCCTTATCAGTGAATAGTTTTAAGATAACATGAAACTTATTCAAGCTATTATGTAAAAACAAGATGGAAGGAGAATTTTATAATAATGATACAGGACTATTTTATAGAACTCCAGGGTAGGAATGATATCAGGCCTACGGAGAATTCTAAAAACAGAAACTGGAATTGCATCTGGACTCTTTCTCCATCTCATCTCTATTCCTTTCTGAATGTACGATTTCCTCTTTCTCTCTGCTCTACACACTGACTTTTTCTGCCTCTCCAGTAGAAATGGTATGTGGAAAATGGAAAATGGTCAATCTATATCTCTCAAGATTTTACATATATATAAATGAATGTATGTCATGGTCTAGCCACCTGAGACACTAAATTTTTTATATCTTATGTAAATATAGATTCTCATGTGAAAAATTCTAACTGGCTCAGCTTGAATCAAGTGCCTATTCTTGATTCGATCAACTTGGTAGAATAGTCACCTTATTCAAAATGATTGCTAAGGGCTTAGCCTTGACTCAGGGAGAACTGGGTCATTATGAGCTGAACAAATAGATATACTCTTTCATTCTCATTCATTCTCCCAGTTATTCAGGCTTAAAACTGCATATGAGTCAGCTTAGGTTTATTCTTTTCTTTTATTTACTATATAGTTCTATCACAAATAACTAATTCATTTTTCTTTCAAAATTACTGTTTTATCCATTCCTTCTCCTTTCTCACTAACTTTATTACTTGCTAAAATTATAATTCAAAAAGGAGATATTCTACTACAGTTAAATTTGCATTACTTTAACTACTAATGATGATAAACTTTTTTTTCCATGTTATAAGCTATTAGTATTTCTGCTTTATTGGTCTATATTATGGGCTGAATTGTGTCCCCCCAAAATTCATATGTTGAACTGCTAACCCTAATGTGTCTATATTTGAAGACAGGGCTTTAAAGAGATAATTGAGGTTAAATTAAGTTATAAGGGAGGTGTTTTAGGAAGAGACAACAGTTTGCACAAAGGCAAGGCCACATGAGGACACAAGAAGGCAGCTGTCTGTAAACCAAGGAGTGAGGCCTCAGGAGAAACCAAAGCTGCTGACACGTTGATCTTGGATTTCTAGCCCCAAGAACTGTAAGAAAATAAATTTGTGTTGTTTAAGCTTCAAAGTCTGTAGTATTTTGTTATGGCAGCCCTAGCAACATAATACAGTGTGCCTCTGTGTTATCTTTCTTTCTTTCAAGATGTTTGTTTTTTCTGTTAACAGCTCTCTAAACATTGACTCTTACCCTTTTATACACAATGTTAAAAATATTTTTCCCAATTTATTTGCGCCCCCCTCCACCTGTTTTGGTTTTATTTTACATACTGACTTTTTTTTTTAGTATAGTCAAATTTATCAAACTTTTCCTTTATGGTTGCTGCATTTGAAATTATGCTTAAGAAAGGCTTTCCCATCCCTAGAATCATATTTATATTTAGCTATATTTTCTTCTAATTCTTTTTTCTTTTTGGTCTCATTTGAATATGATATTCAAGTGTATAAGACATACATTTTTTAAAATATACCTTACCAATTGTCTCTGTACCATTTATTTCATTTCCCACTGATTTGAAATCTTTTATCAAATCCTAAATACTTAAATACACTTAAAACTCCTGTTGCTTTTTGCCTGTGACATTTATTCATTCAATAATTCATTTTGGAGCCTATGTTCTTCCACATTCATCATAAGTAAAAAGAATTTTCTACCAAGTTTAAGAAACATTATTTTGGGTGTCTTGAATTGTAAAGATTATGGGAGAAAGTTTTTAAAGTTAGTTTTTAAATTAAAGTAGTATAAAAATGCTTTTAGCTACCAATAACCAACAAAATATATACAATATTATGTTAACCCAGTGATGAAAGAAATGAGGGGTATACCATCTGACTTAGTTGAATTGTCATACTAATCAAAAAGAAAAGAACGATACAAGAAACTACCTGAGGATTGCCAGTTGACTTTTTTTTTCAGACTCCTTTCAAGAGAATAGTTCTTGTGTTTTTAATTAGTTATTCAAAATTCTTTTTTTCACCTCAATTCTATTGATAAAATTCCAGTGGTAATAGGGAATGAGACACCAGGGCTATTTTTACAAAGATCACTGCTTAGTGGTATGAAGAGAACCCAAAAGAGGGGGAAGTTGAGGGTTGTGTTATAAAGGTTCTCTCAAGATCTAAATTGTACAGGCTTAGCAATGTCCACGTTGAATGTGCTTTGATACCACTTCAATCTCTCGAGCCGTCCATGTTCAAGGCCAGAACCATTCCAGAGATTATGGAAAAAACTGGGGGCCTTGAAAATCATGCCAAAGCTTTAGCTATTACTACGAATAACTATACATTTTTTTCTCTCTCTGCTTTTTATATGCGAAGCACTCCAACATACAATGAGCACCTTATAACCACATGGCAAAGGTGAAAAATACTATCACCATCGCTTTAGAGAAGATGATACTGAGGTACGAGGAATCATAAACTCCCCAAGATCACATGGGCAAAAAGTGCAACCTAACGGAAACCTGTTGCGAACCACAAACATTTAGCTGAACTAAACCATAACGCTGTGGGAGCCTCAAAAAGCCGTGCCCTGAGCGGGGACTGTAAAGTCTGAGAAGACAAGCCTGGGTGCACAGGCCCGGGACACAGATATACAAAAAAACAAGCACACTCAGCTTCGCCTCCCCACTCTCGAACTACTTTCACCTGAGTGCTGAAGGCGCGGGATGGACGCCTTGAGTGGAAGGGCGGCGGTCACTGAGAAGGGGACCACAGAGAAAGCCTGCTAAGATTTTTGACCCATAAGGTACACATGTTAAAAACTTTTAACAACGCGCTCGGCCGGCTGTGGTAAAAGAGTTGCGGCAAAATCTCCCATGATACAAGGCGCAGTTCGCTCCCTCAGAAGCTCCCGGGCCTCCGAACTCATCCCAGCATCCTTTGCGCCGCTCACAGACAAGCCCTGGCGCGCCTTGGCCCCTTCGGCCACCGTCGGCCCGGAGTTACTATGGAAACCCAGCTGCCATAGCTATGTCTCTGCAACAGGCCCCTCCGTCGCGGGTGTTCGTGGAACTGGTTCCCTGGGCTGACCGGGGCCGGGAGAACAATCTGGTTTCTGGCACAGAGACACTACCTGGTCTCCGTCGCCCTCTGTCCTCAGCACAGACCCAAACTGCAACCCGTGAGGTGCACGTAAGCGGCACCGCAGAGGTGTCTGCTGGCCCGAACAGGGCGCAGGTGACAGTGCGAGTGAGCAGCACTAAGGAGGTGGCGGCAGAGGCCAAAAAGAGCGTTTGCCGCCGTCTAGACTACATCACGCAGAGCCTCGAGCAGCAAGGTCTGCAGGTAAGAGTTCTGCGGGAGAGGAGCTCCGAACCACAAGGCACAAAAGGGTCGGCAGATGGTCTGGCCCGTGAGGCCCCCTCAAGGGGAGGTGGAGGTGTGGAGAGTCTTGAGCATTTGGGACGCCTTTGTCTCATCGGTATTCCAAGGCGAGGAGACCTGGCAGAGTGAATCTATCCTCCTAGATGAAAGTATTATTCGCTGCATTGAACTTGAAAAATAAAAGAATGCAAATTAGGTAGGCTATCTGGCGGTATTTTCTGGAATGATTTTGTTTTTAAACTTGAAATGGTGAAATGTTAAACTTGAAATGTTAGATGTAAAAGCTTGCCCAAGTCGAGTACTGGACACTACGCATTTTTTGTCTTGCTTTTATTCTGCACTGTGGAACTCGTAAGTGAAGAGCACGACTTGCTTCCTCCCGACCATGTAAAGCTTTGCATGGAATGGTTCGTCAGTATTTTTCGCAAACTAACTTCGGAGAGTAGGGAAGAGGTTGTATCCATTTTCATTTTATAAGGATTCTCATAAAATTTCTCCAGCTTTTTTTTGGTTTTAACTTCAAAAATAAAAAACTAACCCAGCATTGTCAATGTCACATATATGAAATACTTCTGTGTACATACCAGAGATGTCCATGAGACAAATCACTGAACAAATCTTACCTTACGCCTACTTCTAAGGAAAGGGGAAAAAATGAACCAGCGTTATTTAATGTGCACAATAGCCCTGTTAGACACGTTTTAATATCCCGATTGTCTGGATTTGACGAGGCTAAATAATGCTCTGAACTTTAGCCAGGGCAGTATTTAAACTCATGTATTACTGAAACCAAAATCTAGGTTGTGTCCAACTATGCCAGGGTCCAGATGATTAGAATGAAAGAAAATTAGAAACCATAGAGGTCAACTATCTGAATTTCCTCATTTTACAGAGAAAGACCCTAAAAGCTGGAGTTGTGGTTTATCCAGGGTAATATTAAGTTGTTAAAAGTACAGTGTTGCTTCCCAGTATATTGAAATGCCATACTCCGAAATAGCAAGTCTTTATTTTAATGAGAAAATATATTTACATTGCACTTACAAACATAAGAGTTATTAAAAAGTCATTTGGAAAAAGATTTCCCAAACAATTTTACAATTTAGAAAAATTCAAATGCTAATTATAAATAATGTGAGTAAAGTGCATTTAATATGTAGAAAAATATGTCCTAAAAAAACTGCTGCCAGTTCTGTAGTCCTATTTGAATAATGTAACAAGTCGAGTCAAGTAGAGCTCACATGGCTCTAACTTCTAATATATAAAACAAAATAAATTACAGAGTCCAACCTACAGTGATTAAATCAAGAGTCAGTGTTCAAGGCAAAACACAGGAAGCACAGTACCCTCCCAATCATCTGTGCTAATGGAGGAAAGCAGTCATAAAAAAGATAATTTGTTTAGCAGATAATACAAAATATTATTTATATTACTTTTCAGTATGAATTATATGACTTTCTTCCCTTCTCTCTCTTGCTTCCTGTTTACAAATTCTTGTCTTAAGATCTGTTTCTAGGGGTCTGTACAGATTCCTTATTCATTTTAAACTTTGGAATCTTGGGTTGTGAGGTTTGTAAACATCACTCCCCTCCTTGAAGGGCTCTTCATAATCCAAACTCCTTTGCTTAATAGATGGAGCCTCTAACTCTCTATCCTCATTTCCTATCATCTCTCTTCCCTCTTTGATTAACTGACATCTATTGCTTTTTTCTTTAAGAATCAGCCCAAGCTCACCTTCTTGGCATTTTGTTCCTAACATAATACTAATCCCTGCCATACAACACTCTACTCTACACTTGTAGTAAAACTTATCACCCTGTATTATAATTCTTGATTTACTTATCTCTCCTCCATATTCTAAACCTCTCCAGAGCAGAAACCATTTGTCTTCTTTTGCATTCATGGGTTATGTTTCATACACATCACATACATAATATCTACTCCAAAAGCGCCTTTTAAATGAATAATAGAAAAAATGAATATAATATTAAATGAATAAACTATTAGTTCAGCTATATTATAGATCATATATTTATGAGCTTGTGTGAAAGTAACCCTTACTTTAATGTTGATTTCATAGAAGAAATATTTTAAAGTTCTAAGTAGTATATATTCATTCAACCAACAAATGTTAAGCATTCCCTATCACTGTTCATTTTTAAATAGCACTTACCATAATATGTCTTAGTTCATTCAGGCTGCTATAATGAAATACTATAGAGTAGGTAGCTTCCAAACAACAGAAATTTATTTCTCATAATCCTGGAGGCTGGGCAGTCCAAGATCAAAGTGCCAGCAGATTTGGTGTCTGGTGAATACTAGTAAGAATTACCCTGACATCCCTGCTTCTCCTTTATTTTCTCTTCTTTCCTATTATAGGCATAAAATGACCTCATAATGTCTGATCCTCCTTCCCACAAAATTGCTTCCGTTACTCAGGATGCATGTCTAAGTTCTAGCATAAGAGAGGACTATGAGTGAATGCTGAAAACTCTTTCATTAACTCTTTTAACATATTGCGTTATGAACAGCATTATTGTAGGATTCCACTAACAGAGTGAAACCAAAAGACAGACCCCTTCTCTCCTTTTTGCTTCATAACAGACCACCTCAGCCACCATGACACCACCATCAGGAAATACTGTGTCCACAGGAGCAGCAGAAGAGAACTTTCTATATATCATGATGAAATATCAAGACATATAGTTCTTGCAATGGACTAAATGTGTCCCCTGAAAATTCATATTGGGGAGTTGAAACCTAACTCTCCAGTGTGATGGTATTTGGAATAGTGGGGCCTTTGGAAAGTGATTAGGTCATGAGGGGTGGGGCTGTTTTATAAATGAGAACTCTCAGGACCAGAGTGATTATTGGCTGATAGCTTGCCCATGATCACACAGCTGAGAAGTGGCAAAATATAGACTCCAACCAAGAAATTTGACCTCAAAGCCCATGCTCTTGACCACTACAGGATGTTGGTGCTTTATTCTCTTGGCAGTGGATGATTGAGGTTTTAGGTAGCAGATGCTATTGATACCTCCCGACACACCTTATATCCCTTGGCACTTCACATTTGTGTGCATACAGTCCCAACCTCCATCTGCCAACATTTGTGAATTCTTTGCCCGAAAATGAAAGCTTTCCCTGGCTGCAGGAATCCACTCTGCCTTCAAGTTGGGCCAGCCAGTAGTGTCAGGGAATTAACATCCCCTTCCCCAACCCCATCAACCTTTAACTAAAGGCCCATGTGGAACTGGAATGACTGAGGGAAGTGCATGGAAAGAGATCCTCTCTTTCTCACCCCGTGGGGAGAATAATTCTGAGGCATGTGTTTCACCCTGGTTCTCAGAGTTTCTCTGCAAGATTAAATTTGAGTTAACCACAGTGGTAATTTGCTTGACAACACACCCTTTAGTGACTTTCTTCCCTTCTCTGTCTTGCTTCCCACTCCTCTACTTGTGTTTTTTGAGATCACCTTCAAAATTAACTGTATACGAATCCTTGTCTTAGGATCTGTTTCTAGGGGTGCCCAAATTTAGATAGGGAGTCGTAGGAACAGATTGAACATATGCTTAGCTACATTTTTTATATATTAAAAATGGTGACAAGATGAATGTCATTGTAATTATGTATTTATGCATGTCCTTAATTACAGGATGAGTATCCCTGATCCAAAATGCTTGGGACCAAGACTGTTTCAGATTTTGGATTTTGGGGGGTTTTGGAATATTTACATATATACCTACTGGTGGAGTATTCCTAATCCAGAAATCTACAATTTGAAATGCTCCAGTTAGCATTTCTTTTAAGCATCATGTCAAGGCTCAAAAAGTTTCAGATTTTGGAGCATTTCCGGTTTTCAGATTAGGGAGATACTGATCCCGTAATGTTTGGACATCAATTTCTCAGTTATGCATCTTTGAAGGCTTATGTAAAATTATACTCTAGGTATATAAGTTTATACTTTTACCATGTGGCACAGTAGGCATTATTTTTTTCTTTAATTTTGCCAGTGCAGTAGTCAAAAAAATGATACTTGTTATTTCTCTTTTTTTGAATATTTGAAGCTAAACTTTTTTGTGTAAATTTCCAGTTCATAATACTTTGCCCATTTTCCTATCATCTTTATTAACTTGTAAGAACCTTAAAAATTAAGATGATCAATAACCTATCATATATTGCAAAAAAGTTTCCCAGTTTTTTATTTTGTCGTATAACTTAAAATATTGCATACTCAAAATTTTAAAGTTTTATGTAAATAAATTGGTTAATTTTTTCTGCATGTTTTCTGCCTATTATGTAATGCTTCTTGGGTCCTTCCCAAGCTTAAGGCTATATAACTATTAACTAATATTTCCTAGAATCTTTAGGGACTGTTGATAGTATATTAACTATTTATACTGTGCTTGGATTTTACTTTGGTATGGGATAGGGTTTTGTTTTCTTTTAAATAGATAAGTAGTGGTACTGAGACCGTTTATTGAAGTCTGTCTTTTCCTTACTACCTGTGCAAGAACCTATCTCAAACTGCCTTTAAAAATAAAAATTACTGTTTTACATACTGAAAAGTATAAATTGTAATACAGACTTTCAGGTATGATATGGTCAAGGCTCTATGTATTTTGATGCAGTTCTCCTTGGCCTTACCTGTATCTTCCTTCATGACCAACATGTCGCCATTTACGTGGAACTGCTCAAGTTTTAAAACTGGCAGGCCCATGTCTCAGGAACCTTCTTAGTTCCAGGTTAACAGGGACACTTGATGACCTTGTTTATTCACTACATGACAGCAACGTACTTCCCTTTCCCCATTGTGACAATCAAAAATGTTTCTAAAATTGGCAAATGGCCCTTGTGGGGCAGAATCAGCCTCTGCTCAAAAACCACTGCCTATAGATAAACAAGAGATCTCATACACTGTATGGGAACCCAGCAGCCAGACTACCAGGAGTATATCTATAGTGAAACAAAGTTAGGTTTATTTAGCATGATGCAGCAAAGAAGAATGCATCCCAAAAGACCTTAGGAGTGTTTCAGAAGCAGGGAGTAAGAGAGGATCCTTTTAAAGGTTTTGGGCTTGTGCTGAGTGGTTTCAAGGAAGGATGGGTGAAGCAGGCAGGGGTATTTTGTAATTGGCTATTTTCTTCATTTTTTTTCTCACAGGAAACCCAGAGGATTAAAGTTGGGCTAGAGTTGCCTTTGGTGAAGGCACAGCAATCAAGCAGAATAAGAATGCTAATCATTGTTCTGGTTGCAGTTCTGTTAGTTTGTTAGAAACTTTGGCTCTGTTAAAAACTTCTGGATGGAGAACCTGCAGCCTCAAGATGTGGCCTTCCAGATCCTTAAGCACGGCCCCTCAACCACATCCAAACTTCACAGAACAAATCCCTTTATTAAAATTTAGATTCACTCAAAAGGCTGCACTCAAGGATCCAGAAGGCCACATGTGGCCCCAAGGCCACAGGTTCCCCGCCCTGTACACACTTCCCTTTACAATTCACTGGCTAAATCAAGTAAGTATTTTACTGCTTCTGAGACTTTTTTATTTTTCAGCGAGAAAGACAATAATGTAAAGGAAATTTAGTAGAGAATTAAGTCTTTTCAACAAATGATGCTGTACAGTTGAATGTCCATATGCAAAAAGTGAACCTCCACACATACCTGATACCTTATACAAAAATTTGTTCAGAATGGATCAATATTGAGCAAGTGATATCTGTTGCCTATTATCAGGATAGAAGTCCAAGCACTTTTTCCCACTATATCTTGGTATTAGAGTCCAAGATAACAAGTGTAGAAAGAAAACACAGTGTAGTCAAGCACTGGATGGAACAATACTTTATTCACATAGAAAAGAGACAGAGAAAGATCTGTTTCATTAGTAGGCATCAGTCCCTTGTGGCAAGCAGGTCCCTCCTGGCAGCTAATGCAGGGAAGTTGATCTGTATGCCTGCCCCTTGGGCTGCAACCAGAAGGACCCTATCTCCTCCCTGCAGGGGACAGACATAGCAGTGAGGTTGGACAGGTGCCATATGATACATGCTTAAGCAGAACAAAGAAGGACATGTTGAGTCTAAAATGGGGAAAAATATTCCCATGCAAGAAAATAAGCCCAGCACAAGCTCTGAGGACTCTTTATCTCTTGGTAAGGAAGTGTTCCAGGCCCAAGGCCCATACTTAGGCAACTGAGTGGGGGTCAAAAGACTGTATGTGTGAGATTGCCTTTCCCAATGGTAAAACATAAAACTTCTAGAAGAAAGTATGGAAGAAAATCTAAGTGGCATTGGGATTGAAGATGAATTTTAGGTATACAGGTTGAATATCCCTTATCTGAAATGCTTGAGACCGGATGTGTTTCAGATTTTGGATTTTGGAATATTTGCATTATATACTTACAGGTTGGGTATCCCAAATCCAAAAATCCAAGCATCATGTTGGCACTCAAAAAATTTTGGATTTTGGAGCATTTCAGATTTCAGATTTTTGGATTTGGAATGCTCAGCTTGTATTACCAAAAGCACAATCCATCAAACAAACAAACAACAGACAGATAAATTGTATTTTATCAAAATTAAAAACTTGCTTTATGAAGACATTGTTAAGAAAATGAAAAGGCAATCTTCAGACTGGGAAAAAAAATTGTAAATTATGTATCTGATAAAGGACTTGTATCAAAAATATAAAACTCTTAATGATAAGAAAACAAACAGCTCGGTATAAAATACACAAATCTTCAGATCTCTAGAACTATAAGAATTAAAAAAAAGACAAAAGAATACACAAATTATCTGAACAGATACTTCACCAAAGAATATATACAGATGGCATATAAACACATGAAAAGATGCTTAACGTTACTTGTCATTAGGGAAATGGAAATTAAAACCACAATGAGACAAGACACCACTATGTACCTATTAGAATGGCTAAAATCTAGTAACACTGATGATATCAAATGTTGGGAAGGGTGCAGAGCAACAGGAATTCTCATTCATTGCTAGCGGGATTGCAAAATGATACAGCCACTTTGGAAGATACTCCGGTTAAAGCTTTTTAGAAATTTTCGGGATAACATAAGCTGCCTATAATTAGTTTCTATCTTAAAATTTAGATGCAGCCGTATCTCCTGCAAAATAATTTATAATTAAATTATTTGGCATAAAATCATTATATATTTATTAAGCATATATTTTGAGATATGAAAAAATTATATAAAATATAAATTTTGCTTATCCCCAAGGATGAGAGTAACTGACAACTGAATTCAAAAATCCTTTCGAAAAGTAAATAAGAAATTTGACTTTATTTAAAAGTAAATAAGAAATTTAAATTTAACTTTACAGGGTACCCTGTATTTAGCCTGAGAATTAAAAAGTATTAATACTACTTTTCTAAAAACAAACTGGCTCACATCCAGTATTTTCAAAGAACATTTATTATCATACTAGTATAGCATCTACTTTTGCTAAGTGCTTTCTCTATGCCAAGTCCTTTATATACAACTTCTCATTAAATGCTCAAAACAGTTCTATATGTTGTACATGTTACTAACCTGCTTTTATAAATGTGGAAACTGAGGCTCAGAAACCTGTGTAACTTGCCCAAAGTTCCATGTGATAGGTATGTAGTGAATTTATATTAAATTATTTGTAATTAAACATTTTAAAAACCCAAACTCAACATTCAGTATGCTGTACGTACAAGTAATTGCTCATATATATATCACCCTAAGTCCATACTTTCTTTATACACTAATGTGAAAATTACTTTAAATGGAGTGACAATTACACTGAAATTTTAAGCAACTATTTGTAGGTTTCTGAATTACTTTGTCACTTTTAGGAAAGTTTTAAAACATCAGGCAAAGCAGGTTTTTTTTTCATACTTTCTATCTTCCTGATTTTAATAATTTCGGGTTTCTAATTTATGTCTTACAGTAATTGCATTTAGTGTCAAACATCTAGTAATCATACTCTTGGACTTTCTGTTTCAGGCAGAAAATGTGACTGTGACAAAGGATTTTAGAAGAGTGGAAAATGCTTATCATATGGAAGCAGAGGTATAGACTTAAATAATTGGAACTCGCATGACTCTTTGGGGACAATTTGTCATTTGTTTTTCTTGAAATTAACAGGAGAAATGCTTCTCTTGATAACGATAAAGGATTATTTTTCTAAAAATCATTCTGGTGTTATATATTTGTTTGAGCTTTTAAAATTAATGAGATTCATTTAAGAGAAATTATTTAAATTGAATAAAAATAGCAAGTGGGAAATAGTTAATTGCCACCTGAAAAAAATTTAGTAATATCACCTAGTAAACAGGAAACACTAGAGGAGAGAAATTTCTTTTCAGATAAAAAGCAAATGGATAAAGTCGTAACAAGAAAGATTGAAACATTTTTCAACATTCTTTGGTAGTGTAATTTTACTGTGTTGTGGTAAGTATTATTTAATAAAAACCACTCAACGTTCACACAAATTAAAAAGAACAAAACTATTTTCAGTATACCCAGTTAATAACATTTAGTTCCTACAACTGTCCATACTTTTATTTATCTTTAAAGATTTGATGATCGGGTTTTTCTGAAATTAAAGTATGTTCTAGTTGTGGTTGGATTGCAGGACTGCTATCCATTTCTGATTTCAAACATTTTGGGGTATGTGCTTAGTCCATGCTCCCTCCTTGTCCCAGGAAACAAGGAAGAGTGTGTTATAGTTGAATCTTGTTTATTGAATGAGAGTCTTTGTCTTTAGAGGTAGAAAATACCTCCAGAAATTACCTGGTCCTGTCTACAAGCATATAATATATTATTTTTCTGGTTTTAAGGGAGTGACCTTAGGTTCAAATAACACAGGCCCAGAATTCTCAAAGGTCATATAGCAAGAATTAGAATGAAAATTAGAACCCTAGATTCTTATCTCTTGAAATAGTAATTTCCAGAATGTTTGTTTGTTGCCCCAGTGCATACTTTAATCATTTTGTGATTTTTCAACTTAAAATTAAACTATCTTAAGGATTTTTTAAATTACTCATTATGATTTTAGAGACCATTTGACTAAAGTTACTTTGTGGTACTGAGGACTAAAAAATAACCTTTCAAAACAAGATGAAGTGCAGTCTTATAAGATGCCAAATTATAGAGGTTAAAAGCTGGGAGTATGTTATAGCACTCCTCCAGTAGTTATTACCTGTTAGGACTTCAGATTGTAATGAACATAGATAGGAGCAGATCATCTTAGTTAAGGAGGTTTATTGTGAGGGCACACAAGGGAGTAATGAGGAAAAGGAAACAGCCCCAGCAATAACAGCCAAGCTTCATGGAAAACGAATGTGTTCATTGAGTTTTTCTAGGGACTTACCTTCCAGGTACAGAAGAGAGCATTAGAGCTGCTTGTTTTAAAACATGACTAAATGAGGATTTTGCGAAACTCTGTTCCTCTTTCTTCTGTTTTACTTACCTTTTTAATGTTTTATATTCAAATTTCTTAAAAGAGGATCGGATTATATTTTGTATAGGGCTCCATGGGCCAGAACTCCTATCATATCACACAGTCCAATACACGATTGTTTTAAGGTCAGCACCAATAGTCAGTGCAGACCATTGAGTTGGGATCACAAGATACGAAATGTGCCAACCTCTGCATAAAGAACAGTGTGTGGCTTTATGGGTATGGATGGAGCAAACACTAAAATCTAATGTCTAACATATACCAGTATTCTCAAGGACTGTTAAATATATGGAATAAGATTACATGGTAAATAGACGCATACAACTCAATAGGAAAAAAGCAAATAGCCTGGTTTAAAAATGGGCAAAGGACTTGAATAGACATTTATTAAAAGAAGACATACAAATGGCCAACAGGAATATGAAAAGGTGCTCAGCATCACTAATTATCAGAGAAATAGAAATGAAAACCACAGTGAGTTACAACCTCACACCTTGTTAGGATGGCTATTATCTAAAAAGCAAAAGACAATAAGTATTAGGATGTGGAGAAATTAGAACACTGTTGTACACTGTTGGTGGGAATGTAAGATGGTGTAACCATTATGAAAAACAGTACAGAAGTTCCTAAAAAAATTAAAAATGGAGCTACTATATGATCCAACAATTCCATTTCTGGGTATATATCCAAAAGAATTGACATCAGGATCTAGAAGAAATATCTGTACTCCCATGTTCACTGCAGCAGTATTCACAATAGCCAAGATATGGAAACAACCCAAATGTCCATTGACAGATGAATGGATAAAGAAAATGCATTATATACATGAAATATATATCATATATATCATTTCATGTATATACCACATTTCATTTAAAGACTGAATGAAATGTTGTTCAGTCTTTAAAAAGAAGAAAATCCTACCATTTGCAACAATATGGATATACCTTGAAGACATTATGTTAAGTGAAATAAGTCACAGAAGGATAAATACTGCCTCATTCCACTTAAATGTCGTATCTGAAATAATCAAACTTATAGAAGCAGAAAATAGAATGGTGATTGACAAGGAATGGGGGAAGGGGAAATGGGGATTCCTTATTCTGTGGGTGTAAAGTTACAGTTATCCAGATGAATAAGTTTTAGATACCTGCTATACAACATAATACCTATATTAGCACAATGTTGTACACTGAAAAAATTGTTAAGAGGGTAGGTCTTGTGTTAAAGATGCTTAGGGTTAGTTGAACTTTCTGTATCTGTGGGTTTATAATTCTCATCAAGTTTGGAAACTTTTTGGTCATTATTTCTCCACATATTTTTCCTGTCCCCACTCTCCTCTCCATTTGGGACTCCAATTGTAAGTCTATTAGGCTACTTGAAATTGTTCCACACCTCACTGATTCATTTGTATGTCTTTTTTAGTGTTTTGTTTTGGATAGTTCTTATTGCTATATTTTCAGGTTTACTAAGCTTGTCTTGTGTAATGTCTAATTTCCTGTTAATTCTATTCAGTGTATCTTTTTTATCTCATACATTGTAGTTTTTATCTCTAGAAGTTCTGTTGAGTCTTTTTATATTAATATCTTCCATGTGTCTACTTAACTTTTGAGCATATGAATGACAGTGATAATAACTTTAAATGGCCTTGTCTTTTAAGTCTGAAGTCTGTGTCAGTTTTTAGTTGGTTTGAAATACAAAAAAATATACCAATGCACACTATAATCACATTGCTGAAAACCAGTAATAAATCCTAAAACAGCCAGAGGAAAAAGACATGTTATATACAAAGGAACAAAAACAAGACAACAGATTTCTTGTTGAAAATAATGCAAGGAAGGAGACAGGGGAACAACATCTTTAAAGTACTGAAAGGAGGAAAAAAAACCCTATAAACCTAGAATTCTATATCCAGCAAAAACAGTGTTCAAAAACAAAGGCCAATTAAAGCCTTTTTCAGTAAGCCGGAAGATTCATTACTTGTAGACCGCACTATGAGAAATTTAAGTGACATCATTTAGACAGAAGGAAATGATACCAGAAAGAAATACAAATTTACACAAAGGAATGAAGAGTACTGAAAATGGTAACTACATAGGTTAATATATGATATTTTTGTTATATAAATCTCTTTAAAACTCTCTGTATTTATACAAAAAAATTATTTAAACAAAGTGACAATGATGAACTATAGGGATTATAACATATATGAAAATATATTATATAACAACAATTGCACAAGTGTCAGGAATGGAAATATAGAAGTATAATGTTGTTAAGTTCTTATGAGAAATGGTATGATATTTTTTTAAGGTAGATTGTGGTAAGTTAAACATGTATCCTATAATAAAGCAAATACTATGATAACAACAAAAAGTTATAGCTAATAAGCCAATGAAGGATATACAATAAAATAATAAAAATATAATACAAAAGAAGACATAAAATGAGAAAAGGAGGAACAAAGAAGCAGCAAACAGAAAATTAACAGCAAGATCACAGGTTTAAATTAATCATATCAACAATCACATTTAATGTAAATAGTCTAAATACCTTTATTAAAAGGCAGATATTTTAGATTATATAAAAAAGTAAACTTCACCTTTATGCTTCCTGAAAGTAGTGTACTATAAGTATGAAGGCATAAATTAGTTAAGAGTAATGGGGTAAAAAAAAGATATACCATGCTACCATGAATCAAAAGAAAGCTAGAGTGGCTATAATAATATCAGACAAAGTAGATTTCAGAACAGAAAATATTATCACAGATAAAAAAGATCATTTCATAATGATAAAAGAGTCCATTAATCAATAGGGCATACAATCCTAAATACTTAAATACCTAATAACAAAGGTTAAAAAGACTTCAGGCAAAAATGATAGAACTGCAAAGAGAATTAAGTCTACAGTTTCAATACCCTCTTTTCAATAATTAATAAAACCAGTAGACAGAAAATCAGCAAGAATATAATATTTGGATAACACTATTAACCAATTTGACCTGCTTAATATATATATAGAACACTCAACCCAAAAACATCTTCCTACATATTCCTTTCAAGTGCACATGGAACATTTGCCAAGATAGACTATATTCTGGATCATAAAACAAGTCTTGATAAATTTAAAAGTATTTGAATCATACAAGGTAAGTTCTCTGACCATAGTGGAATTAAATTACAAACTAATAACAGAAGGGTCTCAGGAAAATCCCCAATATCTGGAATTTAAATAACATACTTTTCAATAAGACATGGGTCAAAGAAGAAATTGAAAGGGAAATTAGAAAGTGTATAAATTTAAGGAAGAAATTATGCCAATTCTATACAGAAAACTGGAAAGGAAGAAATACTTCCCATTTCATTCTCTGAGGCCAGAAGATAACAAAACCAGAAACCAGAAAAAAAGTATGAGAAAAGAAAACTACAGATTGATATCCATTATAAACTTATATGCAAAAATTTTAGCAAATCAAATCCAATGATTTGATAAAATTTATATCCTACGTTTATATAGGATAATACATAATGACCATGTATAGTTTATTCCAGGAATGAAAGGTTGGTTTAACATTTGAAAATTGGTCAATGTAATTCACCATGTTAATAAACTAAAAGAAAAACCAAATGAGCATCTCAGTAGACAGAGAAAAAGCATTTAACAAAATCTATCAACCATTCCTAATAAAAATTCTCAGTAAAATGGGAATAGTAGGGAACTTCCTCAAACTGATAAGGGGCATCTATGGAAAACCTACAGCTGACATCATACTTAGTGGTAAAACTCTGCATGCTTTGTGCCTAAGATCAAGTACAAGAAAAAGATGTCTTTTCTCATGACTTCTATTCAGCATTGTACTTGAAGTTCCAGCCAGTGCAGTCAAGCAAGAAAAAGAATAAAAGTCATCCAGATTGAAACAGAAGAACTAAAACTGTCAGTACTCATGAACAACATGATAGAACCTATCAAAAAAAGCCATTACAACTAATGAACATCAAAATTTAAAATACCTGGAGATAAATCTCATAAATCTGATACCTGTATGCTGAAAACTACAAAACATTGCTGAGAGAAAGAAGACCTCAATAAATGGAGGAATATATTATATCTTGTTCGTGGTTTGGAAGACTCAATACTATTAAGATATCAGTTCTCCCTAAATTGATTTATATATAGATTCATTATATCCTAATCAAAGTTCCAGCCAGCTTTTTTTAAATATAAATTCACAAACTGATTATAAAATACATTTGGAAATACAGAGGATCTAGAACTACTTTGAAAAAGCAACATATTTATTCATAATAGCCCCAAACTGGAAGCAACCCAAATGTTTTTCAAACTGTGGTTATATCCACATAGCAGAATACTACTCAGAATAAAAGGAACAAACTATTATGCAACAACATGGTTGAATTGCAGATGCATTATGCTAAGTAAAGAAGTGAGTCTCAAAAGGCTACATACTGTATGTTTCCATTTATATGACATTCTGGCAAAGACAAATCTGTAGCAATGGAGAACAGATTAATCATTGCCAGGGTTTTGAAGTTGGGAAAGGAATTGATAATAAAGGGGTTACTTGAAGGAATTTTGAAGGGTGATGGAACAGGTCTAAATATGTGTTATGGTTGTTACAGAGCTCTATACATTTCTCAAAATTAATAGAACTCACCAGGTAGTGGCACACACCTATAGTCCCAGCTACACTGGGGGCTGAGACAGGAGGATCACTTGAGCCCAGGAGTTCAAGGCCACCCTGGGCAAAATAGTGAGACCCAGTCTCCTAGATAAAATTAAATTAAATTGATAGAACTCTACACAGAAAATAAGAATGTGTTTAGTATGTAAAGTGAAAAAAATAAAATAAATTTGCCTTGAAGTGATAATGGATATCTGGGATTCTTTATGCCAGCGGTCCCCAACCTTTTTGGCACCAGGGACCGGTTTCATTGAAGACAATTTTTCCATGGACTGGGACATGAAGGGATGGTTTGGGGATGATTCCAGCACATTACATTTATTGTGCACTTTATTTCTATTATTGTAATATATAATTAAATAATTATACAACTCACCATAATGCAGAATCTAATGCCGCCACTGATCTGACAGGAGGCAGAGCCCAAGTGGTGATGTGAGCGATGGGAAGCAGCTGTAAATACAGATGAAGCTTCCCTTGCTTACTCACCTGCCACTCACCTCCTGCTGTGCAGCCTGGTTCCTAACAGGCCATGGACTGATACAGGTCTGCGGCCCAGGGGCTGGGGACCACAGCTTTATACTATTAACTCTACTTCTGTGTGTGTTTGAAAATTCCCATAGTAAGAAGTTTAAAAAGCTAAAAAGAAACTATGATGGTAGAAGAGATCCACAAGAATAGAAATCCAAATATTGCATGCCCAGGGATAAAAGACAAGGGAATGAAATGGAAATTACAGAAAAAAACAGAAAAGACTGGTCAAGGGAGTACCATGAAAATAATGTCTTGGAAGCCAAAGGAGCTAGGAATTTGGGAAGTGGGGAATAGGCAGGAATAAAGTGTTGGCAGTGTGAAAAAGCAAATGTTAAGAAGCATAAGAGAAGATAAGGAGATCATTGGTAACTTCATAAGCTTTCTTGGGATATTAAATATAAAAGCAGATAAGAGATTAAGAAAAGAAGTAGTGGTAGTGAAATGGAAGCAGAATAGACTGTTCTTTACAAAATTAGTTTTTGAAAGATTTTCAGTAGAAAGTAGAAACTGGCTCACTACAAGAGAAAATTGCATGCTTTAGAGTGACCCAATCTTTTGTAATTTAAAGTGATGAATTTAATCTTTGCTCCCTTCCCTGTTGCTCTGACTGATACTTAGTATTGAAACCTGATAGAACATTAGTCTTCAATGAATAACATTCACCTGATAGAACATCAGTCTTCAATGAATAACATTCATGATTAAAGGCAGCTGTTCTGCACTGTGTAAGATGAGGTCATCTCACATCTTTCTTTCTCTTTCCTACTCCAGTTTACTCTCTAGTACCTGTACGTTTTTGTTTTACATATTGAGCTTGTGTAAGGGTTCTTTAGAAGAAAGGTTTAGTCCTCTTTCATGAAAAGTTTAAAGACTACGGTTTTAAAGTATTGCTAAATATAAGGACTGCTTCCACATATTTAAAGGCAGAGGACATAGTGAAATAGATTAGCTTCCACATATAGAACTGAAAATAACTATTGGAAGAAGAAACATACCTCAGTGACAGCAGTGAAATATGATGTAATTACTGCTAGTCAGGAAGCTAACAGCATAGAGTAGACTAAGGAGTCATGAAAAGTTATCAAAGTTAGAATTTAGCCAAATAATAAAGTTGAAGGGTAATCCTCCAATATCATAAAAGTTCTCTGGTTTAAAATGAATTTTAAAATGTTCCAGTCAATATTATATAAATTTCAAAATTCATAAGCAAAAATATTAGCTTTAACAACAAAATATTGATGTACTTATAAGTATCAAATAGACTCTTTAAAAAATCTGTTACATACTAAACTGATATATACTTGTAATCTGCTTTACTTTTTTACTCACATTTAGAGAAAATTTTGAAACAATACATTAGACATGAAAATAATATCAAGTGTCATTTCATTTACAGGTCTGCATTACATTTACTGAATTTGGAAAAATGCAAAATATTTGTAACTTTCTTGTTGAAAAGCTAGATAGCTCTGTTGTCATCAGCCCACCCCAGTTCTATCATACTCCAGGTTCTGTTGAGACTCTTCGGTAAGTTTAAGCACATCTTTAACTAAGTTACTAATTCTTTAAACAAAACTATTCATTGCCACAGCGTTAAATGTCATATTAATACTCTCTGCATTTGATTCCTAAGACGGCAAGCCTGCCTTGTTGCTGTTGAGAATGCATGCCGCAAAGCTCAAGAAGTCTGTAACCTTGTTGGCCAAACCCTAGGAAAACCTTTACTTATCAAAGAAGAAGAAACAAAAGAATGGGAAGGCCAAATAGATGATCACCAGTCATCCAAACTCTCAAGTTCATTAACTGTACAGCAAAAAATCAAAAGTGCAACAATACATGCTGCTTCAAAAGTATTTATAACTTTTGAAGTAAAGGGAAAAGAGAAGAAAAAAAAGCATCTTTGAAATTTCAACCAAAATATGTTGTATTTGCTTCTTTTTATCTATTTTTATATTTTTATAATGTTTGCTTTTGTCCTGAATATATAAATTGTATAGTAGATAAACTGTTTCTCTCCAAAATCTATAAATCCTTGAATATAGTCCCACAGAATACTTATGTTCACTTTCTATTTCTATTTTATTATTTTATAAGAATATAGTCTTTTAATCAGAAAAGTACAATCTGGCTATATAACACTTTCCTATGTTCTGTTATAATTGTATTATTCCTTATAGCCAATTTCATTTTTCTACAAATGATCCTTTTCTAGTTTTGTACATGTTTGAAATGAATATAAGTTGGATAAAATGTTTAGAAAAAAATTTCAGGATCACAGTTTTTATGAAGTGAAATATGCTTTATGGGTCAATCACCTCTGAAACACTTTGGAGTTTTCTTTCTATATAGTCACAATTGGTCTATTCTAATAGTAAAAAGAATTCTAAAGCCCTATATACCAATATTCAACATTGAAATGTGATTTTATAATAATATTTTAATATGGTTTTCTGATGTTCCTAGAGTTCATAAAACTGCAAACGAAATAATGAAGTTTCAGGGTAAAATTCAGATTTAGGGAGGCTAAAAAGCTGACCACATTCTCTACCTCAGTCCTGATGTGAAACATAACGTCTGTCTTAAATAGCAGTAGTAACTCAGTGATTTCTTTCTCCCAAGAGTTAAGTATATGCTGAGAAGGAACTAGAAGTAAAATTTATGTATGCTAAAATAAATCTATCTTCAGGTACATAGAAGTTTGAATATTCTTTTTTTCTGAATATCCTAGTTGATTTTCCAAATACATAGGGTAATGACAGGTGAAAGAAAGTGGACAAAGAACAAACTGAGATCACTTTTCTATTATCTTCTTACTTCATTTTCCTTGAGATAAAGCTAAAAAGTAAATATTTTTCAGAAATTACAGTCTGTCACCTAAGGTTACTATGACCTTATTTTTCTCCAAAATTGTTTGCCTCCATTTGCTTATCAGTGGTCAAAACCAGTTTTTAATAAGATTTGAAGAGTTCATGTTTGTTCTTAAAGCTATTAATAACTATAAATAAGAAAATCGCTAAAATATTATTGAAAATTATTATACCAATCTCAATAAGTAGATGTAGTGTTACAATTTATTGAATCACCTTCCTCTACCCCCCTCCACCCCAAGAAAATTATAAAGGGGGATGATTTCATTATACAACTTCTACTGTAAAAGGAAAATGCATACTGCTTTTAGATTAATTTTTTTTCAAATATTTACAAGTGATTGTATATCACTGTTCTAGGATGTTTCTATTTCAGGACTTTACTTTTCAACATCAGTGATAAAATGTGCATATGTCATTTTATACCTATCTTTTGTCAAAAGCCACTATATTGTTTAATCACATTATTTTCTGCCCTGAAATCCCAAAATATTATTTTAAATGATGGGTAAAGGTCTCCTCTGAAGGATGGTAGCTAATTTTTTCAAGGATGAAAGCAATAAGACAGAATTACAGCACAGTACAACCTTTTTATTCTTTGAATACTTTGAGCAAAATCATTGTCATATCCCTGAGAGATGAAATGCTGTGTTGTTGATAGAGCTGCTAGCAGAACATAGAGCTGCAAAACCATCACTACACTATTTGCAGACATCTTTGCAATGATAGGTCTTCCAAGATGCATCTGCATGTAGTATATCAGGAAAAAAGAAGAAAAACAAGTTTCTTAACTTTGATGTGCAAATTCTTTTAGAAACATTTACATCTAAAATACTGTGTTTTTTCTTTTTTCTTTTTTTTATATCAGGAAATTATTTATTTTTTATTTCAGCATATTATGGGGGTACAAACGTTACTGTGTGTTTTTTCAATTGCTATTGCCCAACTGAGTCAGTTACTAATTTTTATTTTTAGTATTGGATTGAAAACTAATTAGAAACATCACCAGATCACGAGGTTTCTTCACAGCCACATTTATTATTCTTAAAATAAATGATAAATAGCATAACTTATTTTCCTCGTTTCAAGCATCAAATTTTCCACAAAACTTGGATTCACATAACAGATATCTTACATTTGTGTGCCCAGATACAATCTCACTTGATATTTGTAATAATTAAAGAGGAAGCCTAGGTTGTAAGAAAAGTTTCCTTCACTAGGAATAGAAGATCCTTTCTTGAGGGGTAATTGAAATTCCGGAGATGCATTTAATCCATAGTTTCTATGTTAAAACAATAAAAGTTTAGGCCGGGCGAGGTGGCTCACGCCTGTAATCCTAGCACTCTGGGAGGCCGAGGCGGGCGAATCGCTCAGGGTCAGGAGTTCAAAACCAGCCTGATCAAGAGCGAGACCCCAACTCTACTAAAAATAGAAAGAAAGTAATTGGCCAACTAAAAATATATAGAAAAAATTAGCCGGGCATGGTGGCGCATGCCTGTAGTCCCAGCTACTCGGGAGGCAGAAGGATTGCTTGAGCCCAGGAGTTTGAGGTTGCTGTGAGCTAGGCTGACGCCACGGCACTCACTCTAGCCTGGGCAACAGAGTGAGACTCTGTCTCAAAAAAAAAAAGAAAAAAAAAAAACAATAAAAGTTTAGAAGTTGGTGCTGAGAATGTGATAGCCTAGTCACATTGGACTTACTTGCTTAGTTGGTACCTGAGATAGCACTTTCTGGTTAGTATTCAGGAGGTGCTTATCACTACAGTGTGTACATCTGCCAAGAGAACTGGGTTTAGACATCTAATGAGGTTGAAAATCAACATGCAATTATTTTAAGCCACCCTCAGCTTCCTCTTCACCAACAGAAGATAGTGAGTCTTCTGCCTTTCAGTTTCTTTCCCAACAGCAGGTTTGTTTCTTGATTTACATGCAATCCTAGAGCTAAAGGAGACCAGAGAGGCCAACTCTAGGTCCACCTGCTAGCTAATCCCAAACCTTTTCTACAGCATCTTCAATGTTTGGTCAGCCACCCTTTGGCATTAAAGCATTGATAGAAAACTGTAAGGAGTAATAGCATGAAAGCCCACTCTTGGAAGTAGAGAGAAAATGTGAAATGATGAGAGGGGAAAAGTACATATTGAGGAGAAGGAAAGCTAATTTAAGAAGGGAGAGCAAGCAAATATGGATGATCCCTGACTTGTGATGGTACTACTTAGGGTTGTTCAACTTTATGGTGGTGCAAAAGCCATCCACATTCAGTACACAACTCGACTTACGATGTAGTTATGTCCAGATAAACCCATTGTAAATTGAAAACACCCTTAAGTTGAAAACACACTTTTGACTTATATTACATTGGGTTTATTAGGATGTAATCTAATAAAGTCAACCTAATTAAGTCAAGGAGCATCTGTAACAGATTGGCCTGAAGATTAGCACATCCTTCCCTTCCCAGAAATGTAAAGATTTTAAACTGGTTTCTCTTGGTAAATCCATGTGTGTACATATGTGTGTGTGTGTATGTGTTTCATAAAGTACTTCAAGGATCCCCTTAAATGAAAGCATAATTAAAGAGACATGTATTTGGTCTTTTTTCAATTCCTGATTCCAGACCAAAAGGCCAGGCTTTAATGGCATGACAGATGCAAAATTCTTCTAAATCTGAGTATCACGAGTGGGTCCCAAATTTCACCAGGAGAAAAGCCATAAAAAATAATTTACTTTAGCAACAATAAGTGATACATAGAATGAGATGAAGTCCAGATGGAGAGAGAAACTATGGTTTACTTAAGAGACATAGTAACCAATTACAATGTGTGGAGCTTATTTGGATCCTGATTCAAACACAGTAAAACAAAAGTATAGCAGGAGACATTTGGAAATTTGAATACTGCCTAGATGTTTGATGTTACTTGAATATATTTGATAGTTTTCATAATACAGGTTTTTTAAATGGCATCTTTCATTACAGTATTCTGTTTCTGACAAGAATATAGGAAAAAGGTGGAAGGAAAAGTGAAAAATCTTGGGTGGGTCACAAAAGATGGACATGAGGAGTCTGAAAGGCAGGCCTTGACATTTATGTGAGTGATACTAAGGATGAGACCAGCATTTCACGGAAGAGGGGGGTTGCTAGACTATAATGAAGAGAAACTGGAGTTAATTACTTACTAGTTAGGATTACAAGGCCCATGAGAAGGGATGAGGGTGGCAGCGCACCTGAATGAGCTACAAGAGGAAGGAGAAGGGAGATACTGGTTCCTCCTTGCATTAAAAAGTGATGCATTATCAAGAACATATTGAAAGTCTACTATGTGTGTCCACTGCAGTCCAGGATATTGTGGAATATTCAAGAGAAATATAAATCCTAGAATTTAGCTCAGGAATCAGCATCAGAACAGAACAGAATCTCCCGAGTAAACTATTCATGGAAAGTATTATTAGTTTGTTGATAACATTTGACAGAAAACTTGATTTCCCGTTCAATAGTTACTGTTTGAAGACTTATACATTTACATATATGGACCTAGATTGTGTAATAGCTACGAAATACCAAAACAAATTGAATAGGTTGTAACAAAAGAAAACGTGATATCAACCAAAACAGAAGAGTACAGACAAAATAAATCAGAGGCATAAATCAAACCAAAAATAACCTTGAGGAGGACCAACACTTGCCTTCCCCCAGGCTCAAAGAGGAGCAGTAAATTATACATGTTGCCCTTTCCTTCCTCCTCGCCAAAATATGTAGAACGACTGAGTGCGGAGGCCCGGGAGCGCCAGCCCGCGGCCCCCTTGAGCTTTGTCCGGAGCTGTTCCCCGCGGTCTGTCCGAGGTTTCAATCGATGAGGGAGGACGCAGACCTTGGAGTAACCTGGGGCCCGGGCTGGAACCGAGTGAGCCGCCTCAGTGCAGCGGCAGGGGCCGTTTCTGCGGTGGAGGGGGACCAGGCTCCCGCGGCTCACCTCGGGCGGGGCGCAGGCGACTCCTGCGGGGACTGCGGACGCTTGCGTCGCGCTCGTGCGGGCGGGGAGCGCGAGAGCGTCCCCCCCGCCCCCACCTCCGCCTGGTGGCGGTCCCCGGGTGCCCCGCGCAGGCATGGCCGCTGGGTGCGCGCTGAGCACGGGCCGCCGCGCACACCCAGCTGGGGACGTTAGCGCCGCCTGGACGCCGCTGCGGGCGTCTGTACCGCACCTTCTCCGCCTTCTGTCCTTCGGGCATTCAGACTCACCCGGCGGTGAACGAAATCTACTGCAGTCCACCCAGGGCTTCATCTCGTGCCGTGACCCCCATTCCCAGGTCTTGGCGCTTAGCTCCTTTGCCCACTAGTGCCAAGGGTCGGGATGGCCTTCATCTCCTCCGCATCCCTCACCCTCCTTCTGCTGGCAATGGCTGTAGATTAGACACCTTTCTCCGACTTTTTCTCTCAGGCCTCTACTTCATTCCTCTCACGTCTGCCTGAGACCGGGCCGCCTCCTCCGCTGATCACCACTCCAGTGTCAAAATCAGGTCACCATAAATCCATTCCTGGACACAGTAACCTAACTTAAACGCAGCTCTGATTGCAGCATTCCTCCCAGCTAAAAGCTTTTTGGTGGCTTCTGATGGCCAACAACACCAAGGTCAACACGCTCTGCTCCTTTCAAGGCACCTCCAGATCCAGTCCGGGTGCTCTCCCCAGTCTCACCCCTTCTCGTGCGCTCCATGGGAACTGAACACCCCTCCCTCTCTGGGATGTCCCTTGCCCTCATTGCCTCCGCAACTTGTCTGGCTAATTTACTCTCCTTTAAGTTAAAAATTCACAACATCACATCCTCCAGGAATGCCAACCTTAGTTGAGTTAGATGACCCTCTTGTATCTTCACAGCACCTGCATGTTTCTCTCCATTGTAGCGAAAGTCACTACTCCAGCTATTTAGTTTACATGATTAAAGACCAGGGACAACTGAATCCTCCCATGCTCTTGTCCCCATTGTAACTTCTTCTGGGACAACCTCCCAGGGGAGGATTTCCTTCTTATTTTTAACGGAAAACTTGGGTGATAAAAGATTCATTTTCACCTCTGATCATATTTAGACCATTTGCAGTAAGTGAAGAGGGACAGCGGTAGGTTTTGCTGACAAGAAAGAAGAAAAAGAAAGAGCAAACCCATTTTGAAACATAACTATTTTGATGTATATCCTCAAAGGAATTGCTTGAGTTACTGTAGCAATTATTATATTGGTACAATAATGTTTCTCAAAGTCATTCCATGTCATCTGGATTACTATTCCAGCTGGTTATTCCAAGCCACTAAATTGAAGAGTTTTAATTAAGTAACATGGTCAGAATTGGATTTAGTGGAAACACACATCACATATACACACATACACACCACGACCACTACCACCAGCAACAGTTTAGGAAATGAGTTGCAGTGGTACAAAAGCAAACACAGGAAATAATGTCCACAGGGTTGTTCTTAATAGCAAAAGGTGGAAACAACCACCATCTCTACTGTCAACAGAATAGTTAGATTGTGATGTTTTCACACACTGAATATTATATGGTGATGAAAATGAATGAATTATACCTTGTGTAAAAACATGAATAAATATGACGAAATTATTACCATGTGAAGAGACAAAGAGTATGCCACTAAAACCATGGGAAAAGGTATTGGCGCTCAGGCTCCTGGTTTGTCAAAGAGAAATATGCTATCCATGTTTACACTTGCATACAATATTTGCAATTCATAAGGCATCTATAAGCACATGTATAACTGTGTTATATGAGCATGGTCCAAAAAAATCATGATTGATGGCACAAAAGTCATTACTGAGGAGATGAATGCATCTTTAAAATAGAGTTTAGGACAAAAAGTGATGAGAATGAACTAATTAATGCATATTTAAAGTGAAACACTTTTTTCTCTATCAACATTTCAACTACTTATGTCAAAGGAATAGAAAATAGGCATTTGTTAGAATTCTTGGAAAAATACTGATATTGGGTAAAATAAAGAGCAGCAAATAGGAAGTGAACAGATGATATACTCTTATACTTTTGACATTTTTAGCTGTTCCTTAGTAACCACGAAGTGACAGAATATAGTACCTATACTTGTAATCATCACAATATTATACTAAGCTAAATGCTTGAGTCATATGAAGTGTTCCAGACATTGGTAATATAGATAATTTTAACCATTCCTCTAAATTAAAAGAAACTTGATTAAGCATTTCAGTACGAGCATCGACTATAGTCGATAACCACAGATGAACACGCACAGCCAAGCGACGACTTTAGTTGACAGCCAAAAGCTTTTACTTTTACAGCTTTTATCTCTGTAGTT
>VBSM01000361.1:36604524-36616858 GCA_008086735.1 Cheirogaleus medius
AACTATCGTGGGGACTATGAGTGCCGGCTGTGGGCAAGGTTTCGCAGCCGGTGACCGCGGTACCGAAGTGGTTAATTGGAGATTAACAAGTTAATGATTTCATTAATTAACTCATAGGAAATTATAGTCACTTGCAAAAGAATATTGAAAATTTTTCTCAATCAAGATGGCCAAGTAGACACAGGTAGTATATGCCTCCTCCATGAAGAGGAACCAGAATAGAAAGCAGGCACTCACATTTCAAACAGATTGTCTAGGAGAGAATGCTAGGATTCACCAGGGAAACAATGGGAAGCACCAAAAGTGGGTAAGGACAGGGTTCAGGACAACTTGACTGGCTTGGCTAAGAGCTGAGAGAAGCTCCTGGATGTAGGGAAACAGAATGAGTGAAGCCCCTGGGGCGCTACACTCCCAGATGAGCTGTTACAGTCTTGGCTACACTACAAGAGAACCCCCAACCCATGCAGTTCTTGGGCCTAACATGGGGAGCTCCCTAGAGACTGCACAGAGACAATGCTCCAGCAAAGGAACCCACATGTAATTCCACAGGCATCCAAGCCTAAAGCAGATTGAGCTGGGCATCATGCTGAGAGACTAGATACCGGGGAACTATGGGCATGCCTGCAGCTGCTGTGTGACTTTGAAGAGGGATAGAGGATCCTCAGTCCTTCCACGCAGCCTTGGGAAGGTCCCCACTGCCCTGCTCTTGGCTGCTGTTAAGACTGAGATATGAGCAGACAGCATTTTCCACAGTGGAATAAAGCTATAAATCAAAACATAGAGGAACTTCGAAAACTATACAAACACATGGTCCTAAACAATCACTGGGTCAATGACAAAATAAAGGTGGAAATTTAAAAAATCTTTTGAAACAAATGAAAATGAAAATACAACATACCAAAACCTGTTGGATACAGCAAAAGCAGTGCTAAGAGGGAAGTTTGTATCATTAAAGGCCTACATCAGGAAAGAAGAAAAGCTCTCTTACTAAGGACCTACTTCCATGGACCATGTTTCACCAAAACCATGAAGAAGGAGGCCCAGATTATCATTGAGAAGTACTACAAATGCCTGGGCAATGATTTCCACATAAACAAGCACATTTGCACATTTGTCATTATTCCCAGCAAGAAGTTCTGCAACAAGATAGCAGGCTATGTCATGCATCTGATGAAGCTGATTCAGAGAGGCCTGGTGAGAGGTATCTCCATCAAGCTGTAGAAGGAGAAAGAGGAGAGAGAAATGAGAGACATCTATGTCCCTGAGGTCTCAGCCCTGGATCAGATCATTGAAGTAGATCCTGACACTAAGGAAATGCTGAAGCTTTTAGATTTTGGCAGTGTTTCCAAGCTGTAGACCACTTGGCTTACAGTTGGGATGAATTTCAAAACACCATGTGGGACCATTTGAATCTTTCTGCTATGCCGTAATATTTCAGTAAACCTGGGATAAGAGAAAGAAAGAAAGAAAGAAAGAAAGAAAGAAAGAAAGAAAGAAAGAAAGAAAGAAAGAAAGAAAGAAAGGAAGGAAGGAAAGAAGGAAGAGAAAAGCAGAAAGATCACAAATTAACAACCTAGCATTGCGCCTTAAGGAACTAGAAAAAACAAGAACAAGTCAAACCAAAAGTTAGCAGAGGAAATGAACAAACAAAGCAGAACTAAATGAAATAGAGACTAAAAAAAAAAATAATACAATGGATCGATGGAATGAAAAGTTGGTTCTTAGAAAAGATAAACAAAACTGATAAACTAATAGACTAGCCAAGAAGAGAGAATATCCAAATAAACACAATCAGAAATGAAAAAGGAGACATTACAACTGATACCACAGAAATACAGATCATCTGAGACTATTATAAGCAATTATACAGTAATGATCTAAAAAATCTAGAGGAAATGGATGAACTCCTGAAAACATATAGCCTCCCAAGATTGAACCAGGAGGAAATAAAACTCCTGAATAGACCAATAATGAGTAGCAAGATTAAATCATTAAAAAAAATCTCTGAACAACGAAAAGCTCAGGACCAAACAGATTCACAGCTGAATTGTACCAGATGTATGAAGAAGAACTGGTATCAATTCTACTGAAACTGTTCTAAAAGATCTAGAAGGAGGGAATCCTCCATAACTCATTCTATGTAACCAGCATCACCCTGATATCAAAGCAAGGAAAGGACATACAAAGAAAGAAAACTACAGACCAATATCCCTCTTGAACACAGATATAAAAATCCTCAAAAAAATACTAGCAAACCAAATCCAATAGCACATTAAAAAAAGAAAAATTCACCACAATCAAGTTGGTTTTATCCCAGGGGTGCAAGGGTGGTACAACATATGCAAGATTCACCACATAAACAGAATTAAAAACTAAAACCATGTGATCATCTCAATAGAAGCAGAGGAAGCATTCAATAAAATCCAGCATCCCTTCATGATAAAAACCCTCAAAAAACTTGGCATAGAAGGAATATACCTCAAAATAATAATAGCCATATATGACAAGCCCACAGCCAACATCATACTCAATGGGGGGAAATTGAAAGCATTCCCCTTAAGAACAGGAAGACAAGAATGCAAACTTTCATCACTTCTAATCAACATAGTACTGGAATTCCTGGCCAGAGCAATCAGGCAAAAGGAAAGAAATAAAGGGCATCCAAATTGGAAAAGAGGAAGTCAATTTATCTTTGTTTGTTGATGATATGATTTTACACTTAGAAAATCTCCTCCTCCAAAAGATTCCTATATTTGATAAATGAATGCAGCAAACTTGCAGCTTATTAAATCAACATATACAAATCAATAGCATTGCTATACACCAACAACAACCAAGCTGAGAACCAAATCAAGAACTCAGTTCCATTTATAATAGCTGCAAAAAATAAAATACCTAGTAATGAAATTAACCAAGGAGGTGAAAGATCTCTACAAGGAGATCTACAAATCACTAACAAAAGAAATTACAGATGACACAAATAAGTGGAAAAACATCTCATACTCATGGATTGGAAGAATCAATATTGTTAAAATGACTCTACTGCCCAAAGCAATCTACACAGCCAATGCAATTCCTGTTAAAATACCAATGTCATTTTTTTCACAGATTTAGAAAAAAAATTATAAAATTAACGGGAACTAAAAAAGAGTCCAAATAGTCAAAGCAATACTAGGCAAAAAAAAAAAAAAATACTGGAGACATTATATTATCTGACTTCAAATTATACCACAAGGCTATAGTAACCTAAATAGCATGGTACTGGCATAAAAGTAGACACACATCAATAGAGCAGACTAAAGAACCCAGAAATAAAACGATATACCTACAACCAAATGATTTTCAACAAAGCAGAGAAAAACATACACGGGAAAAAGACGAGAGTGTCTTTTTACAATAAATGGTGCTGGGAAATTTGAATACCCATATGCAGAAGAATGAAACTGGGTTCCTATCTCTCACTGTATACACAAAATTAACTCAAGATGGAGTAAATGTAAGACCTGAAACCATAAAAGTTCTAGGAAAATATCTAGGAAAACTCTTCTGGACATTGGCCTAGGCAAAGAATTTATGACTAAAGACCCCAAAAGCAAATGCAATAAAAACATAAATAAACAAATGGGATTTAATTAAACTAAGAAAGAAATACTCAAAAGAGTAAATAGACAACCTACAGAATAGGAGAAAATATTTGTTCAACAAAAGACTACTATCCAGAATCTACAAGGAACTCAACTCAGCAAGAAAAAATAAACCCATTAAAAAGTGGGCAAATGACATAAACAGGCATTTTTCTAAAGAAGATATATAAATGGCCAAGAAAAATATGAAAAAATGCTCAACATCACTAATCATCAGAGAAATTAAAATTATAATGAGATACCATCTTACTCCAATTAGAATGACCATCACTAAAAAGTGAAAAAAAAAAAAAAACCAAAAAAGAAAAAACAAAAAACACAATAGATGTTGGAGTGGATGTGGTGAAAAGGGAACATTCATACTATACTGTTGGAAATGTAAATTAGTACAACCTCTATGGAGATCAGTATGGAGATTTCTCAACAGACTAAAGTTAGATCTACCATTTGATCCTGCAATCCCAATATTAAGTATCTACCCAGAGGAAAAGAAATCATTATATCAACAAGATACCTGCACTCATATGTTTATCATAGCACAATTCACAACTGCAAAGTTATGGAATCAATCTAAATGCGCATCAACCAATGAGTGGTTAAAGAAAATGTGTGTGTGTGGCCAGGCGCGGTGGCTCACGCCTGTAATCCTAGCTCTCTGGGAGGCCGAGGCGAGTGGATCGCTTGAGCCCAGGAGTTTGAAACCAGCCTGAGCAAGAGCGAGACCCCGTCTCTACTATAAATAGAAAGCAATTAATTGGCCAACTAAAAATATATAGAAAAAATTAGCCGGGCATGGTGGCACATGCCTGTAGTCCCAGCTACTCGGGAGGCTGAGGCAGGAGGATTGCTTGAGCCCAGGAGTTTGAGGTTGCTGTGAGCTAGGCTGATGCCACGGCACTCACTCTAGCCCGGGCAACAGAGTGAGACTCTGTCTCAAAAAAAAAAAAAAAAGAAAATGTGTGTGTGTGTGCACGTGCGTGTAGGAGCATATATATTATGGAGTTCTGTTCAGCAATAATAAAGAATGAAATAATGTCTTTTGCAGCAACTTGGATGAAACTGTAGGCTTATTATCCCAAGTGAAGTAACTCAGGAAAAGAAAAATAAATGCTATAATACATGTGCTCACTTATACGTGGGACATCCAATCTCATCTTGACATCTGCTTCTTAAAGGACATGGACTAACCCATATGTCTATAGTGTTGGCAATTCAGGAAAAAGTAATGTGATCCATACCAGATTAAGGACATTTTGTTAAATCCTAGATATCAGAAAATGATTATGTGCAGTTTAACAAGGTCCTTTGGTGGTCTGTATACTGACTTTTTATAACAAGATACAATATTAGAATTGCCTTTAGAGTGTTATAATTCATTGTAGAAATCATTAATCCGGTCAACTCATTTGGCAATGGTGGGGGGGTTGGAGAAGTAAGTTACTTAATCTATGTTTTAGTTTCTCTAATGTAACAGGGAAATTATTATTATTAACATAAAATATTACATTATTAGCACATAACTCATAAAGCTGTGAAGACTAAATGAGCTACTCTATGTAAAGAATGCAGGACAGTGCATAACATATAGTATTTAATTAGTCATGCTAGGCATTATTGTTACTATCATTAAGAGTTTGGCACTTGAGAACATGTGGTTTGTAAAGACAGCTAGGATAGAAAATTTACATCCAAGTCAAAAGAAAGACAGAAAAGAAATAAAGTGGTTAGAGAAAAGCCCAAGTTTATTCATTCAGTGGCATGTCATAAAAGGGGGAGAAGAGGCTTACACCATTTGCTCCAAATTTTGCACTGTTTTTGTATAGCAAACTTATGTATTAATTATGGCTTGTCATCCAGTGAAATAATTAATCACTCTATTTTGTAAAACAATATGGCTACTCTACTATGAGAACTTAATTAGCATGCAGTTTGTTTCCGAACAATGACACGGAAATGCATTCTAAACAATCTTTCAAGTGGCCTTATTAAGCAAGAGTGGCTGACTAAGGTTAAAGGGGAGATAGGTTGCCATAGGGATTAGCAAAATTTATGGCTCATATAAAAAAAAACATAACTGGGACCTCAGAGTCTTTAAATATAGCTCTAGTCAAGAGCAAGATAGTCATACATATCTATTATTTCTTTGGAATAAACATGACTTACATGGTGATTAATAGAATTGTCCTGATAGTATGAGAACAGCAGAAAGTTTGATGAAATTGTTTAACAAATCTTTGGGTGTGGCATTTCAGCTGAATATACAAAGCCATTTTCCCATGATTTTAAGATTTTGGCTAAAGATCTCGGATTAAATGAAGTTATATGTTAACTTGTAGATTTTTGTCCAGTAGAGTTAATAATCATCTGTTGATTAAAAAAGATAACCACAAAGTTAACAATGTTCTATAAAACACTAACCAGTTTTTAATATAATCCAGCAATTTTCTTTTCCGGTGAATGGGCCATGTTTGCTTAAATTGTTTGCATGCCTCAGAGTTTTGTGTTGAAAACTGGATATTTTGAATATTATAATTTGTAACTTTGGAAATCAGATTGTTCCCCCTACCCCTAGGGTTTGTTATTGCTGCTTTTTGTATGTTGCAGTTGTTCGTTTAGTGAGTTTTCTAAACTGTATTTGTAAAGACTGTATTTTTTATCATGTGTGGCCACCGAAGTCTCTGTTTCATTAGGGGTCAGCTAGTCATTTAACAGAGATTTTCTTAAATACTTGGAGCCAAAAAAACTAAAAACCAAACAATAGCAACAACCCCCAAACCAAAAACAACCCTCCTGTTTTAGGAAGGCTGTTTACAACACTGTCTTAGCCTTCACTTCCTGCTTGTGTGGAGCCTAAAGGCCAGATAGAGGTGAAAGTTTAGGGTCTTCTCAAGTCTTTTCTGTTCAAGTGTCCAGCACTGGACATGCATATGACCTTCTAGACTCTCCAGCACACATGGGAGCTTTTTAAAACCTTTAACATTCTCTTAAAACTCAGCTGTTTCTTTCTTCATTAAGCAATTGTGGGTGGGAACCTGTGGTCTTAAGGCCACATGTGGCATTCTAGGTTTTTAAGTATGGCCTTTTGACTGAATCCAAATTTTATAGAAAAAATCCTTTTATTAAAAGGGGTGCAGCAGAGAAAGATGAAGCTTTTCTTGCATCCTTTGGTGCTTAAAAAAGAACAATCTTGAAATCAGAAGGCTGCACATTCCCTTACCCTTGCTGGGAGTTTTTGATTGGATAACAGAGCTGTAAAAAAGTTAATTCTGACAAATTTTGCCAGCTTAATAAGTGCTTTCGTGGTGGGATGGAGTTTTCAAGTTCCAAATTTCACCATTTTTTGTGTTTTAACACCTCCAGCAATCTTAACATAATATTAAATAATCTATGAATACCTACCTCCTTGAATGCTCTTTAAACTGGCCTTAACATTTTAATAGTTCTCTCATTAATTAGTGAACTGAATAAAATCATTGATACAGGTTCCTTTTATATTTGCTGTCTGTCATGTTTTGGTTTTGATGTTGATTTTGGTTTGTTCATGACTAATAAGCTATTCCTCATTGGTGGCAATAATAATTTGGTTTTGTTTTATGTTTTGAGAGCTAATGGAGATCTAATATCTGTAGGATGAGAGATGGTTTTAAAAGTCTTGTTGTTTCTTTGTTTTCTGTTTTTCTCACTGTGAATTCATATAAATTTAGGCAGAAGAACATCTTTTAAAAATCTGGTGAGATTGTGTATGTTTGACTTATGGCTGTGCTGTAGAATTGAAGCTGTAAGAACTCTGTGTTTATGTCTGTGAAAAAAGCTTTATCTTTTGTTAAGTATAAAATGATTTCCTATTAATAATTTGAACTATACCATGTCTTAAATTAAGGAACTTTAAATTAAAAGAGATCTTTTCTGATTCAGTTATAGAGATAAATGTGTTTCTATAAATCTGTTTCCATAATTCACAGAAAATAAGGAAACAATTTCAAAGACGTTTCAGAGACATTAAAAACAATCTTTCTTAGAGAAACAATTAGCTCACAAACATTTTAATGTAAGAATCCCAGTTAATATAATTAAAGTGAATATTTGGGCAAATTACACTGATTTAATAATTTTAGTTTTTAAAAAATAAAGGCTCTATGTCTTATCTGTGTAAGTATGGAGTATGATACAAGCATACATTTAATCTTTAAACAAAGATTAGGTTTGCTTTCTCCAGAGGAGATGAGTTACTTTGGAGCCCCTAAACTTCTTATGCTGATCTACTCACTCACCAGATAAGCTAACATTACTCTTACATAATATTTCGAGTAGCTAAAGACATAAAATGTGTGTTCAAATAAATTGAGTCATAATTCTGACAAATGTTTTTTATAACAGTAATTGTTTTATAGTAGGCTATCTTGAACATAACTTCAAAGACCCTCAGGAAACTTACAACTATGGATGAATATTGGGTTAATGAATGTATAATCATTGGATATATATTTAATTATAAGACGGAATACTGAAATACTGTTCCCTATGCATAATTTTAATGTTATATAACTTGCTTATATTTATACACTATGAAGTGGCTGTCTTTGGGTCATGTTTTTAATGAATGTAATTCATTATTGCAACTTTAAGGTTTTAAAGTTGTGCTATGCTATTCTACAAAAATGCTTGCATATGATAGTTTTAAATTATCATCCTTTCAGTTTTCTCTGTGAAATATTTTGGTTAAAATTTGTGATTAATATAGGTAGCTGAGACTACACTAAGAACAATAGTGACAGAGAAATACAACCTATGTCAGGGTGATGGAATGAGTTCATTTTTCAAGGATAAAGAGATTTCTCCTATTGTGCCAATTTGTTTGAAAATATGAAAAACTTGCATAACTATAAGTAGAAAAGGGGAAAGGAAATATAAAGTGTGCTAAAAATTTGGCAGTTTCCTGAGCTTTGATGCACTTATTCACAAGAAAATTTATGTTAAAAAGGAGGGAGCTCTCTGCTTTTGCAAAGCCTGGGAGGTCCTGGCCCAGCCGGCCCATCTCATTGTCCTATGCACTTTTTTGCCTGCCCCCAATTCTCCTCAATAAAGTGGTTTTGCCCCCTACAAAATAAAATGAAATGAAATAAAATAAAAATAACAGGGAGGGGGTCAGGGAAGAGTTTGTGAAACCTTTGGGCCACATATCAATACCAAATTAGATTTGTTTTCTGTTAAAATAATTTTTCTAAAATAACTTACATAAAAATAAATTCTTAAAGCCCTCAAAAAGAGACTGAGCTGCTCTTTAACCTCCGCATAATCTGCTCAGATAGCACAGATTCCACATCTCATCAGAGTAATTTTCTTTGCTTCTTTTTGACACTGTGCCCTTATTATTAAAATAAAAAAACCAAATAAGAAAACAAAATCCAAAGTTTTCCACTTGTGAAATATCTAAGTTTTCTTAAAATTATTCTGCCTTCTTCTAGAATTATTTTTAAATATTTTATTTCATTTTGATTAAACAGAAAACTATTATTTTCAGGCACCTAAGATCTTATCTTAATCAAGTGATTAAATTTTCTCTGAAAACTCCTGATTTTGCTTTTCACACAATTGGATCCTAAATTTAGACAAAATAAGATAAAAATTTCAGAATGTTTTACACTAAAACTATCTTTAAGATTTCCCTGAGGGCCCCTGGAAAATCACAAATTTTAGTAGAAGCATACCTTGGGAGATATTGTAGGTTCCAGATCAGCACAATAAAACAAATAATTGCAATACTTTGAGTCATGCAAACTTTTTGGTTTCTCAGTGCAATAAAAATTATGTTTATACTATATTGTAGACTATTATATGTGCAATAGCATTGTCTAAAAAATGTATGTATCTTAATTAAAAAATACTTTATTGCTACAAAAATGCTAACAATCATCTGAACCTTCAGTAAGTCACAATCTTTCTGCTGGTGGAGGGTCTTGCTTTGATGTTGATGGCTGCTGACTGACCAGGTTGGTGATTGCTGAAGGCTGGGGTAGCTGTGGCAATTTCTTAAAATAAGACAGCAATGAAGTTTGCTACATTGATTAACTCTTTCTTTCATGAAAGATTTATCTGTAGTGTGTAAAGCTGTTTGATAGCATTTTGCCCAGTGTAGAACTTCCTTCAAAATTGAAAGTCAGTCTTCTCAAACCCTGCTGCTGCTTTGTCAACTAAGTGTATGTAATATTTGACATCCTTTCCTGTCATTTCAGCACTGTTCAAGCAGATTTCATCTCAAGAAACCACTTTCTTTGCTCATCCACAGAAGCAACTCCTCAGCCCTTCAAATTTTATCTTGAGATTGCAGCAATTCAGTCATATCTTCAGGCTCCACTTCCATTTCTCTTGCTATAATATTTCCACCACATCTGCAGTGACTTTCTCCACTAAAGTCTTGAACCCTTCAAAGTCATCCATAAAGTTGGAATCAACTTCCTCCAAATTCCCGTCAATGTTAATATTTTGACCTCCCCTCATGAATCACAAATATTCTTAATGGCATCTATTATAGAATAGTGAATGCTTTCCAAAATGTATTCAATTTACTTTGCCCACATCCATGAGAGAAATTACTATCTATGGCAGCTATAGCCTTAAAAATGTATTTCTTAAATAGTAAGACTTGAAAGTCTTGATCCATGGGCTGCAGAATGGATGTTGTGTTAGCAGGCATGAAAACAATATTAATCTCCCTGTACGTCTCCATCAGAGCTCTTGGGTGTCCAGATGCATTGTCAATGAGGTGATATTTGGAAAGGAATCTTGTTTTCTAAGAAGTAGGTCTCAACAGTGGGTTTACAATATTCAGTAATCTGTGCTGTAAACAGATGTGCTCTCACCCAGGCTTTGTTTTTACCATGAATAGAGCACAGGCAGAGTAGAGTCAGCATAATTCCTAAGGGCCATAAGATTTTTGGAATGGTAAATGAGCATTGGCTTCATCTTCAAGCTACATTAGCCCTCAACAAGAGTTAGCCTGTCCTTTCAAGCTTTGAAGCCAGGCACTGACTTCTTTCTAACTCTGAAAGTCCTAGATGACATCTCATTCCAATATAAGGTGTTTTGTCTACAATGAATATTTGTTTAGTGTAGATCTTCATCAACGGTCTTAGCTAGATCTTCTGGAAAACTTGCTGCAGCTTCTCCATCAGCACTTGCTGCTTTACTTTGCACTTTTATGGTATGAAAACAGCTTCTTTCCTTCATGTACCAACCTCTACTAGCTTCCAACTTTTCTTCTGCAGCTTTCTTACTTCTCTCAGCCTTCACAGAATTAGAGTTAGGGGCTTGCTCTGGGTTTGGCTTTGGCTTAAGGAAATGTTGTGGCTGGTTTGATCTTCTATTTGAACTGCTAAAACTTTCTCCATATCTGCAATAAGGCTGTTTTGCTCTCTTATCATTCATATGTTCACTGGAGTAGCACTTTTAAACCCTTCAAGAACTCTTCCTTTGCATTCATGATTTGGCTGTTTGGCACAGAGGCCTGGTTTCAGCCCATCTTCGCTTTTGACATGCCTTCCTCACTAAACTTGATCATTTCTAGCTTTTGGTTTACAGTGAGACATGTGACTCATTTTTTCACTTGAACGCTTAGCAGTCATTATAGGATTAATTGATCTAACTTCAATAATTTTGTGTCTCAGGGAAGCCCAAGGAAAGGGATTAAGACAAGAGAATGGCTGGTTATTGGATCAATCAGAACACACACATATGAATTAAGTTCACTGTCTTATATGGCCTTAGTTTGTGGCACCCCCGAACAATTACAATAGCAACAAAAAGATCACTGATCACAGATCTCTGTAAGAGAAATAATGAGAAAGAAAAAATTTGAAATACTGTGAGAATAACCAAAATGTGACACAGAGACATGAGTACATGTTGCTGAAAAAATGGTGTCAATAAACTCATTGGATGCAGGGTTACCAGAAACCTTCAATTTGTATAAAATGCATTATCTGCAAAGAATAAAGCGAAGCACAATAAAACACAGTATGCCTATGCTTTATTAGTAAACATATATTTCAAATGAAATCACAATTTATAGCAATACGTTTTTTTCAACATCAAAACTCCTAAAGATTCAGAAAATCTCACACTTATTACAGTCCGGTCGTGGCCAGAAGACACAGCTTACCTAGAAGTTATACATTAAATGGTGTATTTTACTTAGAGACTAAATTAAAAAGTGAAGATTGAGCCATGAGTACAGAGGACAATATAAAAAGAGATATAATCATAGGCTATTTGAATCGAATTGGATCTTGCAGATAATTTAATTAACTTTTTGGGGACTTTACAGATGAGGAAAATGAAGATCTAAAAGATGAAGTAAACTTGCTGGGATTCCTCTACTTCCTTTCTGTCAAGAATGAAAGTCAAACTCTGATTTTCCAACTCCAAGTCCAGTCCTTTTTATTATGCTGTGCTGCCAACATGTCTAATTAGGTAGAAAGGTACTTTATTGAATCCTTTCCACCATTCTCTTTTCAAACAGAAAGAGTAAGCAATAGGTGGTGAATGTATTAAATGCAAGGTACTATAGGGTGTCCCAAAAGTCTCTTTTGGAGACTACAAAGGAAAAATTTTGTAATGAATATTTTGTACATAAAAGTACATCTAGGCCGGGCGCGGTGGCTCACACCTGTAATCCTAGCACTCTGGGAGGC
>VBSM01000361.1:36640629-36656074 GCA_008086735.1 Cheirogaleus medius
GGCCTCCCAGAGAGCTAGGATTACAGGCGTGAGCCACCGCGCCCGGCCAGAACATTCTATATTCATATAGAAAATGTCTGGAATAAAACACACCAGACTATTAAAAGTGTCTTCTTTTTAGAAGGAGTTTTTTGTTTTTGCTTTACATATTTGTCATGTATGCTGTCACTTTTTGGTAATAAACACCACTGACTTCTACACAAAAAAGAAAACAAGTAATTTTAACCTAATTATACTACTGTTAGTCAAAGGACATGTAAAAATGAAAAGTTAATTGACAGCCCACTTATGAGATATAAAAACATAAAAACATGGTGAGTGTGATACTTTACCAAGAAACCTGAGAATTATTTTTCTGAACACTTAATTGATAATGCTAAAATAAATTCTGGTGCTTTTTATTTTATTTCTGAAAGTAATGAGAAATCCAAAGAAAATTTCTGAGAATATAATTCAACAGGTGGCCTGAATCAAAATAAAAAACATTTAGAAAATCTTATTGACTTGTGAACAGAAACACAATTATATGGAATAAAAAATACATAATTGTGGACATAGAAGCATACAGAAAAAGTTCTGTACATTTCAAATAGATTCATGAGCTCATTCTAATAACAGAATCAAAGACACCTTCAGTGTATCATATAGAAAAGTGTGTGTAAAATAAGCCATTATGTTAATACCAGGAGGGCAAAGTGATGACAGCAGTTTAACAAGAGACTTAACTAGAAGACTCAGAGAGGAAAAACACAAACTCTAAGAAGTCTAAAAACTGAGTAAATGAGGAAGCAAAATAGCTTTAAACAGTGAAATATACATGAAAGTGTCACTGTACTGAAGAAGAATATAACTCAGGTTTATAACCGAGTTATTATCAGATTGGAAAATAGTCGATTTCTAATAAATATATGTACTATGTTCTAAAAGTTTCTTTCCCTAAATTGATTACAAAGCTGTGTCAATGCCAAACAAGCCTATTTAAAATATACTGTATGTACTGTGATGTTTCTTGACTAATGATGGGGTTACATCCTGATTAATTCATCATAAGTTGAAAGTATGTAAGTTGAAAATGTATATAATGTATGTAATACACTTAACTTACCGAACATCATAATTAAACACGCTCAGAACACTTAAATTAGCCTAGAGTTGGGCAAAATCATCTAGCAACACAGTACACTACAGAGTATCAGTTTATCCTTGTAAACGTGTGGCTGAATGGGAGCTACTGGAAGCTGTGGCTTACTCCTGCTGCCTAGTATCACAAAAGAGCACATTACTTGCCCAGGAAAAAATCAAAATTCAAAATACAGTTTCTCCTGATGCTTATCCCTTTTGCATCACAGTAAAGTCAAAAAATCGTTGAGTCATCGTAAGTCAGAGACTGTAGGTATAGTACACCTTTGGAACTGTCATATTGAATAGTGTATCTGTGAAATGTTTACAACAATTTGGGAGATGCCAGCAGCTTATCTTTCTAGCTATAGTCCAACAACCAGTGTATACGGTTCTTTCTCTCCTCCTCATTCTCCCATGTCTTGTTCTAACTAGGCTTAACTCCTAATCTTCAGCAATTTAGGGATTAGGGAGAAAAATGAATGTAGTTAAGAATTTCTTCTGTTTTTTTTCTCTCTTAAACTTCTAACACGTGGTACTGAAAAAGACTTAAAGATGTATACTTTGAAGGCTGGAAGGCATATACCATAGGGGATTTCCTTCTCATCTCTATGCTTTTGACAAATATCAATGAAGCAACACCAAGTACACCTAACAAGATCAGAAAAATCTTCAGAACCTAAAGTCTAATTTCGTAGTTTTCTTTATTCCAGTGGTTCTCAATCAGGGATGATTCTACTCCCCAGGACACATTTGGCAATGTCTAAATATATTTTTGTTTTTTACAACTAGCGGCTGGGCTATTACAGGCATCTAGTGGGTAGAGAGGCATAGGATAGCCTCTAACAATGAAGAACTTTCCTGTCCCTAATGTCAGTAATGCTGCTAATACTGCTGCTGAGAAACCCTGTGCTAGTCAATAAGGAGTAACAAATGGTGTTTTTAATGCCAGGTATATAATAAAAAGAACCAAAGGCACATTTTATATGAAACATATCTGAGTATAAAATATGAATAAAACTTTCCTATGTTAAAATGAAAAGTAATGGAAAGGACTGTAGTAATATAAAACTGGTCACAAAAAGAAAGTTTTAATGCAATGTTACATGAATTAAAATGCTGTTTGCCTGCTAAGCAAAAGTCATATGAGAAAAATCCAAGCTAAAAACGTGATTGTATTATGTGAAAACTATAGAGTTATACACACTTTTTGACAAAACATTTTAGGCAATAAACCTACAAAGCTTGTCTAGGATTAAGAACTCAATGTTCATCAAAATTAACTAGAAAATGCAACTTAACTGAAATTATGTCTGGGTTGTTTAACTCTTGTCTGTTTCACACTAAACTACAACTATGAAACATTATCTAAATCTTTTCTAATTTCATTTTTCATAAGTACTGATAAGCTGAATATAAACAAAATAAAAATGAAATACACATTTTTGCTATTATGTAAGAAAAATCCATAAAGAAACAAGTATTTAACATTATCTAGGAGAAAATTAAACACTTTGTCTTGCTTTATAAAATACAATATGAGGACAGTGAGCATCAAATCATACCAGCATCTAGGAAAAACTGTATCCAGGAATTGTATTCCAAGTACAGTCCATAGACTAGCAGTATCGGCATTACTGGGAACTTGTTAGAAAAGCAGAATCTCAGGTCCTGCACCAAACCTACTGAATCAGATTCTATATTTTATCACAATCCCCAAGGGATTCATATGTGCATTTGTATACACATAAAGTTGAGAAACACTGCTATAGGAGATCACTAAACAGGTGAAAGGATCACTTAGCTTTCCTTTGGTAGTAGCTATATCAAATGGTCTCACCTGTAAAACCTGTTTTCCAGTCTTTGTTTAATTGTACTTAGATCCGTTGGATATGCCACTACAGTGCAATACATGGGATAGGCTTGCAGATCCACAGGGGCCACAAATGCTGAGGCAATATCTAAAATAAATAAATAAGTTTATAAATTTACTTTTGTATGCTTAAAATAATACAAGGATAATTCTGCTTTAATTTGGACTTAATAAGTCCTAATCTATATAACTATTAGTCTGCCACTGTCTTTTCATAGAAAATACATATAGTTTAGCTGACATAAAGTCTCATTTTTTTATTATGTCTACATTTACATCACAGAATTCTAGGGATATTTTTAATTCACAGATTCACTAGGAGAAAGAAATGACAGACAACATATAAATATGACCTATTAAGTACACATGCACTTCCATAATTGATAGCTGGCCACTCCTCAATCTGTACATTATCATGTTTTTGACACAGCCATTCTACCACCAATAACACTGTAACACTGCATTCAGATGTAACCTTTAACTTTCTCTAAACTTATCGTCTCATTTCAGCTTCACATTATTCACTGATGCATCAGGCAAGTAAAGAGGAGGAAACAGATCCAGAACTTTGTGATTCAGTATCACTGACCTAATGGTACACATTAAACTGGTAGAGCAAAAACTAGAATTAAGATCAGTTTCAATTTTTTTGCTTATTCACATATAAAGCTAATTCATATCTTAAAAATATTATTAATATTAAGGTAGTATTTATAGGGTTATTTTTATACAGTATTGCCATTTTATAAAAGACTTCAGATTTGAATATTCTCCAACCTGGGTCTCCTGTATCTTCAGCTCTTTTTATTCATGTTAATTTCTCCCTAGACTCTTTGAAGCTGATTCTTTAACTGACAGAGTGGGTCCAGATAATCAAGTTTCATTATTATTATTTTTTTCAAATGAGGCAAAGCAATTCATATACCCTTTTCTTTCCCTTTAAAAAGATTCTCTTGTGTATGTGCATGTAAAGTTGGGCAAACCTGGTACACTTATCCACATCATTATAACTCAGCTTTCAAACCCCCTTCTCCAATTCATATCATATCAGCTTGAATATGTAAAAGGTTTTAAAATTGGATTGTAGAGGACCTAGGTTTTTTTAGATATACCTCTGGCATTTCTAGGAGGCCCTCACTCTGAAATTCAGCTAGAGTATTAGTCCATTTACTACTGTTTTTTAAATAGTTAAGTCCTGTGTAAGACCTCATTTAAAAAAAGATTCCACTTAAAAATGTTTGAAAACTGCTGACTTATGATATTGTGGGGAAATAATCTTATTTGAATAATAGTATTTTTCTTTTACTTTGCTTTCTGCCAGCTTTTTCCATACTTATGTGTTGTCGTTATTTACCTAGTGTCATCAACTGGTTTATTCCTGCAACAATTCTTTCACATTCTTCATCCCTGGGATTGGTACCCCATTCTCCATCAAGAGGTTTATAGATTAACGATCTACATTCAACATCAGTTAAAGGAACACTGGTACCTAGTTCTTCAGGAAATACAGCTGAAATACACAGAGAAGCAGATCAGTGAAAATATATGGTAACTTATTAATATTTAGGTTACCTTTAGATAGCAGAATTAATATTGTCACAAAATTAAAGTATATTTTGTAAAGTTATGATACATATATTTATTTTCACAAAGAAAGTATGTTTCAAAGGTAATACAATTTATATTTTTCAAAAAGACATTAAATTTATAAATAAGTCTCTGGATAATCATATCTGAAAACTTTGCTCTATAATTAAGTTACAAGTGGAGAAATAATTTCTATAAAATGATGCATATTTCAAAGTTTTCTGAGTCATTTTATAAACTAATTACCATGTTTACTTTCATAACACACACACAAGGTGAAACTGAACTAAAGTGGTATTTTTCAGGAATACTTCAATCAAAGCCTCAATTTCTGAAGTCAAGAACAGAGAGAATTATGAACACTGACAATGATTCCTAAGCTTGTTGCTCTTAAATGGTGAAGGATGCTTTCTGCATGCCTGAATCTTTAACATTTTAGGTAACAGCATCATTAGACAGTGATGGTGACAAAAAACTACAAATGTGCTAGATAATTTTTCCTTTGGATTACACTTCGTCAGAGAAATTGGACTACATGTCATCAGAGAAACTGGGAAATATGCCACTGCTTGTATACAATCAAAATTCTTCCTCCTTATAAATTGTAACTAAAATTATACAGGTGCATATGAATGTGTATAGGAAAAAGAACAACAAAAATACACACTCCTCAGATATATGTAGGTAGGAAACAAAATACTAAATTAGTATCACTTATTCATTTTAAAAAATACCCAAGACATTAAACTTATCAACTTCATTTCTCTCATATTCATAACAGTCCAACATGACTTCAAATTCAAATTTTCACAAAGGGGAGAAACAAAATCAGAAGATAAGCCATGTAACATAGTTACAAGTAGATTAAGGTATTTTGTACTTTTAAACAGCTCTAGTCTAGCAGTGAGATGAAAAAATACATTACTGGCACTAAATTTTCAAAGTGATAATTTCTGCAAATAAGTAAACTTAGCTTATGAGCATGATCAAGGATTATTTTCTCATTTCTAAGGTCTACCAGATTGGGCTACTTTCTTCAACAGTTACCTTTTCTCTGACTTTTTAGATTAAATAACTACTTAGCAATTACACTTGTAAGTGATTATTTCTACTATGTTACAAATAAGATATTTTTCTTTTTTAAAAAAATCTTTATTTTTCTCTGCTAGCAAATGTAACACTATTTTAAAAAATCAAAAATATACAATATGTAAAAGATAAATTCATAAACTTTCTGTAATCCTATCCTCCATAAATAATCATTATTAATAATCTAGAATATATCCTTTTTAAGCTTATCCAATTGTGTGTTATGTGTGTATTTTTTGAAAATTGAAACAAAAATGGGCAATGGAGTAGAAAGAAAACGTAAACTCCAAGCTTCAGCCACACTGACCTTTCAGTGTCAGGAAAATGTCATAATCAATGCCTACGGCTAATTTCCAAATCCTGAGTGTATCAGGCCATATCCAACCAAGATGACAGCTGTTATCATTATCAATTATAACTACCTCTTCACTGAACTCTTACATGTATCAGGCTCTATAATAAGCACCTTAGACACATGTCATTTAATCATCAAAATAGCTCTTAAAGTGAAGGTTTAGACAATTTCAAAGGATGAATCCTCAAAATCTGAGGTTGTGAGACTTTATGGAACTTGCCACGATCACAGAGTAAATGACAAAGCCTAACTATCAATCTATGCCCATCTCACTCAAAAACCTGACCTCTTAACTATTATGTTATACTCTCTTCTGCTAAAGTTACAGAAATATCTTTGCTCCTCAAATGAACTTTCTAGGGGTGAATAAGTAACAAAACACTTTTATATTTTGCTGTAATAAATTCATTTCAATCTTCTCTGTTGTCTATAAATTTCAAGTAGGCAAGGATTACATCTATCTTATTGACTGCTGAGTCTCCCATATGTCCAGGGTCGGTATCAGGTGTACAATTAGTATTTGCTAAATGAGTATTTTTGTTTGATCCTCACAACAACCATTTGTGGTAGTAAGCTGGCAAATCAGATTTCTTAAGAAATTAATTCCATAATACAGACACAAAAATAGCCTTACACTTACCATTATTAGGTATAAGTTCCATATCCCAAGGACTCATCTTTTCTGTATCTCCATTGTCCCAGCTTAAAGGAAGGAAAATCTTTACATTAAAAAATCTAAATATTGTATTGTAATTTTTATAAAACCAATTATAAAAATACTTGCTTTAGTGTTTAAAGAAGTATCTTTATCCCTTTATTAATAGATAGGAAAAAGATTCAAAGCAAGCCTGGCTGAACTAAAATATAACAAATATTTCCTTACCAAACATTATAGCACTGAAACAAACTATCAGGGTACTCAGGTTGAAGAGGTTCCTGGCTTTCAATTGTTCCAAACCACCAGGCATCATCTATAACTGATCTGAAACGGTCACCTAGAAAAGAACAAAAGCCATCTTATTACTCTGAAATGTACTGTTGCTGTTACTGCTTTTTCCTAAGGTAAACCTTTAAGGAACTGCCTGTATGATTTCAGAAGACACATAAAAAGTGACCCACAGACTCCAAAAATATATAAGTAAAATGAGCAACATTGAGAGAAAAAAAGTATTTTAAGTCAGCCTATGTGAAGTATGACTTACCAGTTTCCAATCCCATTTTTTAGATTTCATTAAGGTATGGAGAAATTTACTTTTGTCTGAAGCACTTTTACCAATCTAGTATTTTAAATTCATCATTAGGATTATGCAAAAATTTTTCACTCGAATAAAAATATAATTTTTATAGTCTTTCTTACTTTCTATAGGCAAGTTTCCCCAACCAACAACAATCAAGACTCCAGCCTAAAAACAAAACGACACCAAAAAATCCAACTTGTCTTCCTTCATCTCAATTGCCCCTAAATTGTAATATATACACATTCACTCTCCCTTTCCTATAAAAGCACACAAAAAAGAAACAAAAACTAATCTTTGTAAAACAGAGACCACTCCTTTGTCTAATTCCTTATGCAACTGCTATCATATTATACTTACTGCTCTTCCCAAAGACCCTAATAAGCTACAAATGCTATAGTCTTTTCCCATCTAAATCTTCTCAGCTTCCTTCTGTGTCATATGAAAATTCAGGCCACTCATTTCCTTTGTGTAATGCTTTCCCTTCCTTGGCTTTCAGAGTATTAATTATTGAGTTTTCTCCTGGCTGGCATAAGCTAGAGTCTGAAAGACTTAGGTTCAAATAACAGATCTGTGTGACTCTGAACACATTAATTAGCTACTTTTGAATTTCATTTTCCTCATCTATAAAAAAGAAATGGTGATGTCTACTTCATGGTAGTTTTTGAGTAATTCCTTCTGTAACGGTACTCTTTACATTTTTAACACACAGTTAAGGAAAATGAATCAAGCTGGCAACTAATCCAGATCAGTTTTATTTTCAAACTCATAAAGAAAAAGGTATTTATGTTCTCATTTTTTTACCAAGAAGGATTTATAAATTTACAAAGACATATAGTATTAAATGAATCAAAAATTAGAAAAGCAAAGTAAAAGAAATATAATGATACAAAAGAAAACTGGAGCCAGGAGTAACTTAATAGGACATAATTGCATGTTATTGAGAGAGATATTACTAGATTAAGAGTCTCTAAATTGTTCCTCAGATGTGTATTAGTGACAATGAGCTTAGCCAGAAGTTACTACATAATTTAATAAACAGCATTCTTTACACCACAACTTTACAGTAAAAATGATGAGTTCCACGAACCCATTTCTTATGACCCTACACAAACAGATCATTATGCTAAAGAGGAAGAACTGGACAATGTGTGCCTAACCACAATGAATGGTATTTGTAGAATGGTAACAATGAAGCAAAGAAGAGAATCCACCATTCACAGTAAGCCTTAAAACATTTCTGATAACAGTCTGAAGTAAAAATTATTAATGTAATTTTAAATGGCAGTCTGTGGGTGGATGCATATAACCTCAGATATAAAAGACTAAATTTAGATACTAACTTTAAAAGGAATATTAATGTACAAATACAGGAAAAAAATGAGAAAATTATGATGTTCATTAATTTGAATTTCTCTTTGATTTGTCCAATGCTTGCTGTATTTCTTTGTGTAGGTTATGAGCTTACTTCTGGAATATTCCTGGATTCTGATCTCTAATATTTGTTTTGACATTTACTGGCAGAGATGTGTCCTTTAAAAAGTAAAATTCACCTTATCAAGTAATGCTGAGGTCCCCAACCTCCAGGCCGCAGAGCTCTGCCACCCCCACCCCTAACTCTGTGGAAAAATTGTCTTCCATAAAACTTAGGAAGAAGGGGGCCCACATATGCAGTGGGTGAGCTAGGGTATTTACAGCTGCTCCCTCATTGCTAGATCACCTCCTGAGCTCCACCTCATGCCCCCCACCCAACCCTGCGCAATCTGTGGAAAACTTGTCTTCCATGAAACCAATCCCTGGTGCCAAAAAAGGTTGGGGACCACTGGTAATGCTTTGTGAATAATTTTTAAAAAATCGAAAGTTCTAAAGGCTTATAACCAATACCAAGAAAAAATATTTTCATCTATTTTAACTGTTTCTTCCTGATTTACAGATTTCTAAATGAGTGTATAGGTATTTCTTCACTCATCAATTTTTGACATTAAGTATTACAGTTGGCCCTTGAATACCATGGGTTTGAACTCGCTGTGTCCACTTATATGATTTTTTCAATAAGCACAGTTGGCCCTCAGTAGTGGTAGGTTCTCCATCAGCAACCAAAGAAGATCGAAAATACAGTACTGGTGAGGTGTGAAATCCACATTGGGGGTGAGGGGAGGAAATCAAGGGTTCTGCAGACCCCACTGTAGGTCTTGAGTATGCAAGGGCTTTGGAATCTTCAGGGAATCCTGGAACCAACCTCCCATGGATACAGAGGAACAACTGTAATCTCAATACAATTATATATAAAAGGTATACATGCATTATATTTAATCTATATTCAGTTCTTACTATGACTAGGTAAATATTGTTTGCTATTAAGCAAAACAGCATATAATTCTTTTCTTGTATAATTTTGTTTTTCTTAAAACAATTGTTTCATTTTTTATGCTCAGTTTTCTCTGGATATGTTTCCTTTAATCAGCTAAAATCACAAAAAGAAAATCTAATGCTCTTTAAGCTCATAGAAATTCTAATCCTGATTTTCCCCCTCTATTCCTCAAGTTATCTTAACGCCACTTACTCATAACCAAGTCTTTTAAATAACACTACTTTGGATATTTACTCAGGTGTTAAGATGAGCAGTTATTTTTTGGTTTCATATTTTTATCTTTCCACTCCCATTTAATAGCTCAAGCTGTAAAAAACATGCTTTGACAGAATTTTCCACTAAGTGAAATTTGTTAGATATTTTATGAGTTCCACTTTTTTTTTCTTGAAGATTTCTCTCTTGGAGGACAATATCTTCTGTACTGCTTATTTTCTTTTTTTTTGAGACAGAGTCTCACTCTGTTGCCCTGGGTAGAGTGCCGTGGCGTCAGCCTCGCTCACAGCAACCTCAAACTCCTGGGCTCAGGCGATCCTTCTGCCTCAGCCTCCCAAGTAGCTGGGACTACAGGCATGCGCCACCATGCCCGGCTAATTTTTTTTTTCTATATTTTAGTTGGCCAATTAATTTCTTTCTATTTTTTAGTAGAGATGGGGTCTCGCTCTTGCTCAGGCTGGTTTCGAACTCCTGAGCTCAAATGATCCGCCCACCTCGGCCTCCCAGAGTGCTAGGATTACAGGCATGAGCCACTGCGCCCGGCCCCTGCACTGTTTATTTTCTAGACTTGATAGACAGCTGTTATTCTGAGACTTCTGTTGACTATTAACCTGGGAATTCCTTTTGCTTTTCTTACTCTAGGCTCCCTGTTTCCTGAGGGAATTCAATACTTTTCTCTTTCTTGGTTTACTCCCTTATTTGATGAAACATCTTTCAAAGCTTCCAGGGAAATGGAGTACATGGTATACAAATTTTCTCTATCTAACTCTCATGACTATAATTTTGATAACTTTCATTTTCCTAATTTCTCTTTACAAAGCACATATATAAATTTCTAAATTTCCGAAGACCAACCAAGAAAAGACAAGTCACCATGCCAATCCCTTCCAATAGCACTGGAAGAGAGATAATAGACTGTTGTATCAACTGACGTGCTTTCTCAAACCACATAGGCCACATAGACTATGCTGCAGTCCAAGATGACAAACACTGACCCTGTTTGAAATTTTTAAGATAAGTAATCTAATAAATAGTACATCCATCTGTATATCAATTAATGTACCTTAAATGCCTGAGGATTTTTAGAGTTTTAAAGTTTCTTTGAGAATTATTTACAATATTAATTTTCAGGTTATAATAAGGTTAACCAGTCAAGGAAAAATGTCAGTTTAGTTTTAGTGCCAGTCTAAATTTACACAATAAGTTAAGGTTTCTTTTGGCTCTGTATTTGAATTTTGTTATTAATGTGTTTGGATAAAAATTTAATTCACGGCTGGGCGCAGTGGCTCACGCCTGTAATCCTAGCACTCTAGGAGGCCGAGGCGAGCAGATTGTTTGAGCTCAGGAGTTCAACACCAACCTGACCCTGAGAGCGAGACCCTGTCTCTACTAAAAAAAAATAGAAAGAAATTAGCTGGACAACTAAAAATATATATAAAAAATTAGCCAGGCATGGTGGCACATGCCTGTAGTCCCAGCTACTCAGGAGGCTGAGGCAGAAGGATTGCTTGAGCCCAAGAGTTTGAGGTTGCTGTGAACTAGGCTGATGCCACAGCACTCTAGCCAGGGCAACAGAGTGAGACTCTGTCTCAAAAAAAAAAAAAAAATTTAATTCACCATGTAAAATAGCTAAAAGGAAAAGTTATAAATAATTTAACAATAGTTACCAAATGTAATAAAGAAAATATGTGGAATGTCAACATCAACCAGATTAAAATATTTTCATTCTTAGAACTTAACCTCTGACACAGTATCTTTGCTATCAACATTCCTACAAATTGGAAAATTTCTCTAATTATCTCTTTCTAAATTATGAAAAACAGTAAACTGATTAGGAAAAAAGACATATTAAATACCTATGGCTTCTAAATAAATTACCCACCTATATTCCACCGCCTATATTTTGCGTCGTCAAATTGTTGTCTCAAGACTAGGAAATCTATAACGTCAGGCATATCATGGTATCTAATTACAAATAGAAACAAACTGATTAGGTCACATACCTAAAAATATCTAAAAGATGTTCAAATTTATCTGAATCTTGAAAAACAATCTACAATACTAAGAAACCATTGCCTCTTTCAACAGTCCTTACTTCATGGTAAATGATCCACCAGTCAGTTTACCAGTATCAGGATCTAGAAAAGCAAGTTTAAGGCAGCAAAGAGTAGGCAATCCCACTTCATACTTTATGCCAACAATTTTCATAAGTTCTTGTTCCTGAGAAAGATAAATTTAAAAAAATCTTTACAAAATAAACCACAAAAACAGATTGCTAAACATAGTTCAGAAAACACTTCTTGGTTTTAATCTTAATCTGGATGGTGATGACTATTTATATGTAAAAATCATTGTGCTCTGAATTTAAGATTTATGCACTTTATAGGAAGTAAGTTACACTGCAATTTTTAAAAAGGCAAAAAGAAAAATAAGAAAAATTTTACCGAAATGAGAGTTTTCCAACATAATTCCAAAGGTAATCTTGAACAACTGCTGATAAATGTACACTCATTAAATTGACTAATATGAACTTTACATTAGATTTTAATGTTATCTAATTTTCACTACAACTAAATTTTGTACCCAACCTGTAAACTGTATTGAAGTATATAAATTCACTCAATCTTGTGTTTCTCTAACTCAAAATTAAATGCTTCTACTCTCCAGGATGGCTTTAATCAAACAAAGTATCTGCGCAATACGTTTTTTATAGTTAAAATAGTAACCCTTGATACAATTTTCTCCATAATCCATAACTGCAACTTTTGGGCTATTAAATAATAAATCAACGCCATACCCGTAGTTCCATTTTATGCCATGGTTGTTTTTTGGGATTGATACTATAAATTTTATTTTTTCGGGCCATTTCAACATAGGCTTCATGCCCTTGTCGGAAATAGTAAACCTAAAAAGTAAACAAAATCACAATTTTAAAACCTGGATGTGTTCCTTTAACCCTAGATACAAAGTATCCACTAAAACTGCATTAGAGAATCTAATACCCTTTGAGCTAACAGAAATTCTAACATTGATTTTTTCTTTTTTTCCCCCCTCCACTCCTCAAGTTGTCCTAATAACACTTAATTACAAAGTGTCCTATATATACAACAACATTACTTTGGGTATATACTTAAAAGTTAGTAAACAGATGAACAGTTATTTTTTGGTTTTATCATTCTATTTCTGGATACAAAATAAGTTAGTCTATGTCGCATGATAATGTCTATTGTAACTAGAAGTCATAAGTTCACCTACTTTTGTTCTTACTTTTTTTGGTTTGTACATATGCAAACATTTAAAATGAAAAATGTATTTTCACATACGTTTTGTCTTACTCAATCTTTACACAAATCCTAGTAAGTCAGCACTGCATTTATATTTATCTTCATTTCATGAAGATCATATTTAAGTGACTCTCCTGACTACTGTCTTATAGAACTAGTACTTGAACACAATAGTCTGAAACTAAATATTCTTCCCATTACAAAGAAAGAAAGAAAGAGAGAGAGAGAGAAGAGGAGAGGAGAGGAGAGGGGAGGGGAGGGGAGGGGAGGGGAGGGGAGGGGAGGGAGAGAGGGGAGAGAGGAGAGGGGAGAGGGAGAGGGAAAGAGGGAAAGAGGGAAAGAGAGAGAGAGAGAGAGAAAGAAAGAAAGAAAAGAAAAGAAAAGAAAAGAAAAGAAAAGAAAAGAAAAGAAAAGAAAAAAACCAAAGAACTTGTTTAAAAATGCGATTAAGATCTTAGTGACATTTGGGGATATCTAATGTCCTCCATACTTTCATTCTATTCATTAATATCATTATTGCTCCAGTTGCCTGGAACTTAGAATGAAGGAATGCTGCTGAATAATGAGGACTTATCTGTTCAAGCACCAGTGACTAAACACACAACTTAAACATTTTGAAAAGAAATCATTCAACAAGGAATATAAACTTTCTGGCCATTTTGAAATAATATATTAAATATAATTTAGTCTCTTCTTAATGATACAGTATCTGTTAGGATCTATCATCGTACAATACTACAACAATGTGGTAATGCTCTGTGTTCTTCAAGTCTCCTGAAGCAAATAAGGTCTCTAAATGAATTCTTTCAGACTGCTCTTTAGAGTTATTCTAACATTAAAAAGTTTTTGTTTTGTTTTTTTTAATGTCAATTACCACTTTATACTAAAGTCTCTATTGTAACTCTGAATTTTTTGCAAAATTTGTGTATAAAGGAGACATAAGCCTTAAGTAATTGAGAAACTGTGATCTAAGTTCTCACATTTTCACTCTAAATTCAGTAAGTACATATTCTAAAATAATGGTGCCATTCTCATTTTCTAGAAAATTAAATATTTCTCATTTTAAGATTACAGATTTTTTAAGAGCTAAAAAATAACATTGTGGGTAAATGAAACACTTTTTTTGAAATAAAATTAAATGAAAATAAAGTGATAAATTTCATTTTTTCCTTTAACATGCTGTATATGAAACATTACTAAAAAATGAATATATTTTAACTTAGAAAGAAAAAGAAAACTGGCAATAAATTCTCTTATTAAAAAAACACATAACAGGTCTTAAAATGCCAACATAATTTTCACATCTAGAATGGGATGCTTTATGAAAATGCTGCAATTTTCTAGAATTCTGTTTCAAGAGCTATAAAAAATGTTTAAAGTTATTTGATAAAAAAACATAGGATAATTTGAAAGTTTAAAAGTACCTCATCACCCATTTGTGGCACAAATGGACATCTTCGGGGAATAGTATCTGTAATCCATGTTGAAGGCAACCATTCCTCTAATGTCAAACCATTTTCAGCTAGTTCTCCCACAGCCAATCTCTAAGAAAGTTTAGAACATTGTAAAGTAATATTATAATAAAATCTATTATATACACTAACTACAGAAGTAGTTAAAAAAAATAAAGAGGAAGAGGACCTTTATACAAAAATATATATATTCAGCCCTCTGTATCCATGGATTCAACCAACTGTGGATCGAAAATATTTGGGGAAAAAAAAATTCCACAAAGTTTCAAAATGCAAAACTTGAATTTGCTGCACACTGAGTACTACATTAAATTCACACAAATGAAACGATATGTAGGCATTGTATTAGGTATTATAAATAATCTAGAGACGGTTTAAAGTATATGGGAAGATCCCAAAATTCCTATGTTGAAGCCCTAACTCCCAAAGTGACTCTATTTTAGCCTGTGAGAAGATGACAAAGGTTAAATGTGGTATGTGAGGACACAGTGAGAAGACAGCCATCTACCTGCCAGGAAGAGAGCCCTCACCAGAAATCAAACCCTGCCAGACACTGATTTTGGACTTTCTAGCTTGCAGAACTGTGAGAAAATTAATTTCTGTTGTTTAAGCTAACCAAACAAACAAAGCATGTAAGAGGATGTGGTAGGTTATATGCAAATACTATGCCATTTTATATATAAGGGACTTGGGCATCCACGGATTTTGACATCTGTGGGGGTCATGGAACCAGTCCTCCATGGATACTGAGAGAAGAGATGGCTATATTTAAGCATTAAAAACCTTACCCTGATTTTCCATCTGTTTAAATCATTTCCAATTTCTTTTTTTAGTGTTTCGTAGTTCT
>VBSM01000361.1:36662272-36704287 GCA_008086735.1 Cheirogaleus medius
CAAGAGCGAGACCCCGTCTCTACTAAAAATAGAAAGAAAATTAGCTGGACAACTTAAAATAAGTATGGAAAAAATTAGCCGGGCATGGTGGCGCATGCCTGGAGTCCTAGCTACTCAGGAGGCTGAGGTAGGATTGCTTAAGCCCAGGTGTTTGAGGTTACTGTGAGGTAAGCTGATGCCACGGCACTCTAGCCAGGGCAACAGAGTGACACCCTGTCTCAAAAAAATAAATAAATAAAGGGCTTAACATATTCATTATCCCCAAAGGCTACATACACTCTTTCATGCTACTAAGATCTTATAAGGTCAGCCAAGGCCACCAGCTCTGTAACAATGTGAATCACCAATATAAGGAGTTGAAGGAATCCTCACTTGCATGGTCAAATGGAGTGGGGATAATAAGAAAAAGAAAAGTTTATTCCTATTGCTAGAAGAAAATATTATTAGCATTCCATAAATTCCATTATGAGATAGTTAATTCTACAAGAACTCATTACCTTCATAATTTCATGCTTAAATATTTCTCTAAACCAGTAATAAAACTAGTTCGTGATTGACTATTATAAATAACAGCATTCAAAAGATATAATACCAAGTAAAAAAATAAAGTTAACAGTGTCATTTTGCAGATCTAGTTGCAATTACCAAAAAATTTTTTCTATAAAGAAAACACATCAGTAAGAAAATCTCCTAAATTTTAGACAACTACAAAGAATCTTTGAAGAAGAATCAAATTTAAACCCAAACAAACTTTGAAATAAGTTGCTGATAAAAAAAGAATTTTTAGCTTTCAAAAGATTTTACATAACGTTTGGAGAAAAAACATTCATTCTCTTACCTAGAGCTGCCATCACTGTGCCATGCTCTCTCTTCTTCTTCTTCAGACGTTCCACCACTGACAGCAACTACTTCACCTTCCTAAGAGACAATGAATACATATTTTATTGCATAACTTTATAAAATAACATTCTCTAAGCATAGAAAACATCAATGATATCTTATAAATCATGTTGGGATATTTATATTACGTCAGATTTAAATTAGTTGCAAAACACATTTTATACAAAAATGAGAATACTTAAATGTGTATAAAAGTATACTACTATTTAATATTGGATTAAGAGCAAATAGATGATTTATAGTTTTTAAAGCCTCATAGCATATCTTCTAGATTAAATGATATCAAATTCCATATTATCACTTGAAATTAATTGTTACTTCTTAGGCCTTTTTAAAAAATTAAGTTTTCTTTTCTGTAGCTGCTTTGAGAAGCTTTAAATTAGATACATTTATGTTTTAATTATTATTTTTAAAATAGCTCTACCATACAAAAAAGGTCTGGTCTTATTTTATCTAAATGGTAGAGAATTAAAAAATACACAAACACTGCTTCTCTAAAGTAAATATTCATGAGTCAACACAGAATGATATCTGTGAAGGCATTTTCTTCATAAAAGTTGGGTTTTGGTCACAAAATCTTACACATCCTCCTTGCTCAAATAAACTTTATGCTCTAATTAAAATAGCCCCTCACATTTATTAGGCTTTTACTATAAGTCAGAAACTATTCTAAGCATTCTGTATATACCATCCTATTTGGTCTCAACAAAAAACTGTCAATGATAGGGAGAAGTTATTTAAATAAAAGAAACTAAAGCTTTAAGAAATTTGCCCAAGGCAGCATAAGGAATAAGCAACAAGGCTTGATTTGAATTCAGGTCATTTTACTCCAAAGCCTGAATAACTTTCTGCAAGAATGGTGTTACTTGCTAGGCACACTCATATCATTTTTTAAGAGGATAATGGGATATATTCCTTTACTATCTAAATAAAATATTTGGAAGAAAAGGTTTTTCATTTTGATCTCTTAATGAAGAACATGAATTATATGTCTAATCCACAGAATTTTGAAAACTAAGCAAATATGAAAAGATCAAAATCCAATAGTATATTTTATTTAGACAATTTAATCACTGCTTAATATAAATGAAAAAAAAATCAAATCAAATGATATGATTATTCCCACATTTTGTATGTTACTTCCTTAAAGGGAGAGATGAGAAACTGAACTACTTCTACATTCTAATGCAAAATACTGAAGTATAAAATATTTGAGTCAAAAAATCCAGAATTCTTTCCATATTTTTTTTTACTTTAATTAAGTATACTTTAATTAAGTATACTTTAATTAAGTATATTGTACCCAAGGTGATACACTGTTCTCTAGAAACTTATTCTAGAGTTAACATTCTCTAAAAGCATGTTAAAAGCATAAACAAATTAGTTCTGAAGAGACTTGAAGGATTTAGTAACATTTTTCTTTATATAACAGACATTCTTGGAAATACACAAGTTTCTAATAAACTGAATCATATTTTAAATATTTTATAGAAACTTAACATTTAAAAGAATCATTCTATAAATCTTTCAAAAAATAAACAAACATCTCATCAGGCAAATAATTAGTCTACATGCATTTTATGTTTTGTGTGTCTATCTAAATTGTCATATGTCAGGTTTAAGTAATCATTGTATTTTGTCTTTTTGCCAGAATGAATACATTAATTTGAACTGGTCATACTAAGAGTTAAAACCATTGGAGACTAACTTTTAAATTGTCATTAGAATAACCTGTCTGAGTTAATATTGCCCTGTTCACAGAAAATATACTCATATGTCTAACACTGCAAAGTACAACATGGCTTCAAAAGTGTATTGCAGTCAGTATCTAAAATGATTGCATCATCGACCTAAATGTGGAGAAGGGAGATAATGGAGGTTGGAAAAGAAAGGAAAGGAGATGGTTGAAAGTGCTGAATAAGAATGGTTTGTGATCGCAAATTGATTGCCTTTGTTGAAAGAATGCATAATTTAGTAAGGACAATAATATTTATGAAAATACTTATGCATGAGGAATATTAAAAAGTTACACTGAGAAAGCTATAAACTGGTACAGATGTTAAAAACCAAAATTGTCAAATGCCTATCGATTAGTTACACTATGCTAGAGATTCAGTACCATTTAAAAAGCTTGGCTTTAAAATAAAAGGAACCTGCATTTAATCCCTGCTCTACCACTATTATAGTTAGGCGAATGTGTAATCTAAATAGCTTTGAGCCTCAAAACTCTTATGTATATAAAATGAGATTATTTCATATGAATTTGTTTTTTGGATTTGAAATTATGAATATGTGTGCATGCCTAGAAGTAAATGAAAGCTATCAGTATTGTAAGATCTAAAAATGCCATATTTGAGCTACATAATGGATACAAAGAATGAAAGTCATATAAAAAAAAGTAAAAATGAAAACTGATTCATGAATGTGCTAGTATCTTACATCTGAAGAACTAGTGCCATTTTCAGTCTCTTCTAAGGGTCTAGGAGTCTCTTCTAGTGCAGATCTCGTTCGATAATTGTGTTGATTTGTCTGCTGCTTTTTGGATTCTCCAAGATCCAGGAAATGCTCATGAGCATGATTCTGGAAAAAAGTAAAATAAAATTAAATTTATTCACAGTATGCTTAAAGAGCAGGCATTTTAGTTTAAAAGTTAAAATTTTTTTAATTATAAAAAATTCACTCATATTTCATATATTGCTTAAATGAACTAGTGTGCAGTACCAACTCAAATATTTTAGTGTTGCCTCAAATTAAATTACATGATTATGATACGTTGGAATTCACTTGCTGATTAGTTATAAAAACACTTTTTTTCCAATTATGTAATACAGATTTAAGGATTCATAATAAGAGACTAAGTCAAACATTAAATTCTTCTGTACCTACATCAAAACTACAGAATTGATATAAGAAAGAGGGAGCAGGCTGTGAAGCATATGTAATAGGTAGAGAGGCAAACTGGAAACCAAAATCATAAAGCTACACTGCCACTGTGAGGCTAGGACATCACGTGGCTGACTATCTTTCTTCTTCTGGAGATAAATGAACGAAGTCTTCAGCAGATGAGAACACAACCAATAAGAATTCCAAAACTGACAAAGTTCAACATGGTAATGGAGCTAAATTCAACAAACATAGGAATTTAAATCTGAAAAAAAAAATTTAATAAATTAATCTCAAAAGTGAATAAAAGAATCATATCTAAGAAATCTAAGCACAGTCTCTTGTCTTAGGAAAAAACAGGCAATCAAGAAAAGAATCAATGAGAGATCCTTGAAATAAAAAATAACTTAAATCTGGAGGAAAAAAATAACAGCAGATTGACCACATAAATTAAAATGTGTATTAGTGAGCTGGAAGATTAAATAGAGGCTAACCATTAATCAAAGCTTATAAAACAAAAGCAAATTTGAAAAAGCAGCTTTCAGAGCTAAGTAAAAGAAATAAAAGAAAACCTACATTTGGACATAGCATCTCAGTGACGCTTGAGAATATAAAAAATAAAACAAAAACACTAAAGATTGCCTTCAAAGAAACAATGAGACTGTTATCAGACTACTATACAGTAAGCAAAAGGAACACTATATTTAAATTGTTGACAGAAAATAGCTTTAAACTTATACCCTTACTCCTGAAAGTGAAATCAGAGAAATTTTCACATACAAGGACACAGATTATGTCCACATAAATCATCTTAAAAGAATTACTTACAGATTTCTATGAAATCCTTCTATGTAAAAATTTTGGGAAATATGTAAAGGTAGAAAAAGGAAATAATGTTCAACTACATGACTAATTGACTAATCTAGTGTTAAGAGTTTAATGTATCTTATTTCTTTAATTTAACATAAAAATTTCTACCTACTCAAATCCATGCTGTTAAAAATTACTATTTGTTGCATTTTATAAAGCTTTATCCACAATATGATAGCTCTATGAGATAAATTCCAAGTCAAAGAACATAAGCATTTTTAATATTTTGATAAATAATGCAGTGAAAGGGGAAGCTGGTTGTGAACTAACATCTGTTCTTCCCTTCTTCCACAAAAAATAAAATTTTCTTTATCAGGTGTCATGTAACTAAGTTTGGTCAATGGGATATGTGGCACAATGTCGCACAGCAACATCAAAGAATTTTCCTCAGAAGAGTATGTGTGCCCTTTGCACCTTCTTCTTTAGCTGATCCTCCATCTTGCAACCTTAAATGAGGATGCTGACATCTTAAGGCATAAGGTCAAATCCAGGAGGATCCGAAAAATAAAAGAGCTTTAGTTCTTAACACTGAGGGCACCGTACCAGGCCTGGACCTAACTAAGGGTTTTATGTGAACAAAAAATACATTTCCAACTCATTTAAGCCACTGTAATTTTGGGACTAAATCTATTGCCAAAAATCAACTTTATAGGCATTTTTCATGTTAACTTATATTTCCCACCTGCACAGTAAGTACTCCCTGAGTATTATTAAAAGAAAAAAACATTGCAACTGTGGGAAATGAAAGATGGCATCTCACAATTTGTACATCTGTGATTGTCAGTGTTAGCAGCTTGGTAGGTATGCTCTCAAACCTTTCTTCATTCTCATAAAATTTCGAAAACAAAAATGAGGTCATATTATAGGCATTATGGTTCTATCTACTTTTTCACTTAATAGAAGTACATCATGAATATTTTTCCAAGGCAGCAGAGTACATTCTAACTAGTTATTCTTAAAAAGCTGAATAATATTCCATGGGTATGGACTTCATGACATTCTTTCACTAATGGCAACTAAAGGTATTCTAGTTTTTGCTACCAGAGACACTACAAATATGTGCATTCATATGCACACACATAGAGATATATGTATACACATACATATCCATCCTTTCGTTTCTAAAAAAAATTCCTTGAAGTACTACTATTGGATTAAAAGATAACCACATCCTTTTAGTTTTAATAGATCTTAACATATTCCACCCATAAAGTTGGTGGCAAGCAATACAAATTCATCATCATCATATGAGTTTATATATCCACATCCTTGGATTCTAAACAAATGATAAAGAAAAAGGTATGCTTTCTAGTCACCAAGAAGAAGCCAACCAACTAAAAAACAAAAAACCAAAGATTATTTCAGAAAAAAATTTATTATACTAACAGGAATTTTAGCACTGTGAGGTCCTACTGATCCCAGGATGGTACCTTTAGTAAAGAAAAAAGGGACTACTTGAGTACTTTGAAGAGGCATGAAACAAAAAAGTAAATTCTAGAAAAGGAGACTGATGAAGCAGGTTTAAGGAACTCAAATGAAAAGAGGAAGGAGCACAAAGCTGGGTCAGAATGCCAGTTTTTTTTCCTTTATGTCATTGCTTGATGGTGACTTGGACCCAAAAAGAAGTTTCATACATGTTTCCTTAATTTCATACTCTAAGGCACTGAGGTATTCAAGCTACAATGGTTTAAAAATAAATAAATAAGGAATGGACAAATGGATACTGTGATTCCTTGACACTCTGAGGAATAAGTACATTAGATCTCTCTCTGATTAGGCCATGACCAACTGAAATACACCAGATCCAAAAGTTGTTCTGGAGTAGGATGGCAATAAACTAATAAGGCAAAACGAGTAGGGACAATCTACTTCTCTTAGTGGAGAAAATAAGAACTATTACATATACCAGCATCAGGTGACCTGATTATCTATAATCAAAAATAAGTGCAAAACAGCAAAAAAATACATAGGAAAAACACAAAAAACAAAACCCTGTTTTAGAGTACGCAACCACACACAATAGCAGAGCTAAAGAAAGTGCTTATTTAGGCTTATAGTACAGTTTATTAGATTTAATGACTACATAAGAATTCACAGTTGGAGAAAAGGCATGCTAGAAAGCAGGAAATGTAGAGTTAAAAACTTTAAATGGCAAAAAATAGACAATTAAAAAGAAAATCAAGAATGAACTGTATTAATTTTACCTCATTAATTATCCTGTCTAAAATATTAACATTTTTTTTTTTTTGAGACAGAGTCTCACTCTGTTGCCCGGGCTAGAGTGAGTGCCTTAGCGTCAGCCTCGCTCACAGCAACCTCAAACTCCTGGGCTCGAGCAATCCTCCTGCCTCAGCCTCCCGAGTAGCTGGGACTACAGGCATGCGCCACCATGCCCGGCTAATTTTTTCTATGTATTTTTAGTTGGCCAATTAATTGCTTTCTATTTATAGTAGAGACGGGGTCTCGCTCTTTGCTCAGGCTGGTTTCGAACTCCTAAGCTCGAGCGATCCGCCCGCCTCGGCCTCCCAGAGAGCTAGGATTACAGGCGTGAGCCACCGTGCCCGGCCAAATATTAACATTTTTAATTACAAAAAGGGGCCTTAAGATGGTCATTATACTTATGAAGCAAATGTTAAACATCAGAGTAATTAATATTTACCTTTGAAACAGTGGGTATTTTATTCTCTTTTGGGACAGTTAAGTGTTTTCTTTTCTCTTCTGATCTGTAAGTCTTTATTTCTTCTTCTCCCTTTGCAGTTCTCCATTCTTCTTGCCTACTGAAAGAGAAAAGTCACACACGTTAATCTAGAATTTTACAACTGATTTCCTCCACAAAAGTAACATTAGGTATCAGGTAAGGAATACTAGTGCTTTAGTTTTCTTTTCAGATGGAAACATGTGATATAGGCTTCTGAGTTTAATTTCATAATTTTGGGGCACAGGCATCTGGCATTTAATGATCAGAATACTGGAAAGACAGACTATGCCTACTTGAACTTCATACCGTGTTTCTGCTATGGTTTTTGGTAAATCAAGTATGAGATTGTGGAAACACAGTTATTCCTAGGGTAACTTCTCCAAGAGATAGAAACTGGATTTAAAAAAAAAAACAACAAAAAACCTGAATGAGTATAGGGTCTATGATTTGATAATCTTCTATGCCACATAGCTGAAATCTTTTTAAAAGATGAGGCACAACAGAGCCTTAAGCTTCCACTAATACAATTCCTGAAGCCCTGAAAGAACTACATCGTTTCCACTGAGAGGCAGGTTAGGCTTTACCTACCAAATAAACTCAAACATTAAGGTGAAACTGAACAGTAGAAAAAGTATAGGAACATTAATTTTGAACTTTAATTTCATGGAACCTGAATTTACAAGGACAAAAAAATTTACTTTTTACTTTTAATTTTGTACAACTAAAGTTTCTGAACTGCAAGGGTATTTGAACTTTAATCTTTGAATTTTAATTTTTTCCTGGAGATTTCATGAGAAGGCAGTTAATAGTCAAAGTTAGAGCAACTATAATACTGTTGATATTTTATTACTAGTATATATTAATGTTGTCATTTTACTTAATTGTAGAAATTGCCAATGTAACTAGTCATAATTCTGAATAGGAAATAAAATAGGTAAATGTAAATCTTTTGAAAAGGACAGCCTTAAATTTAAATTTTTGTTCTTAGTATTAAATATTTTTTAAATTTGTATTGAAATAATTACAGATCCACCTATAGTTTCAAGAAATAATATAGAGAGATTCCTTATAGCTTTGATCCAGTTTCCCCCAGTGGTAACATCTTGCAAAACTATAGTACAATTTCATAACCAGGATGCTGACCTGATACAACACACTTACCTTACACAAATTTCCCCAGTTTTACTTCTATTCACTGGTGTGTATATACTGGCATAAATTGTTTTATTATGCTTTGCAAATACTGCAAAGCATTAGCAGCATTAGTGTTTTTACAAATTTAAGGTTTGTGGCAACCCTGTGCTGAGCAAGTCTATTGGCACCATCTTTCCCACAGCATGTGTTAACTTCATGTCTTGGTAGTTGTCATAATATTTTAAGCTTTTCCATTGTTACTACATTTGTTATGGAGATCTGTCATCAGTGATTTTGAGGTTACTGTTGGAATTGTGTTGGGACATGACAAACCACACCTAGATAAGATGGTGAAGTTTTCAATGAATATTGTTTGTACTGTGACTACTCCACCAAACGGCCTTTCCCCCTATCCGTCCCCTCTCGTTGGATCTCCCCATTCCCTGAGATACAATATTGAAATTAGGACAATTAATAACCCTATGATGGCCTCTAAGTGTTCAAATGAAAGGAAGAGTCACATGTCTCTCATTGTAAATCAAAAGCTAGAGTGAGAATGGCATGTTGAAAGTTTAGACAGGCTGAAAAGTCAGTCCTTTTGCACCAAAGAGTTGTGAATACAAAGGAAAAGTTCTTGAAGGAAATTAAATGTGCTACCACAGTAAACATACAAATGACGACAAAGTGAAAGAGCCTTACTGCTGATAAGGAGAAGGTTTTAGTGGTCTCAATAAAAGATCAAACCAGCTTCAATATTTCCTTAAGCCAAAGCCTAATCCAGAGCAAGGCCCTAACTCTTCAAGTTTATGAAGGTTGAGAGGTGAGAAAGCTGCAGAAGAAAGGCTGGAAGCTGGCATAGGTTGGTTCATGAGGTTTAAGGAAAGAAGCTGTCTCATCTCCATTAACATAAAAGTGCAAGGTAAAGCAGCAAGTGCTGATGAAGAAGCTGCAGCAAGTAATCCAGAAGATCTAGCTAAGATCACTGAAGAAAATAGTCACACTACACAACAGATTTTCAAATGTAGAGAAAACAGCCTTATATTGGAAGAAGATGCCATCTAGAACTTTCACAGCTACAGAGGAGAAATCAATGCCTGCCTTCAAAACTTCAAGTACAGGCTAACACTTGCTGGGGTTCAATGCAGCTGGTGACTTGAAGATGAAGCCATTGCTCATTTATCATTCCAAAAATTCTAGGGCCCTTCAGAATTACGCTAAATTTATTCTGTCTGTGCACTATCAATGGAACATTAAAGTCTGGATGACAGCATATTATTTACAGCATGGTTACTGAATATTTTAAGCCTACCACTGAGATCTACTGCTCAGAAAAAAATATTTCTATCAAAAAATTACTGCTCCCTGATGAGGACTTCGTCACTCAAGAGCTCTGATGGAGATGTACAAGGAGATTAATGTTGTTTTCAAGCCTCCTAACACAACATCCATTCTGCAGCACGTGGATCAAGGAATAATTTTGACTTTCAAGTCTAATGATTTAATACATTTTGTAAGGCTATCACTGCCACAGACAGTGATTCCTCTGGTGGATCTGGGCAAAATAAATTGAAAATCTTCTAGAAAGGATTCACTATCCTGGATACCATTAAGAACATTCATGATTCATGGGAGGAGATCAAAATATCAACATTAATAGGAGCTAGGAAGAAGTTCATTCCAACCCTCATGGATGACTTTGAGGCTTCAAGACTTCAGGGGAGGAAGTCATTGCAGATGTGGTAAAAATAGCAAGAAAAGTAGAAACAGATGCAGAGCCTGAAGACGTGACTGAATTGCTGCCATCTCATGATAAAACTTGAGTGTAGGGAGAGTTGCTTTTTATGGATGAGCAAAGAAAGTAGTTTCTTGACATCTACTCCTGGTGAAGGTGCTTGAACATTGTTGAAGTAACAAAAGATATAGAATATTATATGAATTTAGTTGATAAAGCAGCAGCAGAGTTTCAGAGGACTGACTTCCAATTTTGAAAGAAGTTCCACACTGGGTAAAATGCTATCAAACAGCATCACATGCTACCAAGAATTCTTTTGTTAAAAGAATAGTCAATTGGTGTGGCAAATTTTACTGCTGTCTTATTTTAACAAATTGCCACAGGCAACCCAAGCTTCAATAACCACTACCCTGATCAGTCAGCAGCCATTAACTTAAGGCAAGACCCTCCACCAGCAAAAAGATTATAACTCGCTGAAGGATCAGATGATCATTAGCATTTTTTTAGCAATCAAATATTTTTAAATTAAGGTTTGTACACTGTTTTTGTAGACATAATGCTATTACATTCTCAACAGACTACGTAACATAAACATAACTTTATATGCATTAGGAAACCAAGAAATGCATGTGAGTCCGATTGCAATATTCACTTTATTGCTATATTTGCTTTATTGTGCTCATCTGGAATCAAATCTGCAGTATCTTCAAGGTATGTCTTTATTTAGTCCTATGAAAATTTATCACAGGTTAGGTTTTTGTATCCATCACTCCAGTTAAGATACAGAATATCTCCATCACCACAAAGATCCCTTATGGTACTCTTTTATCATACCTACCTCTCTCCTCCCCCTCTCAGCCCTTCTCCCTCCAATCTTAGCAACTACTAATCTGTTCTCTATCTCTATACTTTCGTCATTTCAAGAATATTCCATAAACAGAATCACATAGAATATAACCTTTAAGACTTTTTTTCCCACTTAGCATAATTCCCTCAAGATTCATCTCAGTTGTTGTATCAATAGGTTGCTTTTCATTACAGAGCAGTATTTCACGGTATGGATAACACAGTTCACTTATACTCAATGAAGTACATCTGGATATTTTTCTGGCTTTTGGCTATTACAAATACAGCTGCTATACATTGGTGTATAGGTTTTTGTATCAACGTGAGTTTTCAATTCTTTGGAGTAAATCCCTAAGAGTGCAACTGTTGGTTCGTATGGCAGTTACATGTTTAGGTTTTTGAGAAAATGCAAAACTGTTTTCCAAAGTGGCTCTATTTCACATTCCCAACAGCAATGCATAAATAATCCAGTTTTCTCTATATCACCCTCATAGCATTTGGTGCTGTCACTTATTTTTTATTTTAGCCATTCTGAGAGGTTAAATAGTGGTATTTCATTGTGGTTTCAATTTACATTTCCCTAATGACTGCTGATGTTGACTATCTTTTCCTGTGCTTATTTGTCATTTGTAGTTCCTCTTTGATGAATGAATGTTCATGTCTTTTCCCCATTTTCTGATTGGAGTTCTTCTAATGTTAAAAATATTAGCTCTCTGTTAGATATGTAATTGGATTTAATTTTAATTAAAAGTACTGGGCTGACCCACTTCAGAAACTTCTAGAGGCAAACTTTAAACTCCTCACTAGGGAGAATCCCAAGAAGATTCCCAAAGGAAGAGTAATAAATGTTGGGGACAAAGCTCTAGGAAGACCAAAGTAAGAATAACCTCTAAGGTGATGGCCACAGGCTTTCTTGACCATAGGCTTAAGGAACAGTTAAGCCCAATGATAAAGGGATAAAAAGGTGAAGAATATTTGAAGAGAAGGATGTTTCCTTCCATGTGGAAGAACCTCAACCACCAAATACACCTTCTTACTCATTCCTCTCCAGGAAGGAGTGAACTAACTAATCAATTGATATGCTCCAGAAGGAAAACTCAGCTTAGCATGGCATAGTCCTATGCTGTTATGTGCAATGTACACATTCTGCACTACCTTTTTTATTTTTTTTAATTTTTTATTTCAGCAAGTTATAGGGGTACAAATTTTTGGGTTTCAAATAGTGCCCTTGCCCCCCTCCCCCCACAAGTCTGAGCTTCAAGCGTGACCATCCCTCAGACAGTGCACGTCTCACTCATTATGTATGTATATACCCACCCACCCTCCCCCCTCCCACCCGCCCAATACCCCATAGATGTAGTTCCTATCTATCCACTTAGGTGCTGCTCCGTTAATACCAGTTTGTTGGTGAGTATATGTGGAGCTTGTTTTTCCATTCTTGGGATACTTCACTTAGTAGTATGGGTTCCAGCTCTATCCAGGAAAATATAAGATGTCTGCACTACTTTTTAAAGAGGTAAGCTAGATGTGCCATATAGAGAGAAGTACTGTGTGACCCACTGTTATCTGTATTTGGGGTTCTTTTTAGGAAGCACACTTTCATGTAGATAAAAGCCACATTATTTACAACTGTATCAGTAATAAAAAGTAATATTCTGATTTCCCATATGTCTTATTTCCTGTGTTACTTTTCAATTAGATCAGAACTGGAATTAAAAAGATGGATGTTATTTATTGGACGTTCTTCAAACCTTAGAATAAAACTACAAATATGTTATGAGAACTGATTAATTTTTATTAAATATACCTGAGCATATTTATAAGATAAAGTTATTGTCCAAATTTATGCCTTAGGTATATATCTACTTCTAAATCCTAACACAAATTTGAAGTATTTTTCCAATCAAAAAGCATAACCTATATGAACATTAACATTTAAAATATTTTAATTATATAACTACTACTATCTTTGAAGTTTAACCACTTTGGTATAGCGCTCACCGTCCGCGAAACCTTGCCCACAGCTGGCACTTATAGTCCGCACGATAATTTGTGCTGTGCATTGACGACAAATCTGTTTTGCTCTTGTGGAATGAGGAAAGCTTTAAAGCACTGAAAGCTTGCTTTACTTTAAAGGCAGCTTTACTTGTAATGTAAATCAGAATAGGTAACATATACATATATGTTTTCATTACATTATTTTTAAATGTTCACAATTTTATTTTGATAAATGAAAAATTAGAAAAGTCATATCACGGCTGTCAGCTAAAGTCGCTGTGCACGTTCATCTGTGGCTATGGACTATAGTCGACACTGGTACCAAAGTGGTTAAGAACTAGAATATCTTAAATTCAACTTCACATTGTGATCTTCATACTTAGAGCTTTAAGCATAGAACTCAGTATAAATTAGGTTCCTGTGGACCTCATTCATGAGGATTTCATGATTGAAGAATCAAAAGGAACTGGATATAGTTACCTCATAGCATGAACAATGAGAATAAGATTTTACGAAATCAATACATTTTAATTCATATATGAATACTTTTTTAAACCACATCATTTTGATATATCTACATATTTATCTACATATTTATCCATAAATATTTTCTTTATGCCTCTGAATAATATGGTGTGAATGATTAGCAAAATCCATTAAAAACTATAACTTTATAAAATGTGTTTTAAGATTAAATATGCTACTCAATAAAATCTTCTATTTGGTCAATCCAAATTTATGATTTTCCCCTGTTTACCTTAACACATTCCATTCTAAACATTTATATAAATCACTCTAGAAAATAACATATTTAGAAATTTAATTTTTTATAGTCATGAATAATTTAAAATACTAGCTTTTCAGATAAATTTAAGAGGAATTACACAGCTGAAAGCTATTTTGAAGACTATAACTCAAAATGAACAAGCAATTATGGTACATAATAATTCACAACATCCCTTACCTGGCTACACCAGCTGATAGCTCAGGTACTACCACCCTTCGACTCCAAGCTACAAGATCCCGCTCTGTGGCTATTTCACTTCTTGGTGCATTGCTGTGCATTTGCCGTACACCTTCAATTTGTCCACTACGCCTTAATCCTATGTTTGGTGGTGAATGAACCTCTGAGGTAGAACTTATAGAGCCTAAATCAAAAAATTAATATAGTAAGTTATATTTAGATACATTTCTGCATTAGTTTATAATAGGAAACTCTATGTTCCATATGAAACTTCATATTGTGGCAAATAATTAAACTACCAAATCAGGAACTAAACCACAAGCAAAAGTTTAATGAAAACAAAACATGTTTATTCAGTTGATTAAATAAGTCAATGAATCATAATTATAAATTATTAAGCCCCAAGGATGTAAAATCATTACTTTAAAAAAACACTAAGTATTTTTCAAAAAAGTTCATAAGAAGCAAAAACAAACTCAAGGACATTTATGGTTCATAAGTTTGCTTTAACTTTTCTCTTAAAGTTTAATAATATACAACAATAAGGGTGATGAGATGTTTAAGAATTTGGCTTTGACTATGTTTCATAAATTATTGAAAAAACAGATTTTTAAGAATTTTTCTAATGTTTACTATATTAGTAAAATTTAGAAAATTAAAATTAGAAAATTTTTTCTACATGTTTATTATAATCTGGATTATCTATAAATTGAACTCATTATCTATAAGTTGAAATTTCGTATTATGAACCATTTTCTTAGGGCATTAAATATTCTACAAAACCTTGATCATTTTGGCAGCCTAATATTACATTTTATGGATGTTTCACAATTTAATCACTTCTTTATTGTTTGAAGTTTAGAGTGTTTCAAAGCTTTTAGTATTTCACTTAAAATAAAATCCCTGCTTACCTCTACTTAAACGGCTGGTATTACTGACACCTGCTTCACCAGAACGTCTCAGGTCTTGCTCCTGTTGTAGTCTTTGAATCATACTGTCCAGTGGGCTGATCTCCTGGTTTGCTTGCTGACTTAAAACTTGGTTCAGTCCTATGCAATACCACACAAAATACTAAGGGATACTTTAGTCACTAAACCATTTTACTCATCAACCTCACTTATGAGTTCAGAATTAAACATAAAGTTTGCTTGGGTAAAAGACCTAAAATGATCAATTACAAACAATGGGAGGGGGAAAAACCCCTGCTCATCTTAATTTATTAAGAATAATGATGATGAGGATGATTGCTAACTTTTACTAAGTATTTACCATGACTCAGACACTCATAATCCTTATGGTAACTCAGTTAGGTACATATTAACTCCACTTTATAGATAAGAAAACCAAAATAGCTCTTCAAAGTCATATATGTAGTAAGTAGCAAAAGATTTTCCATTTAGATCATAGTTTCTTTTCAAAAGAAAAACTCAAAAGTTTCTCAAAAAAACTTAACTGCCTCATTTATTCAACAAATTCTTGAGTGTCTACTATGTGTTAGGAACTATGCCAGGTACTGGGCATCCAGTGGTGAATAAGAAACATCAAGATCCCTGCCCTTCAAGGAGCTAACATCTCAATGGGAAAAGTAAACAATAATGCTGTAGATAAAACATAGAGTGTGAAAAATGGTGTTAAAATAAATAGGGTGCTGAGAAAGAGAAAGGGGGAAGGAAGAAAGATAAGATCAGAAAAGTCAAAGAAGCCCTCTTAGGGAAGGCAGCATTTGAGCTGAGGCTTGAATTAGCCATGTGAAGAGCTAGAAAAGGAACACTCCAGATAGAAAGCAAAAGGTACAAAAGCTCTGAAGTATGGAGGAACTTGCTGTATTTTAACCCATTCTACTTTTACAGCATCAACTCTCACCCTCAACTCTCACCCATACCAGTCATATAGAATCACTTTACTCTTCTACCCTCCTAACAAGAAAATACCTTCATGCTTTCAAACTTTTGAATACAATACTCCCACTTTAAAAATTAACTAAAAAATTCTAACTTATCTTTCAAGCACCAACTAAATGACTATTTAGCACCAACTATTTCCTCTGTGAAATTTTCTAAACTACCTTTGAAAGAATTAGCTGCTATCATCTTTCAGTTCCTTAAACAATCTATACATATCTTAGTATTTATCCAAATACACAGTATAAAGGAAGCAAACTAGTTCCCCAAAAGCATGAAGTGTCTTACTTATCTTTATAGTCTCTAAATCTAGTATAATGCTAGGCATTAAAAAATGTTCAATTCTGCTGAATAAATGAAAAGAGTGTGTTACAAAATATATGAAAAATATTACCATAAGAGTAGAGAAGGGAGCAATTAATATCACATGTGCAGGTATATAAGAGAAGATTTGATCAGGTTAGTTAGGGTAGGCTTAAATTGGGAAGAAAAGGTATCAAGGATATTTTGAAATGAAGTAGTATAATCAAGATACACAGAAAGGGTAATTATATGTATTGAATGCATAACATTTCATTTTAAAAGATAAAACTAAAACTAAATAGATAAAATAACTTGTTCAAGGTCACAAAGCTAAAAAGTGGTAAAAGCAGACAGAGGTAAAAGTTCAAATGTCTATACATGGTTCTTTCCTGGTTTGCTGCTAGGAAAACATGTCATGGTTGAATATTGATAAGTAATCTGGTATAGCTCAAGTTTACAATTGAGGAAGCACATTTAAAGGAGGTTGTCTAGTGTCAATATACCAAAACTGAATTCAAGCCAATTTATTATTACAATAGCCAGAATCTATTTTTATCTATAATAACTCTAAGAGATTTACCAAAACAAATTTTATTATAGATCAAGATTTGCAAATAGAAATACTATAGTTAGTAATGATACAATTTTTTCAAAAAGTATTTTTCTTTTTACTTTTGTATGAACTATTTTTGTACTCATTAAAGTCTAAAATAATGACAGAAAAGATTTTTATTCCATTCTGTGAATTAAAACACATTTAATTTTATGGATTAGAACTTTGTGAGTCACTATGAAGCCTTATTATTGCTATGGGGTTCTTTTGTGGATACTAATAACTGGTATCTATTTCACTTTTAAGATCATGCCCACTTTATACAGAAGAAAAAACAAGGGACTGGACTGAGAATCAGAGGTGGAGTTAGAGTCTCTGTGTTTTCCATGAAACAATACTGTTACTTTTTTCTTCTCTTAACTTTCAGAACTGGAGTATCATAGGTACAAGGATTAAATGAGATTTATGAAAGCCCTTTATAAACTATTAAATGGAGAAAAAAGTAATAATGTTAATATTTAAGTAGCACTGATTTTAATAAATGAGTCTTTTCCTTATCTCCCTGTACCTGAAACTTCAGCTTACATAGTTATCTTGAGACCCTAGGTACAATCTGAGTCTTGCCAGTTTCTCTCCAAGAGACTAAAGACATTTCTCTCAATTTCAGTCCTATGACTAGTATTAATATTTCTCTAATACTGAGACTTCTCCAATTGAACACCTGCCTAGATTTCTTTACTACAATTTGTTCATGCTGTGTTCATGTACTAAGACACATCAGTCTCACATATCCCAGATATTCAAGTATACTGGACTGCCCTACTTTCTCTACAAGTGGCAGCAGGGATGATTTCTCTCTAATGCTTCTCCTAACCCTCCATTCTAAGTGGGCATGGCTAATCCCAAGAGTAGCCCTTTTCTATCCAATATGTCTATCTTCACTGCAATTTTATGCTCAATCCTTTAAGAAAAATAAGACGTGGGTTTGCTACAATGCAATGAGATTGATTTTTCTGTGCTGCTTATAGAATATAAATTCATTTTTAGAAGTTCCTCATCACAACATCTACTTAAAGATTTTGTCTGTTACAGCAGAGTCTAGAACTTAAAATATTTTCATAAGCATTTTTCTAGTCTAAAATATAATGAAGTATTCATAATGACAAAAGTGGTTTAATCTTCTTTATAGAACCTCTCCATTATTTTAATTTAATAAAGTAGTTCTACATTTCTTGTCAAAAGGGACAGAGGAAGACCAGCCTGGCAACATAGCCCAGGGAGACATCTTCTCTAAAAAAATATATAATAAGAGAATTAGCAGTGTGTGGTGGCATGTGCCTGTAATCCTAGCTACTCCAAGAACTGGGGCATGAGGATTGCCTGAGTCTAGAAGTTCAAGTTCAAGTGAGCTATGATTGTAATACTGTGCTCCAATATGAGGGACAGAGTGGCCCCTGTCTCTTAAAAAAAAAAAAAAAAAAAAGGAGCAGGTAGGGAGAAGAGGAGTCTATAATTCTATGTCCCTTTTAACTCCCGTTCAATTCTTCAATGAATTTGACTTTCATACTCCATTACATTTCACTAAAATCACTCAACACTTTTCATCTCTATCTTACTTCTTATAAACCTTTGAAAAGATATCACTTCTTAAACAATCTTCCATTTGAATAGGCCACCTAGTCTTTGTCTCTTCACATCATACTATTACTCCCTTTAATAATATTCATCACAATTTTTAACTAAGTATTTGTATACAACTGTGTTTATTAATCTACCTAACCTACTCTGAGAGAGCAAGGATTATGTTTGTTTCTCACTATTGAATATTCATGGCTTAGCAGATGTCAGGAGCAGAAAAGATTGTCAATAAATGTCATTGAATGAACAGTAAATGAATTGACTTGCCTCATACCAAATACAAAAACTCTTATTAGTCCCTGGGGGTTATAAGTAGATATAAACCAAAATTACTTCTTTAAATCTCCAACGTTCCTTAATTATCTTGTAATTTTTAAGCAATGTCAAAGACCTTTAGAGAAGTATAAAGCAATACTTTTACTTCTCATTTGCTTAAAACAATTGAAGACAATGTTTTCTTTAACTGGCAATTTTAACATTTCAATGGGAAAAAGAAAATTTGGTTGAGCACCTACCAGAGGAAGTTACTCCCATTTGAGGGATGAGTTGTTCCTCCCTGCAATTTTCCCGGCCAGGAACTAATCTCTGATATCTTGATGGATGAGGATTACCATCAACATCAACCAAAAATGGGGGAGGCATAAGATGAGGTGCTTGCTGAGTCTGTTCATCTAATACAAAATTGTTGGCATCACGGATAAGTGGCCGATAATCACTATGAAAGAACATCTGATCTGCAATCTGTAAAAAGAAAAGTCCATAAAAGAAAAGACAGGAAAAATAAAAATTTATCACTGTTGAAAAAAATCTGTCTCTGATGAGAAACAAATATGGTAAAAATTTACAACATCTCTAATGAGAAACAAATATGTTAATATTTAATACAAATCATGGTATTAAGCAATAATTAAAAATATTTACTGGAATTAATTGTAAATAGGTATTTATATTTTCTACATTAAATTTTAAGATCAGAAAAGTACATGCTTTAAATTCTCTCTGAAACAAGGATGAGATTGTATATACAGTAGTTCCCTCTTATCCACAGTTTAATTTTCTGCAGTTTCAGTTACCCACTGTCACCCAGGGTCTGAAAATATTAAATGGAAAACTCCAGAACTAAACAACTTGTAAGTCTTAAACTGTGTGCTGTTCTGAAATCTCAGGCCATCTCTCCTGGGACATGAATCATCCCTGTGTCCAGTGTATCCCTACTCTCTGTATAAACTACCCACTGTTATTGTACAGGAAAAATACAGTGTATGTACGGTTTGGTACTATCCATGGTTTCAGGCATCCACTGGGGGCATTCAAATATATCCTCTGTGAATAAGGGGGGCTGGTGCATTAAAAAGCTACCATTAAAAATAAGCTATTCAATATATGATTTGAAATTCAATGGTAAAATCAAATCAAGGCATAGTCAATAGTACTTTTACTTTCAGAGAACTACCATGCTTTAATCTTAAATCCCTAGTAAGCATGACTGACGTAGTATTAACATAAAATACTAACTTCAGATTTTCTAAGAGTTAATAACCATTTCTCTAAATTTTTTAAGATAATATAAAATTATTAATATGGACTTAACTCTAACATATCTGTAACTTCAAAATTTTATTAGCTAATTTGGAATTTCTTACACTATATTATAAACTACTCCATTTTTACTATCTTAACCTTTTATATCACTCTACCACAAGTAATTTAATTCTTTTAGTCACCAATCTTAAAGACACAGTCTTTAATTGCTGGGTATGGTGAAACCACCTGTAATTCTAGCTACTCCAGAGTTGAGACCAGAAGATTGCTTGAGGCCATGAGTCCAGGCCAGCCTGGGCAAAATAGGAAGACACCCATCTCAAAAATTAAAAAAAAAGAGAGAGAGAGAGAGAGAGAGATAGGGTCTTTAATAGAAAACATTAGCAAGCTACCATCAGTAGGTTATACAGCTTTGAGAACCACGTAAAAGCCACAGATTTGTACTCTAGATAAATACATTATTATCTATGTAAATAAAACATTTTATATAATTTCAAAGAGCTGCACTATAGACAATACCTTCTCAATACCTTCTATCCCCAGCTCATATATCTCAAGAAAGAACTCCCATCAAAACTGCTCTAGCAGGCTAAGTAAAAAGTTATTCCTTCCATTATATATATATTTTATAATGTCTGTTACAAAAAAGTGAGATTTAACAACTGTCCTCCTCTTCCTTTCTAAAACATAAATCTCCAAACTATTTAAAATATGATTATTCTTCAAACCTCACGCTGAATGCATAAGTGTTGACGCTTATCTACTCGAAAAAAAAAAAAATTACAACCCTTACACATCCATGGATTAAAGAAATAAGGACATTATGCATGTTCATCATACTGTACCTTGTCATATTTGCTACTAGACCCAAAGCCAAATATTAAAAGATGTCCATGAGAGTCTGTGCATGCAAAATGCTGACCATCAGGAGAGCATTTGCAGTCAAATACTGCACCATGTCCTTGGCCTTCAATCTGAAATATATTTAATCAATAATAAGAAAATTGCCATCACAATATAAAGAACTGGTCACTACTGTTACTATAACTTTATGATAAAAGATGCATAAAGCGTACATCCTAATGAAGTGAAGATTAAATATAAAAAACATAGTACAGTAATAAAATTTGTGAATATTTATGAAAATGTCAGATTTGTAGCCTTAAAAAACAAAATACTCTATCCACAGACCAGACACAATTCAGGAAATAAAGAACACCAATCTCCCCCACCCATAAAATTCTGCTTCACGTTTTAAACCCAGATGTAAAATGTAATTGAGCCTTACATTCCATCTATCTCCATTCAATCACACCCTTTCTGCAAAGGCTGGTGACGTAGCAAACTGTAGCGATTTTTTGGTTAACTCTTGGAAGTAGTAGCGAGAGAATACTGCTCACATGGCACTAAATTTTATTCTCTTTGGTAATAAATTCCCTAGTGTCTGACTCATTTTTTAAATGGTGAATTTCAAAGGTTAAAGAAAAGGGTTTTTTTACCTGATAATTGTTTTCTGTTTTCCAGTTCCATTAATCCAGAACGAATGGGTTTCTCCCTGCAACCTGTCAATCAAACAGAGGTGGCCAATCACCACTCTGAATTTTTTGCTCTCAGTGATTCTTCAGACTATGTTCCAGTTGAAAACTTCTTTAGCAGTGTTCTGAAAGAGGTAAAAATTCTACCCTATCTAAAGCACATCTAGGGACTGAATTTCAGAAACAACTAAAATAGGGAGCTGACTCCCTAACAAATAACAACTAAGGATGATTTCACAAATGCGACTGGATGTCTGGATTAGCAGAATCGGAACACACACACATTATCAGGTAAGAAATACCTCCTTTCTGTTCCGGTATCCACTGATCTAGAACAAATTGAGTTTTATTAGTAATATCCCAGGAAATGCTTGGAAAAGAGAAAAGTGGTAATTTCTTTCTTTGGTATTAAAAATCTGGCATAAGGATGGATGTACAGTTCACTAAATACAGAATTGAGTTAAAAGTCAGAAGAACAGCTGATTTCTCCTAAGATTTGCACTTTGGTCAAAAGAGAAAATATCACTACAAAAGGAAGGGTTTCTGCCTAAGAAGTTAATATAATACCACAAATTGGACTGCCTCAAAAAGAAAACTACCTTTCCCTTTGGCTTGAAGAAAAGAGAAATGTGTATAATCGTGCTCATTAATACTGTTTTGGATGGTGGTAATAACAGAAAAGAAAGAATAGCTTTTCTTAAAATGTAATCATATTAAAGAAAACTAGTAAACTAATGTCTAATACATACAAAAACTTATCATAAAAGAAAATGAATCATAAGTGAAACTGGATTATTTCTTGGGTATGAAGAAAGTTGGAGGATGATAAGATAGCAGAGGAAGATAACTGACTCCAAGTCTACATTAAAACAATTCAAAACCAAGAAAGAACAGAACCATTTCTCCAGATTAACATAAGAGCATTCATAAGATTAAGCCATACAGCTAGTTAGGCATTTGCCAAAGATCGTAAGTAGAAACATCAGGATTTAAGTCTTTATTTTTCAATGTGTTCCTAGTCAAATGGAAAATTACATGAACTGTTATAAATAAATAACCATATGAAAAAAGGAGACCTCTAAATAGACTTTTACATCAAAAACTCAAAATTAAAGAATTGAAATTGCCTTAGCCTTGTGTTGTTAGATGATTTATCTCAGTTCACTCATAATTTCACAGAAGGCAAGAGAAAACAAAAAAGCAACTACTTTATAAATCTACTCTATGTTTTCAGAACTGTAATACTATTATAAGATTACAATTTTAAGTACATAGTAGTATAGAGTAAGAGACCTGAAAGTAGTCCAACTCAGCAATGACAAAGGAAATCTGATAAATGTTCATAAGCACAGTATCCTTCATGTAATGTTTAAGCAATCTTATTCTACATTTTTGGAGTAGAGGGAAGGGGAACTAATCAACCCTATACCCATATTATTTACCAATGTTGCCACATTTACAATTAGTAGATCTTCTCCTAAGATTAGTAGATTCTTCTCCTAAGAATCTTTTAGGAGAGTTGGAACTTATAAAGCTCTAAAAAAACAAAGAAAAAAATAACAATCATATTTAAAATGACTAAAATCACTATGTGTCCTATATGATACATTCCATTGTGAATATGGCAAGATGGTATCAATTTTCTTGTATGGCATCTGTTTAACTCCAAAGTTACTTTTATACAGAGGAAATGAATACATTCCAATCCTATCAGAAAAAAAGAAAAGTATACTATTTGGATTAATGTTCATTAAAGGCATTAAAAAAATTTGCTTTATTCATGAGCCAATTAGAAAGGTGCTTCTAACCTTAAGTAAAAAACCAAAAAAAACAAGTTTAACTTTATTAATAGCTACTCAGATAATAAACATCCATACCTATAAAATGCAGACTAGGCTTTCCAAACAGCTGATGATACAAAGTAGGAAAAGATTTTACTTTCCCTATATAAATAAAAATACACTAGTTATTTTAACAACATATAATACGATCAACTAAGTCAACCAGGAAAAAAAGTTAAATATTCCTCTCTAAAAAGGATTTCATCTTTTAAAACCAGGGTCAATGTATTTATAAGAATTCTCAAAGCAAAAATTTAATAATGAAGGCACTATTTGAATATACAGACATAACTAGAAAGCAATGAGGTTTACTTTCAAAAACCAAAAGAAAGAAAATGTCCTCTCTATCCATTTCAAAGGTATATGAGCCTATCATAAAATTGAATGTACTACACAGCAAGAAAATGAGTAACGTAAAACTTAATACAGTATATCGCTTATGCTAGCACTTACTGCATGCTGTAGTAAAATAATTAGAAAACAGCATAAAATTAATAAGTAATAAATTTTCAAAATATGTGCATTTTAGATAAACTTTTACTCTAATAAAATTAAGTATGCTTGTATGTTATTTGGGACATATGTAAATAAAGACCACATAATAAAACTCATATACATTAAATACCAATAAGGAATAGCTGAGATAATCCATGAACCAGTATATACAAATAAACAGCAAAAATTTTAAAAAGAATAAGAATTTAAGAAAAAAAAAGATATATTCAGCAATTATGATAAAGGATTTTGTTTTATTTTTTAAAGCAGGAAACAAGAGAATCAGACATGTTAAAATAATGACTCCCTCACTAGAAAATTCTTATACTCACTAAAGAATTCTAGACATATTACCAAAAAAGTAGTATAATTGTGTTATAGTTTAGAAATTTTTACTGAACTTAAAAATATTAACTTACTACAAAAATTTTTGAGTTAAAAGCTTCAATAATGATAGAATTATTACATTTAAGGAAGAATACTGGTACCTTTTCTTAAGGGGGTACTATACACAACTTCTAGCATAATTTTTGTGAAGCTAAAAGATGAATTAAAGGAAAGAGAGGAATGAGGTCTAAGACTCAAACAAACTCTCCAATAGGAATGGACAAATTAACTAATCTCTCTGTGGAATGACAGAGATAATTTAAATGATCACTAGAGTCCTGCCTAATTTTAAAATCCTACCATGTGATGTTCAGGAAGGCTTGTTGAAAAAAACTGGATAAATCTGGAAATGAAGTATATTAAAAGCACTAGAATACAAATTCCAGGGTTTAAATTAATCACAAGGAACATACACACACACACACATACATAACTGAATATGGGATGTACTTCTAGAAGACCTCAACACTAAGTAAGGTTAAAAATGTGGGCTGTCTTAGGCAGAATCATCCTCTTATGGAATCATTTCAATTCTATAACCAGGGCCATGTTTTGTCTTATTCAACTTTTTTAAACATACCATTGATTAGAAGAAAGCATCTTACCTAGAAAATACTCAAAAATTTTAAATTATGCATCTTTTAAAATATCCTAAAAATTTTATGAGGTATACTCATGTCTTCCATACATTCATTAATAATACCATTGTTGTCCAGGTCACTCAGACTTAACACTCTAAACATTAAATCTTTCCTCCCTGTCACTCTCCAGCCCCAAACCCCGAATCAGTCAGAAACCAACAAGTCTTATATACAATGTTTTCTTCATAAATTCCATACTACCCACTACTACAATTTTTCATTATGACTCCACTGACTAAAGTAGTTCTCCTTACACCTGAAATACTACTACTGGCAACCAATATATTTTCCTCTTATCTTCTAGATTATCCTATGATTTACTTATATATGCTTATGAAATCATTTGAGGCCAGCAACAATCCGTCTCAATTATGTTTTTGTCTTATCATCATTTCCAAAATCTATTCCAAACAAACTTTCTAAATTACTGTATGAACATGTCTTAATATTTACCTTGTTGCTTACAATGGTCTTCTTACTTATAAAATTCATTCTCCTTCTTAATGACTCAATTCCTATTTATCTTTCAAGGCATAGTTGTGATTCTTCTTCCTCAACAAAACTTTCTCTGATCATTCACCCTGAAGTGATCCCTACACACTAATACAGTAATTGTGTTTCTATTTGATATGCTATCATTTGAGACTTTTTATCAATATTTATCTCTTAAGGTATATTTTGTATATTTTATCTTGCCAACTTAACTATAAGCTGGCTAACAACAAGGACCATGTCTTATGCTTCCTTGCAATCCTTGTATTTTGTGCATAACACAAAATAAACACACTCAAATATTTGCTAATCAAAATATCTTAAACTGCATGTTTACACTCTGTATAATTTCACATACTTTCCCTTTTAATCATCAAATCTCAAATACCCCTGTAATTGTGGGTCATGGAGTATATCAAAGAATTACTATATAAAAGTAATTCACCAAATATGAAACAGTATGACAAGCTGGAGAGACAAATTCACATGCATGGCAACAAATTTTAAGATATCTTGCCTTTGATACCAAGATAATGATAAAAAAGAGATCCAGAACGTGAAAGAAAGTGACAATAACTAAAGTTTATGACCAGAAGATTGAAGGTAATTCCTTACCCAAAGAAGATGAAACAAGGACTAGAAGTATCAGAGAGTCCTTTTAACACACAGAGTATAGTTATATGACATTATCTTGTTAGATGATAATAGACTGATAGAGAGAAAGAGAGAAAGACTCTTGAAATCCTGAATAAGTGATAACACGATATGAGATATACCTATTTTGAGCTTTTCTTTCTCCCTTTCCTAGATACATACAACTACAATCATTTGTAACTAAAATATAGGTCACACTGAGAACATGTTAATATCAGAAGAAGTATGCATGTTCGAAAATTCTAGGTGGTAGATTGGCAGCCTCTGCTTGTTTGGAACGTTGCAAGGAGAAACATATTGTTCTGGATTAGTGGACACTGGAACTTTTTTTTTTAAATCTCTTAAGTAAAAGAAAGGTTAAGAGAACAGTTATAAAAATAAGAAAAACTTTTTCTTAAATAAAAACTGTTATTTGGAATTTACCCATGAAACAACAAAAGTAAAGCAAAAACCAAACTCAGTAAAACCACTTTCTAGCAAGAGACATATTGTACTCTTCAACTGAAATCAAACCAGACAGGAGGCAACAAACTACAGCTTTGAATAACATGACAGAAATAGAAAGATATGGAGAGAGAGACAGAGACACAGCTAGGGCTATAGAGAAAAGAAAGAGAGCAAGAGAGAGAAAGCAAAAGTGCCAGAGACATGAGGAAAACTATTAAACATGGGGGTCTACAAATCCCACTCCTAACACCTTTTATTTACTACTGATTATTCAAATGGTCTAGTACAAAGAAATGTGAAAGTCTTTTTAAAAATTAATTTAATATTCATTTAGCTAAATGTGTAGTTAAAACTTAGCTGTACTGTGATAATTTAATGAAAAGAAGGCCATAAAACAACTTTGTATTTAAGAATACTTAAAGTTACAGTAAATTTTTAACCTTGCCTATACCTCTTTCAGGGAATGGGAGTATTATAAGGCCCTCAACATCAGTCCAGAGAGTTTGCACACACTGTCGAGTTATTTCTGGGAATAATTTGTCCACCTGTTAGCATTTCATTGGAGTATAGAGCCTTTAAAGTTTAGAACAACTCTCATCAAAACAAAACTATACTGATGTTTACTTCCTGTCAATGCCAAACAAATGCAGGCTTACTAAGTTATATCCAACTAGTTTGGAACGTTCTTAATATAAACTACTTGTTTCAATAAAATATCCAAATGTATCCTACTTAAAACCTGAATATTAAAGGTATATAAGAACTGTTGAGCTGAAACAGAGAGAAATAACTGACATGGTTTTTAGAAGAACATAGACAAATACTTAAGGCCTAGAATTTAGGTTTTGGTTTGTATTTTTTTTAAGAATAAAGTTATCTTACGTTTATAATTTTCTCCAAAATATTTTCTCTAGCTTCCATCTCTGGTTCATTTAAAATAAAATAAAAAAAAAAAAAAACCCAAAAAACCAGAAAGGCTTTTCTAATAAATGCTTTTTAAAAGTTTTATTTTTAGTTACAGATGAGAAAACAGACTGTCTATTCCATTTCATGCTCTGTGCTGGCCTCTTTTAAAACATCACCTTATTTATTATGTACTTTTTATAAGTAACAAAAATAAACCCAGCACCTACCCGCTACCTGCTTTTATCATTCAGATCCTCTATTAAGATGAAAGCTACAGGCTGGCACAGTGGCTCACCCCGGTTATCCTAGCACTCTGGGAGGCAGAGGTGAGAGGATCGCTTGAGCTCAGGAGTTCAAGACTAGCTTGAGCAAGACTAAGATCTCATCTCTACTACAAGTAGAAAAATTAGCCAAGCGCAGTAGCACATGCCTGTAGTCCCAGTTACTCCCAGTTACTTGGGAGGCTGAGGCGGGAGGATCCTTTGAGCCCAGGAGTTTGAGGCTGCAGTGAGCTATGGCGACACCACTGCATTCTAGCTGGGGGCACAGAGCGACACTCTGTATCCACATAACAAACAAACAAACAAACAAACGATGAAAGCTACCAGTAAAAATAAGGAAAATAAAATAATCCCATCAGTTTTTCTGGAGAATACCACCTGCAAGATGAGAGTCCATTTATAAGATTTTGTAATGAAGTAAATTAGGGAATTATTTAAGCATAAAAGGAACTACATATTTTTTAATCTCAATTCCCAAATTCAAAACTTTTAATTTGGTCACAAATTTAGATGGTCCTAAGATAAAGTATAAGAAATTTTAAAAAGTATAACTTATAGCTTGATACAGAAAAAACATCAGAATATTTATCTGAACAATGACTATGACTATCAGTACAATATTAAAATATTAATGTCTTATAATAATCAGCTATTTAAAACTTATTAAAATGTAATGACTATAATATCAGACACAGGCATTTAAAAATTCAACTTTTCACTTGAAAGGCTTTGTAATATAGGATTTTTGACTGTGTCTAAAATTTCAAAAAAAATTTTAATTTTCCCAACAGTTAAGAAAAGTACAGTAAAATGTTGATTAATACAAAATACTGAATTATCTGTTATATGATTTCTATTATCTTTCACAAAGGTATTATGAATTTCAAATGGAAAATTCAGTTATTATTTTAAAAACAGGGACCAATATTATTAAAGCAGTATTCTCAAAATACAATTCACGAAAACTGGTATTTGAAAAAATTTGCATTTACAATTTTTATTCTTTTAAAAGTATAGTTTATATTCCTTATTTTCTGGCTGTAGGCAGAATGGTGAATTTACTTATTTTATAAGCTTCAATTTTAACATTCACATGAAATATTACTTGATCTTAAAATACTTAATCTAACCTTTCACCATTTCTAGTCAAAAATGGAGTATTCCACTAGAATCATTCATCTTCAACTCCTTCAAGGCACACTAGATCCTCCACATTATGGTCAAAAAATATTTACTAGGCTGGGTGTGGTGGCTCACGCATGTAATCCTAGCACTTTGGGAGCTCAACGGGGAGAACTGGTTTAGCTGAGGAGTTTGAGACCAGTCTGAGCAAGAGCAACACCCCATATCTACTAAAAATAGAAAAATTAGCCGGTTGTGGTGGCACGCGCCTGTAGTCTCAGCTACTCGGGAGGCTGAGGCAGGAGGATCTCTTGAGCCCAGGAGTTCAAGGCTGCAGTGAGCTATGATTGTGCCAGTGCACTCTACCCTAGGCAACAGAGCAAGACCCTGTTCTCAAAAAAAAAAAAAAATTTACTAAACTGAACTGGTGATTACTACTACAGCTTAACATTGGGGACTGAATTTGTACATAAACAAATTTTATGGTATTTTAACAACTCAAAAACTTATTGATTAGCTACACTGAGCCAAAAAGCTAATGTAGCCAAAAGTCAACATTCATGAAAACTAACGGTGAGAACACAAGCCCTCCCTCAAATAAGTTTTTCTTTATTTTCTTAATAGTAATGCTGGATACTTTATCTTCCATCTACCCATAAAGAAAACAAGCAATGAATGAACAAAAGAGTGAAGAGCAAAAAGAAGTAAGGCACTTAGATAACTTATAAATTAAGAGACAGGAAAAAAACATCAAGTTAAAGAGTAAGTTCTCGAAAGAGCCACTCAGAGTTATCATTAAGAAAACACTTTCCCCCTGGAAATATCACTAACTGGGTGTAGTTGGAAGTTATTTAGGCAATGACATTGAGAAAAGCTCAAAAACCCAACCATGACTAGATTAGAAGACATTAGCAAAAGACAGAAAACATGGGTGTAAGCCCCAAGTGCCCATATATAATAGCTGTGTGACCTAGGTAAACCTGGGCAAAGCACTTCATCTCAGTAACGTACAGTTTCTCCATTCATAAAACCAGGAGTAAAATCTTCCCTAATTGCAACTACCAGGTTTTTATGAGACCCAAATGAGGTAAAATATGTGGAAGCATTTTGGAAACCATTAAAAATCATACAAAAAATTAAAGGGAGTATCTTTGAGTATCTTTATTTTAATGAGATAAGAGGTAGCTCATTTTGTTTTTTATTAAATGCAGGGTATATTTTTTATCCTTTTTAGTTTTTTGGGGTTTTTTTACAGTTTGAAATTCTATGGATACTATCCAAAGTCTACTTATCTCATAAATTTGCCTTTTCTGCCCTTTTGAAGTTTTCCTACCTCTTATCCATAAAAAGAACAGGAAAAATATCCTCATCTAAAACTTATTAAACAATATAATTTTTAAGAGAGTAATGTAACTAATCCTTTTACTAAATTCAAAAAGTATACAATATATTATGGCTGACTTCTATTCCTGGTTACATTACAAATTTGTTATGGTCTGAGAGCAAACCACTTAAACCTCAAGGTGCTACAATTTTTCTCTCTACTGAAAAGGTGGGATATTAGTGTGACCAACTTACCTGATATGGGAAAATTCAGCTTTATAACTAAAAGGTGAAAGCAGTATTCAATTATGAGAGAAAAGTTTCCCTCCAAACAGTCTACCAACAAACACAATAATGCCCTTTGAAAATTTGAAAGTACTAAATGAAGCCACTAATATATGTATAGCCCATTAATTGTTTTCTTTTGAAGCTATTAAGACAAATTAGAAATGACTAATTTCCTTATTCAACAGAAATATTACAAAAAGGAACAAACCAGAAACACAATGATAGAAAGAGAACAAAAAATTCTTTACCAGCATATTTATGGATTTGTTTTTTAAGAAATCTCCCCTATACAATCACAAAGGAACTCCATTCATCACGAAAAATTGTACACCAAATAATTAACACTTTTTTAAAAAACTGAGAATTTTACAAACCTTATTTCTTACCTTATGTACCCTAAGGCATAGCTATAAAGACAGTTAAAGTTATTCCCTTCACTAAAAAAAATTTCCTTTTATCTTCTGCTTACTCACTACGTAGAAATAACTTTGATTATCAATCAAGCATAGCATCACTTTCATGTAATTTTCCAACAAGCCATTATATTTCACAAATAATTTGTTTTCCAAAACAATTTTGACCACACAATTGTATTGTTTTATGAATTACTATAAAGGTTTCTCCAATTGATTTTTTTTAAAAAATCTAAACATGTTGAACTAGTGGAAACATAGTTTTTTTCCCCTTCTTTGTTTAAAGGTACTCCTAATACACAGAAAGTAGTTGTTTTTTTTTTAATGTGACTATATAAACTGTAGTATTTGAGGAGCCCTTTATACTTCATACAATTTGTTGGAGAAGAATAGAAACACTGCTTGGCAAGCTGTATGTGATATATAACCATTGTAATTCAAATGCTCAGCAAAATATGCTAAAATCTAGATAAGAAACAAAATTTAAAGGGAAAAGAGCATAAACTCAAATAAATATTTAATACACTACAACGTGATCAAAGCAAGAAATGCCTGATCCTTTGGCTTTAATTTTAAAATCAGTGTACTTGAATCAAATTCTGTTGCACTAGAGGACTGCTAATGAAGTACAATAATACAATATAAATATTTATTTATAGTTTCTTAACATGGTTTTCCAAACATTTTTTCTTCTCTATACCGTATCTATATACTTGTGAATTTCTGGTCAAAGTTTCACTGCTAAAATTAACAAAACTAAACCAGTTATCACAATATATAGGCATTATAATTTGCACAGTTAATTTTCTTTTAAATTTGTCATCTTAATAAAGGTGTGGAATAAATACTTCTTAATTGGTGGAAATTTAAAATCAAAATAATGTATGAACCAATTTTTAAATGGATTTCCTTTGTGATATGCAGAGTACCTTTGTCAAAAAGTCCCCAAATCTTTAACAACTATAAAATGAAGAGACTGGTAATTACCATATTAAAATAAGATCGAATTTTGACTCCTCGTGCCAGATCCCACACTATCACGTTTCCATCATGACCGGCAGAAAAGAGAACTCTAGGATCAAATGGATGTGGCTCAAGAACAAATACCTCATCTTCGTGACCCTGAAATATTTTTGAAGTATTAAAGGATTATAAACATTAAAAAAAAAAAAAAGAAAACCAAAATAGAATGAAAAATCAATATGGAACAATTTCTAGAAATGGAGTTTTAAAAATTGTTAAATTGGCAAAAATCTTCAAATTTGTCAATGTATAATTAATAATGAAACTAACCTAATATCACTACCCAGGGCTTTGCTATCATTTAGTGAGACATGAGAATATTATTAATGGATCTCTATATATCAAGAAACAGCAAACATCTACAATGTATTTCCAAGGCAAACCTATTTAACTGCATTTTTACATTATTCCCCATCTCCCACAAAGCCCTATTACCCTAGCAAATAAGAGTTATTAGTCAATATAAAAAAACTGTATTCTTCAATGAAAATATTCCATTCACCTGCTTCAGTTATAACAAAATAAAAATTAGTCTTTTTTCTCACCATTAGGACATGAATGAGTTGTCCAGTGTAAGAATTCCAAACTTTCAGGGTCATGTTATTAACTGCAGTTATAACTGTATTGTCATGTCGATCCCAAGCTACCATAGTTACTTTCATTTTTGTGATTTTATCTTCTATTCCTTGAAGGTTTTGACTGAAAGTGAGGAAGGCAGTATTTGTTTATACATTGACGTTATTAAAATGCTGGTATGACAAAAAAAGAAATGTATTGTCTTATAATTTATATTTATTAACATAGATAACAATCCCCTAACAGTAACTGAAAACAGTGTGAATCAACACAGAATGATGGCAAAAATCATTGCACTGAGGATATCCAGAATCTCTAGGAATCTAGCACTCCTAAGCCATTAGTAATAGATGATTTGGGGTAAATATCACTGCTATATCCCTATCTAGATCCAGAAACTCTATGCCACAGTGCCCATTCTCCACCTTTACTGTTGCTGTTACCCCCTGCTAACTGCTCTATTCTCCTCTCCATCTGAGATAACTACACACAAAAAGAAGTAGCAAAAAATGATAAAATATTAAAACCAAAATTACAGTTACAACATGTGATATAATTTATCTTGGCTGGAGGAAATCACTGGATATATATCATCACCCATCTGTGATAGATTAAACATCATATTATGTTCTGGTTTCTGTAAAAAACATTAAAAGTTACAACTATTTTTACAAAGCTAGTATCATCCCCTTAACAAAACAGAAAAAAAAATTAATGCAGCATGTATTCTTATATATGGCAATGAATCATTTTATAAAAATCAACATCGCTCACAATAGCACCTCTAATTATTGTAGGAAAATAATAATTTTAACATGGTATATGATTCCATAGGCTAAGAGTCATCCCAACCTGCAATATAACATACTTTAAAATGACTTATACCTGTATTTCAAATTTGATCTCTTACCCTGCTGGACGAGTAGCCATATCCAACAAAATGCTCTTCCATTCTCTTCGTTTAAACTGCCAAATACGTGCTGTACCATCACGACTCCCACTTACAAACCTATATTAAAAGGAGTCCAATCCCCAAAGAAAAACCACATGCTTTACCAGAATGCACTTTTCCTAGTGTTTTGTTTTAAAAAGACAGCATTCATCTTTATTTACACAGCATTCTAACACAATAAATATTAGTTTCTCAGATAGTCTCTATAAATTCAAGAGCTTTTGAAACTTTATGGGTTTTTAAAATTTTATATACAAACGTGCTAATGTTCACGGCTAGGTCTCATCTCAAAAATAACATTAAAAAGTAATTCAAGGTCACTATTTACTACCCTAGAAATAGAATCAGTATTTTCCAATGGAAAAATATTGATTTTCCTCTCAATATTAAAGATCTTGACTTGTTCTATTCAAAGTACCTAGAAATAGCTTTATTTCCTTTTATAACAACATGGGAAAATTTACATATCATTTATCCTCAATAAACAGGTCTGTTTCAAATACTGTGATACATTTCTAATCTCAAACAAGCTTCTCCACACTTTGATACATGCAGGGAATATATAGGGCATATAAAAAGTGTTAAAATTACTAAAAGTGTTCAAATATACTAACACTATTACGAATAAGACATAGACATGTCTTTACATGTATGTGAAGGCTATATTCACTTTTAAGTACACCTGGTCAAGATCTTTATTTTAGGTGATTATTTCCCATATAACTCTAAATAAAATCTGACTACAAGAATTGTATTTTATAATTTTAAAATCAGAATTAAATTAGACAAATAAATATTTTACCTGTTACTAGTGTTGGAAAACTGGATACTGTCAACTTTGTCCTATATATAAATAAACAAAAAAGATGCTGAATATAAACTGTTAGACTCATTTAAATTATATTCATCTAATTCCTTTCACCAATACTTACAGTATGAAACTCCAATTCTGATATTTTCTCTGGCTGACCTGATCCAAAAAAATAAACCCTAATTATATGATCTGTGCTTCCTGTGGCCAAAAACATTCCACCTATGAAGAATAACAGTAAATACTTATGAGTAAAACACAACTTCAAAATCTCTGAGAATTAGAGGATAAAATGCAAGCAAAATTATAATATATACTGAAGTAATATTTTACTCTAAAACCATTCATATTTATCCTAAATATATAATACATCTAACCAGAATTTAAGAAAGAAGTTTGCTAATATAGCTTTGACTAGGTTGAATTTTTTAATACTTATAGAAGCCTTGCTCTAAAAATAGTTTCACTAAGTGATTATATAATCTTACTATGTTAAAATTATCAGTCATCTTTACTAGAAAACATGTTTCTCTCTAACTCTGCTGAAATCCTTCTCTTGTCCTATGTCTCATGCGTCAAAATCATATCAAAATCCTAAGGGTCAACTCCCTCAGTTGTAAAGACCCAACTTGCCTTTATAAACTTGGCCATCGAATGAGCCTGCTCTCCTCTGAACTCACCTAAGACTTTGTCTTGTAGTATATACATTCTATCTTGGATTACTGTTACTCGTATATGCAATTTACTTCCTTTGTGAAAGTAACACTCTTCCACAGTATTGAAAACAGTGTTTGTATATAATGAAATATTTAAGTACTTTTGCTAAATGATCTACCCACTGAACCCTTAAAAAAAAATCAAATTATCTTTGAAAGATGAGCATAAATTCAAATTACTGTGAATGCATGTATAGTGCCTATATTTGTGTTATTACTAGAAGGAACACTGAATTCATGGCAGTAGCACTGGAAATCTAGATGTCAGAAAATGAAGATTGTTTGGATATTAATAAATACAGCAAAAACAGACTCACTTCATCAGTTTGCTATCCTTTATCTCAGATCATACTGCTACCCAAAATTATGAAATGAATAGACAAAAGTAAAACAGAAAGTAAAGGTGGGAGGAACAGATATTAGGAACATTACATATTAGATATATTACTGTTTCTTTTAATTTTCTTATCAATTCATTTCAAAGATCCAGATAATTTGTTTTAAAAAAACCCTAAAATTCATTCCAAATGCTGCTGCATAAATTCAAAACAAAATGGAATATTAGCAATGCTATACAGCTGCTTTTAAAGAGCAAATAAGAACAATCTGGAGCAAGTAACTAATAAAGATTAAGAAATATCAAATGTATTTTACTTAACTATGGGACACCTCCAAAATCCATGAAAACATAAATCAGATCTAAAATACCTTTCTTACAATGAGACAACTTTTCACTTTTCAAGAGTCTATTTTTAAACTATTTATTCCCTCCTACCAGAGCATTATGGTCTTCTTAAAGAAAAATATTAGTCATGTAACTACATAAACTTCAGAATAGTTGAAATATTTCTAAGTTAATTTATAATCATTCTTGGTTACTTATTAGCTCTGACATATGTATAAGAACATGATTTATAATATAATAGTAAATATTTTCCTAACTTTTATGTGTTCCACTAGAAGCTTTCTAATATGCAACTTTAAGTGGAAAATTAGAGGGAAAAAAATCTTACCGGCACTAAAAGAAGAACAGATCATTTGAACTCCAGGCCGAGGGCGCTCTGTAAATTTTGCAGGTCTTGGACTATGATATAAAAAATAAACAATTAAAAATATCCTAAAGACACCAGTAACACCAGAAATAAGCTATTTCAAAAAGTAATCACAGAAGGACAAAATTAAATATGAAGCAACATATAGCACCCTTCCTAAAAACAACTTAGAAATCAGTATGTGTCATAAATCAACAGACAGATTGAGAAATTCAAGATTTAGATTTCTAGATGTAGAAATTCTAGATATAGATTTCATAGGAGTTCCTGACTACACAACAATCCACACATGGAATAATCCCAGTCACTGTTACAGTAGACATGTAGTTATCAGTTAACACTCACTTCTAATCAAATTTAACAAGTTATCAGTTTTTATAGAGAACATAGCAATAGTAACATAGAAATATATAAGGAATGGCTATTTGTAAATATGAACATACTAGCTAAATGGGTGCTCCCTCTGTGGCTTATGCATACCATCAATAACTGAACTTTTTCAGTATTAGATATTGTTAATTAAGCTCCTCCCTTCTGCTTACTTTCTAATGTGACAAAATATGTCCTTTAAGACTTCAAAAAGTAAGAGTATTACGCTTATTTTAGTGAAAATCTGAAGGCTAATCTGACTCTTATGTCAACTATAATGCTCCTTCAAAATAGTGATCTATAGAAAACTGGTTACACTCACATTTAATAAGGTGTATGTAATGCTCCAATACACTGATTATGTTTGAAGCCCTACTTACTATACATTTTGACCTAGTTTTCTTCACACTATTAGAGGAAATGTAAAAATATTTAAAACCTTAAGCCTGAGTGTACTGTATAACTTTCACAGTCCATAGTAATCAAATGTAGAGTGGTTTCAGTTTTGTGATCATTTAGTGAAAAACTGTACAGATCAAATATATTTGATCAATTATATATTCTGAGCAATGAGAATTGCCTTTCTTACTAATACAGAACATAAAAAATAATCGTTATAAATTTTAAAAATTAATAAATCTGCAATTTTAAATTGGTATTTATAACAAAGTGTAATATTAACAAGCTCTTATACATTAAGCAAAATAGATATTTATTAAAACATTCTTAAAACCTAAACATTTGTTCGGTGCAAAATTAACTGTAATTTAGGTAAATTAATCTGAATTATGAAGGCAACTAACTGCACTACTTTCATTAATATCATCTGGATTCTAGCTGCTCTAGTTTTTTGTTAATTTTTGACAACTGCTCATATAAGTGTGAGGCAAACATTTACCTGGAACTCATTACCAGAATATGTAAATGGTCCTACACATTGTCATTTCAAAATAGATTTTATTTTATATTTTTAAAGAGAAAAAACAAATAAGCAGGTACAATAATTTAATTTTAAATGCACATTTGAAGAAATATTTTAAAGGAGGGCCTTGGACTCAGACGCTGAGCTCAGTTTCCAGCTCTGCCACCTTAGGCAAGTTAACATTTCTACACCTGTCTCTTCATCTGTAAAATGGGAGTTAATAATAGAATCTATCTCAGAGTTGCTAGAACTAATCGAGTTTAATCCACATAAAGTGTTTACTACAGTGTCCAAAATGCTCAATAAATATTAGTATTTTAATTAGGTTCAACAAATTCTAGACAGTCCATCAGTGAATAACTGCTATTTAGTTTGGTACAGTGGTTAAAAGGGGCTCCTGATGGTATACTTCCTCTACTATTAAAAACCTGGCTCCACCACCACCTCCTAATTATGTAACCTGCTGTGTGCCCCAGGGATAACTGTACCTTTCTCATAGGGCTGTTGTAAGGATTAATGAGATAAATGTAAAGCACTTAGTACTAGCTTGACAGACTAAGTGCTTAATAAAAATTTGTAATCATTATTATGTGCATATTTTAGGATTCCTATTCTTCTTATACTTAGTATAAATATGTTTAAACAGGTTCCTCCTACCCAGAAATCTCTTCAGCTAGCTTCTGTTTCACCCAGCCATTCAGATTACTGATCTAAGCAGCAGCATCTTTACTGGTGGGCGTTGGTAACATACATATAAACCCTATGTAAATCAAGAGATTTGATTTTCCTAAGTTGATTCTTTCAATTAATGTAGACAGTTGGGTTTCTGAACTCATTTCCCAAGATTATACAAAAGCATTACAGCTCAATACAATTTTTGCCTTTGATTATTAATTAAAGCCTATATGACATAACTACAGTAACAATCTATACCGTGCCAATTTTTTGGACACTTATCAACCATTTGTAAAATGGATTACTCTTATTTTTATATCTGAACTCTAAACTTAGAAATTTTAAGGAATAATTATAATAGCAAATAGAAAAGACTACTACTTGTAAATAACCAGAAAAAATGTTAATGTCCCAAAGTAAGAAAATCACTAAGCAAAGTATATAACAACTCAGAATATAATGCAAGCTATTAAAATTAATATAAATGCCTTTGATAAAATGTTAAGAAAAAAATCAACAGAAAATTATACACATCTCCCTAATTATATGTATATAAAAACACATTCATGGGGAAAGAAATATCATTTTAGGGTAGTTTGTTACATGTGATTCTACATAAAAGTTCTAAGAAAAATCATTTATATGGAAAAACCCACTTCTCAAGCATCTGAAAACATGAAATATTACTGTACCTAGCAATGTAATCCTTAAGAAGCACAAACAAGGTGAGAGCTGAACTTTGTAAAACACTTTTTGTTCCTATCCTAATTTGAAGATTGCTAAACACTTTTTCTTCTCTAAGAAAATAAGACACGAAAGGATAAAGTTATCCCAATCAGGTCCATAGGAGGTAAAAATATGCAAAGGAAAGCAATAACTAACAATTAACTACTGCAGTAAAATATTTCAACTTTTATTTAAGTATCTATAGAAAGCCTTTAAATATTAAGAATGCAACTAAAGTAAAATCAACTTACTTTGTCCAAAGAATCATCTTTTTGATCACAATCTTTTTTTTAAATATTATTTTCAAATGAAGGATAGTTTCATTACATTACTCAAGCCATGGCCCCTTAATGCCCTGCCATAAGAATCATTCTACAGGAATGTTCATACACAGAACTTTAAGAAGCATGCCTCCCATTAGAAACAATTATCTAAACGTTACTATTTTAAAATAGCAAAGGCATACATAAATTATTTTATTAAATAACTCAACTTGGGTTGATAATTTTTAAACAGAAGTCAGAGATAATTATTGAGATACATGTTATAATCTGAATGACTTTCTATCCTTAGAGTGGTGGAAATAACCATTTCAACACTGGAATCACTGGGTACATTACTTCTCTACTCAAAGACTGCCTATGGGGCAAATACAGTACTTCCTCTTCCCACTACATCCATTCAAGAGACAAAATGTACAAAGCACAGGACCAAAAAGGCAGGGAAGTGCTCTAGTCCTGGCCTCGTCAATTTTTTAAAAAACTGTTTTAACTATGGGAAAGTCATTTAGCTTTTCTTTACCTCAGTGTCCTTAATCAAAAGATAATACTTTCCAGCCAACTTGTTTTGATTAACCAAGACATCAATATAGGTGAAAGCAAAATGCAAAATGCTATTATGGGAAGGTGGGGGAATGGTACATCTATGTACCTTGGTGCAGTTTAGTGAAATTTTAATGATCCTGTTTTCCTAAGTTTCCCTGGATCTACAAGAATATCTAAAGTATATAAATTCAATAACATAAAAGATTAAAATTATTCTAAAGAATAGTGTTAGGAGCTCTTAGGATTACGTTCTCAACACCAAAAGGAGCTACTGAGACAAAACTATACAGCAGACAGAAATGAATGGTAATAAATCAGGTATATTCTGAAGGAAAGAGATAGGACTAAGACAAAGATAAGAGAAAAAAGAAACACATGTTAACATGAGAAAACTTTTCTTTCAAGTATAAAAAAGGAGGAAGCCTAAAAATAAAAGAGGTCAGTAAAGAGCCAAAAAAGAATTTCTACTGTTTACTCAAGGAGGAAAAGTAAATTTATTCCTATTGTTGACTACTTTATACTTCTGCCATGTCAACCATTAAACACATTTATTCTATGAAATAAAATAGCAACTGACTTTATTTTAAGGGTTCCAGCATCCCAGAGCCAAAAACAAATAGTGCCATCTGCCCCAGTAGAAGACAGATATCTCTTTGAGCCACTGCACAATGGTGAGAACTGAAAAACAATCACAGGGAAAAAAAATCTTTACAAAAAGAATGACACAGTCGGAATAATAAAATCCACTTTTTAACATACTAATAGCAACTAACAGTAACAGAAAACACCCAGAATTGACCAAGGTCATTACTACCATGTTATTTAAAGTCCATATATTTATAAAGAAAGCAGAAATATGTCTTTCTTTGTTTTAATTGACCTTACATACTAGATTATAAAAATGACTTCTTAAAATTTAAATTATAACCAAAAGTGACTTTATAAAATTTACTTTAAATTATAATCAAAAAGGATTTTATAGGGATTAAAACAATTACCTGTAATGATGTAATAGATGCACTGTGGCCCTGAAGAACAGCCAAAGGTGCACAAGTTCGAAGACACCAGACTCGGATCATTTTATCACAACTTCCAGCTGCTATCATGGTATTCTCATAGTTTACAGCCATGTCTGATATTTCAGCAGCATGTCCTCTTAAAGTAGCTAATAATCTCCCATCGTCTGTTGCCCAGATTTTTACAAGACAGTCATCAGAACCCTTAAAATAAGAATGGATACTAGAATTAACCCTGTAACATGTAATTCAAGTTCTTAACACTGAAAAATCATATCTCTTATGTCCACTTCCCAACAATTATATTTTTAAGTACTGAGAAGTGTTAAATACATGTGTTAGAACTTTGTTCTACACAAAACTTTATTAAATTAAATCATTCATTTATAAAGAATACCTGTGTGCCCAGCAACAAACAAGACAACTAGGAAGCTGGTGATAATTAACATTTACCTCTGGTCCCCACCTACCATTGAAAGTAACCTCTGTCTGGAATCTTGTGAAAGAATTTGTTCTTTTGAAGTAATAAAACAAAACTTTAATTGCAAAGCAAATGTAATATACAATGGTTGACTAACACTATGTTATTTTGTTACATAAAACTAAAAGTAAGCTAATTTGTGACTTTCTCCCAGGAAGCTAAAAACATAATACATTAATAAGAGTTTCCTATCACTGATCTTCAGCTAAAAACATTGTATCACCTAAAACCAATTAGAAAAAATAATTAATCTTATCTATATGAAGTCAATACAAATACATAAATTGTTTACTCTGTTGCAGTAGCATAAGTTCAGAAAGAAATTGTAAAGGATACAGAGTCTCCTATGAATACTTACATTAACAAATAAACATTCCCATTTTATATAGTCAACATAGAGATTAGAATTTCCAAACCTTATAAAATTTAATATATATAAAAATAAAAACAATAATGTTATTAACATATATCATCTCCCAAGTTCAAAACTTACCAATATTTTTGTCACATTTTCTAGTTTTTAACATAAAATCAAAACAGGAAACAAATACTTGCAAAATTACTCAATGTTTTGCAGGACACAGTTTTACTAAGATTTCATGTTAGAATTCTTTATGACCTTCTAATCTAATTCTTAAAAAAAACACTTTTATATCTGATATTACAAAGTACTCAGAGGACCTACAAAGGCAAATATGATTCAGGACAAGTTTTCTGCTTCATACTGACAATAAATGTTAACACATAAATGATCACAATATTAACAGAATGTTAAATGCTGTATCTTAAACCAGACTCTGCCAACACTACCTAAAATGTCCCCCAATTAACTATAAAATCAATTCTTCTGATTGAGTTTTGAAGCAAATTAGATGGGTTACCAAGCACTAACAAAACTTAACTTTGGTAAATTATCCACATTAAAATCCCGTATTCTCATCGCATACACTTAATCTCAGGTTCTTCACCTATAAAATAAGGTTAAGTTGGATGATCTCTAAGGTTGACGACGCCTTTAAAATTCAGTGATTCAACCACAATGAGATACCACCTAACCCCAGTGAGAATGGCCTATATCAAGAAAT